>CADDXX010000534.1:446810-482652 GCA_902810485.1 Alauda arvensis
AAACCCTTACACAGTTAGTAAAATTCCAGAAACTAAGTCATATTATCCCAAGTCTTAGTCTGAACTTTGATTTGTGAAAAGAATATTAAATGTGGGGGTTTGAAAGTACTGAAATTGCTGTAGAAGCTCATCAAAACACATTTAGACTCCACTGCAAATGTCTCTGGGACTCTACATATGAAAGGAAAAAAATTTACAGACTTTAACATTCTGAAACAAATCTCCCAACCTTTAGCAAACAAAACCGAAGTAATTAACACGACTGAACTTCAGAAATTCCCAGCTTCTCTCTAGGTTCCTATTATTATTAAACATACCAAAAAATCTCTTTGTGGGTAGATAAAAAGATATTACTCCACCAGGACAGTAGACATGCACAGTCCCTAGTGTTGGAGGGGTATAGGAATAAACCATTCTCCCATAAAATTCATTGCAAACCATGCTGGTTTGCCAATTTTAACCCAGGGCCTTCACTGAGGTCTTTTGGAATGGGTAAAACAACAAACATAGGTTATTTAAGCAGCACTGTTGATCTAGAAATGGAGCACTGTTTCCTCCTATTTAAATGTYCCAGTAACAAGAGGCATTAGATGGTCCAGGACCTTTTCAGCTAAAATTTCTGAATTCTTACKATGACATAAAGTTATCAGTAACCGATGGCTGTTTAAAAGTCCAGGTAAACCTAAATACACCAAATATAACTACATTCCTGTCAATATAATCTGAAATGAGCATGATTTTATGTCATTTTGTTATTAATAAAATCAGAGGGAATTATGACTTTGACCAGATATGATCCCATGCATGTGTCACATTGAGCAGCAGTAGGAATGATTTATGATTTATGATTGAATTAATTCATATATGGATTAAAATGCAACTTCATTCTGTAGATTTCTTTTTATTCTGGTAGGTATTTTGCTGGTATTTTTGTCAATCTAGAAGTGTTGTAACCCATTGGTTCATTGCCTAAGAAACATTTTGAAGAATTCAAAATACATGTCGGTAAAGAAAGATGGTGTTTAGTAATTCAGTAGCCATATTAGTATTTTTTTTTCATGACTTGTAGCTGATCAAAGATCTTAGGAAAATTCAGGTTGAATTTAAAGACGTAGAAAAGTGCAATTAAGAATTTTCTCTACCAGCTTCAATTAAGAAGCAAACTGACATATGGTATATTATGGCTTGTGAAATTACACAACGAGAAAATGAAAATCATGTGGCACTAAATGGAGAGTGGATTTCTGAAAGAAAACTAGGCCATCAGAATTAGAAATGAAAATTTTAAGTACTTCTGCCTCATTTAATTCTCAGACCAATACTGGGACAATTTGGATTAGCTGTCACTTGTGAGAAGAGGGATTTAAATCCTTTAAAGCAGCAAGGAGAAGGGAATTTTAAGAAAGCTTTACCAAGTTGTTCTGAGATACAATAATAATTCCTTTATTTTAGTAGTGTAATTGCATAAATGTTGAAAGACCAGCAGGTTCTGGGGTTGGGATTCCTTACAGTGACATACAAACCATTCTATCTGTGATGCTACAAATAATTTTCAAAATTTTTTATCTCTTTAGAAAACTACAGCAATATCTACAGAAGCCCTTGAAAAGAAGCTGCCCCCATTTTTCAACACTGTTGGACAAATTTTGACCAGTTTGAGAATGGGTTTTTTGTCAYTTATTATTTTCTCAATGTGATATAAAGATAATTACAAGTGACCTATCAYTMAAATCCATTTCTTCTTAACAGGAAAACTTWAACACAGTTTTWWAAAAAATACAATTATTTCTTATATTTTTGAAGTTACTATAGTTGCATTTCGGAACAAGATTTTTGGGGAGGAACACATTAAAATCAAAGGGACACTATTTGAAATATTGATCCACAAAAGGTATCATTGACAATATTATTAATTTTGCACTGTTATGAATACTTTATTAATAAAATGGTGTCACACATTTTACCTATGTAACAGAAGATTTTCATCCACAATACATTACAAACACAAGGTCAAATTCTGTTTAAGTTCATCTTTCTGTAAACTCTAATTTCCTTAAGACCAAAGAAGACCAGAGCTGTTCTGATTTTTTTTTCTTCTGTTCACACATTTCAATTCTTTTAGAAGCAATTTGTAATAATTTTCTASTTTCTTTCACTCTACATTAAACTTATGCTATGTAATAAACTCACTTTGGGATGATCAGTCATTTCCCTCAAAATAAATTCTTTTGAACAGTCCAGGGATTAGCAAAGCAATCACATACCCTATTTTGGATAGAAGACATTTCATCACAAATCTTTCACAGCATCACTTAATGACAAGCAGTCATATTCTGCATTTATTTATGGCTCTGTGCATGCACAAGTGTGAAATCTGGAAAGAAAATTCTAGTTTTGACTGTGAGGTTTCTGGCTCATGTATAATTTCACCTTTATGCTGGGAAGACAAAGCAAAGCAAACCAAAACAAAACAATTGTTTCGTATCTACACAATACTGGCCTCATGCATTTCTTCTGGGAGCCACATGGACATTTTTTATCCTTTACATTCACTACTTCATGGCTAAAGTGGATCTGAATAGGAATAGACAATGAAGAAAAAACCTCAGAACAAAGGACCCCTGGCTGGCTCAGCACCTTGAGCCAGGTGACCTCCGAATCTCACTTCCCACCTCAATTGTTCTGTGCTTCTAAGAAAACTCTACCATTTACTACGGTCCTGGGGATTCTACCCAGCCCTGACTTTACCCCTAAACTCAAAGTAGCTTTCCTAAACACTCAAACTGTCTACTTGCGATGGAGTTAACTTTTTTCCCGTGATAAGATGTTTTAGATTTTCCTGTTAAATTGCCTTTATTTTGACCCATAATGTGTCTTGTCACTTTAGCCCTTCAGATTCTGTTCACCATAGGCATTGCATGGCAGTGAGAGAGTGGCTGGGTGGGACTGGGCTAATCTAGAAGGAGATCAGGAGTAGCTGTCAGCAGAGAATGAATGCCACAGGAGGGAAAAACAATAGAATCTGCCACTGAGATGCTCCTGGCTTTCAGTGAACTGCTAGTAGCTGTCAAATTTTCTACTGAAATCCCAACTTCCTTTGCAGAGAATCACAATTATATTCTTCAAGAGTAAGCACTGAAGAGGAACTATTTTTAAGGACAAGTCAAGTAATTTGTCCCTCTGTGACACTGCAAAACATAAWATCTTAGCTAGGGATCTCTAAGTTTTTCCAAGTATACAAGAAACACAGCTGTGAGAAAGGATCAACAATCACTGCACAATAGAGAAAAAAGTCATCAGTTATCTCCTTAAATCCCTGTTTAGCTATCAAAAAGCAATACTGTGTTGCTTCTCCGTGACTGAAGTTTCAGGAAGTCTTGCTAGTAGATAGTTGTGCTGCATTTGGAAAGACTTCTTCAATGTGTAAGTCCTTACCTACTATATATAAATAATATACAATTCTAATTATATTTAATTGTCTGGCTCCCAGTGAGTTTCTCAAGCTATGTAGTGTCTATCTAGGCCAATTTAGTGCTCAGCTGGCTTAGACTTCCTAGGAATTCTTAGGAATTCTTGATGTGCCATCAAGGTGTTTTGAAAACTTCAGGTGATTATCCAGTAGGCTGTATTTTCCCCGAGGTTACAGCTGTAATCCCATTGTACAAATCCCATTGTGGGGTTTCTGCACCTCCTGCAAAAAGTAGCATTTGAGAAGTTGATTGGATAAATAAAATCTCACACCACAGAGGAAATCCTCCCCACAATGCTGCTTCTGTATTCAGTGTTTTAACTATCAGATGTTAGACTTTCAGAAAGAAAGCACATCAAATAATAATAAAGATCTTTAAAAAAATCTTTCAGCATACACACCATCATTCAAGACAAAAAATATTTCTTTCAAATAAAAACAAATTTCTTTCTCACCTTCATTTTTTATTCCCTCCTGTACTTTGATTTACATTTACAGAATTAGCAGCTGACATGAACACTGAAGCACAGATATGTTAATCTACAAATGGAACGCCTTAAACTATTATTTCAAATTTGTATTAATGTTTTCCAGCTRTATTTCAGTTTTTCTATGAAAAGTGAAGAGGAACTTTGCCAATCTTTCATTTGTTYGTATCAAAACCCCTCAAATTGCTCTGGTGAGTAAAAATATATCAAAACAAACTATTAAGAAGATAGTTCTAATTTTTTCCCTCACATTGCTTGGAATTTAATATACTCTTAAGGCACTAACTGCAACTGCTTGTGAACAATTTATGAAATAAATGTACATTCTTCTTGAGAATAAATCYATAATTCTAGAAAATGGATAAATTTTTCACCCTTTTTGTGACACTTGTCATCCTATAGCTATAGTAACTCAATGCTTTTTCATTCTCCATGCTCTCAAGAGTGAAATCAGGAYGGACATGTTTGTTGTCATGGCAGCAAAACACTACATGTGTTTTAACCAAAACAGATGCAGAGAGTGCAAATCCCTGGATTATTTGGTTTTGGAGAGTTTTGAGGTGCCTCACTYAAGTTTCTGCATAAAAAGTAAAGTGGAATATTTCCCTGCTCGTGAATGTTAAAGAAACCTGAATATGCTATACCTCAGTTTGTACTTGCCCGGAGTGCTGGCATACAGCTTGTTACTGTATTTTTTTCCTTTTAGGACAGGCAATGAAACTTTTTGCATTCAATTTGTTCTTTAAAAGATGAGATAATTTTTATAGGAAGTTTTGCCACAATAGAAAAGCTTTCAGTCTGTAACGATATCAGAGTAGTTCACAAAATGACAAGGGAGGAAGTTGGTGTGATTCATGATAACTCAAGAAGTAAGACTGAGTACCTAATAGCAGTTACCTTAAAAGGGTTGCCCAGCTGGTAAAAAACTGTGTCAGGCAACAGGAAGACTGAAGAGTAACCTTTCTTTAAATACTCCCTCTTCATCTCACAAAAAATGTGTCTCAGGTAGCATTCACCTTCCTTTGTGGTCCTGTTCCCTGCAGCATATCTGCCTGCTGGGTTGCTCAGCCCTGTTTGGAAAGCATGTGCTTACCCTGTGACAATACACAGCAGAGGTGCCTTGGAATTAGCTGAAATCATTGAAAGTCAATGAAAAWTTGGTACAATCTGCTGAAACCACTAAGTCAGTTTTTCTCTTACTTATTCTTGTCCTTCTCTAAGCTAGTACAATGTTTCTGCAGAGCAAAAAGTGAGTTTCAAGCTTTGCACTTGCCTTACACTGTCTTACACCCCTTTTCAATTTTTTATAATCCCGTTTCAGTTGTTCTGGTTTTGTGACTTGTACAGCACTATTTTGTCTTCAGGAACTATAATTAGRCAATTCCTGTAGACAGGGCACAATTGAGAACTGAATCCACCTGAATGGATAAGGACAGGATTCAACCTACTTCTTGTTCAGAAAAATAAGATAGTTATGTCCTGTACAAGACACTAYGACTCCCAAAGTGCCTGCAGGCAATTTCTACAATCTCTCTCTGGAGCTTTCTCTGCAGGGAAGCAATCATGCTCTGAACTGGCCCAGGATGAAAATATTGAGAAGGCACAGTCTAGATCATTACACATTTCTCTGCCAACTCCCAAAGACCTCTGTTGATCATCCCTCTTGCTTTCACTCTGTCCATCCTCTACCCCAAATGTTGCAGGAAATAAAAGGGTCTCATAAGTTAAGAGCAGCTTGTGTGCTGAGTTTAGTAGTGATGAAGTAGGCACTTTACTACTAACCACTTTAAGACAGCCTCATCTGCAAACAATTAGAAGTTCTATAGATGGAAGACATAAAGATATTCAACCTTGCAAATACAGCTTAAAATTTGTATTGAAGGGGCAAATTCAATAAAAGAGTGACATTCTCTGTGGTTTCTACTTTATTGCCAATATTTCTGTTACATCAAATGGAGAACTAATGATTTTTTTATTAGTATTACCTAGTACTGAGTATATTGCAAGTAACACTTWTCTACAAAGGCTTTAATATTATTGTTTGCAGCATAGTATTATAGTATTGAATAGTATTTTCTGGCATGAAAGGACCTTAGAAGAGAATATGTATYAAATAAAATCCTGGAAATTAACATTAAAATTCCAGGCATTTCTGCTCATCCTATGTGTTTRTTTTGTCTGCTGACACTATCAGCTAATTAGAACTGTTAAATCAGAACAATCCTGCCCTGAGCTGAGATGATGTTGGGGGCTGTGGGCAGGGTAGGGGAGCCTTGRCAGACTTGGCAGGGACAGKTAAACYTGGTGCTGCCCTCAAGACCCTGCCAACAAATTCTGYTGCCAGCAAAGTGTGTCCTCACAGCTCACAGGTGCTGTGTTTGGATGTTACTCCTCATGAGCACCTTCCAGTTTCTGCCCGTGAACAAGGTGGTGCTGTCTGTGAGGCCCTAGCAGCAGGAATCATGGGGCAGGACAAGGTAAGGAATCTGTGGAGCCATGAGTGCTTCCTGAGAGGGATGAGCTTTCTTAGAAAACAGGTCCACAGTCACTGGGTCATTGTATTTCCCTGCAAGGCTGTCTGCTCTGTGGTGAAATCAGTAAGTGCTGGAAGGTGGATGGAGCATTGAGGAGACCAAGCAGCACACCAGGATGCTTGCAGAGTCCATGTTAGGAGCAGAAAGAAGGTTTTTGCTCATTCCCAGATTTGAAGCAAATTGTAATGTCTTCAGAGCTTCACCTTGGTTAATTTGCCCAACTCTCTGAAGACCTTCAGAGAGCTCTGTGGGGAGAGGCAGGGGATATTGGCTCCTCACTGACATGTCTGCAATCTTCTCCCAAGCTAAGATCCCTATACTTATTTTTAATAAAATATATGGGGTCCAGCAAGAGAGATGAAGAGACAGATCAGCCTCAGTGCTAGACTGTTGGTGAGGTAATTCTCAAGAGCTCTAATTTAGGATGTGTCAAGGCACAGAGATGTGCCTTATGTCCTGGGATCAGGGAAATGGGCAGTTATGCAGGTATGCAGGTAGTGGGCAGCAGGGTTTTTTCCCCTCTCCTAAATCCATCAGCCCGGTTGCTGCTCTCCTATAGGTGCCCTGGTTAAGGCAAGGCTTGTTTTGCTGGGGCAAGGGTAAGGACATGGACATGGCTATGGGTCTGTGCAGGTCAGGGCTGCATCTCATGGGGCTGCACTCAGCTGCAGATCTCAGTGCTGGGGGGGTTGAGTGATACAACCAGGGATCCTCAGGTTTAGTGCAGCCGCCGTGTAATTACATTCCTGGTAATCCTCAGTGGAGGAGAGCTGCCACATTCAGAAGGTGCCTCAGCAGCAGGCATGGCTGGGGTGGTGGGGCAGCCAGGCCACTGCTCATTCAAGGCAGCCCTGGCACTGCA
The DNA here is from genome assembly GCA_902810485.1 of Alauda arvensis. Lineage (NCBI taxonomy): Eukaryota > Metazoa > Chordata > Aves > Passeriformes > Alaudidae > Alauda > Alauda arvensis. Next base: position 454,164 of record CADDXX010000534.1, read on the forward strand.
GGACTGTGGCAGGGAGAACGGCCCCGAGAGCATCCTAAGGTTTCCTCAGTCTCTGCGTAACCCCTTTCTGCAGGGAGCACGAGGGGAGGCAGTGAAGAAGGAGAGTGTACCTCCCCAGCTGGGGCAGCCCAAAATGAGGGCAAAGGAGCAGGTGGGTGTGAGCAGGGACGCCTCAGTGTTGGGCTTGGCCCAACAGGAACAATTGCAGGGTGAGATCCCCCAGCTGCTCCCCCTTTCTCCAGGAGTGACAGTGATGGGATGGTCAGGCTGGGGAGGTCTCTGGGCCCGTGGACTGCGGTGAAGATCCCAGGAGAAGCTGATGAAAAAACCTGCTGGTGTCATCAGGATCAGCCAGTCCAAAAGGTGACAGTTCAATGAAAGTTATACTGGAAGAGATCTGGAGGTCTGCTTTCAGGAACCGGATCCAGGGAGAGAAATAACAGTTCATTTTATGGTTGCAGATGTCACTGGGCAAAGTAGCAGAAAGCAATCCAAATGAAGGCAAAGGCTATTATGGTTTTGCTTTTGCCCCACTASGAACATTTCACATTCATCAGTTCTGAGAAAATTCCCTCATGTATCCTAAGTGCAAACTGACAGCATTCAGGGGAGCCACTTAAATTGAAACCATTCTTTAGCTCATAATGTAACCAGATGAGACATCAAACRTTTTTGCTTATTGATGCAGGATTTTGAACATGAAGGCTTGTTCCAACTTCACCAATTATCAGCCTGTCTGTTCAGCCTGAATATCCACATGGGATAATGTTATATTCTGCCTTAAATTTCTATGTCACCATAGTAGAGGAAAGTGCTAAAAAACTTCTCAATCAGAAAGCTCTGATGTACTTCAAAGATAAGAACACTTCATTATGTTCACAAAAAGCAAAAGTGTCCTACTATGACATGAACTCTTTTAATGTTATGATTAAGTGAAGCTCAACATTAATTTCAAATTAATAAACGCACTTGCTGATGTCAGTTCATTTTTCATATTTAACCCCCTTCAAGTCCCCTGTTCTCACTGAAAATGCTTACATCTTTAAAAAAGATTAGGTTTTGTTTCATAGYATGTCATGGAATTACACTGAGTTTTATTTCTTGCATTAAAATGAAACATTTAAGTTATTAAGTTGACATTAGAAATAAAAGATTTTAAGTTTAATATTCATAAGACCACCCTCTGTTTTGTGTAGAGGAGGGAGCCTAATGATTCTCTTGAACATTTCTAGACTCTCTGGAACAGCTTTGCAGTGACACAGAACATGTCTGGAACTATCCTGTGCATTTATACTAATGACTTAAGTGAATCTTTCTTAGAAAGGAAGCAAATGTCACTGTGTAGGAGAAAAGSATGCCTAACAAAGGTCTTCACCCTAACTAGATTATGCATATATATTTTGTCAGCTTTTTGTCAGTAATTTTGTCACTCTAATGAGAGAAGGTGAGMTAATATTTCTGGACTTAAACTAAACTGCTTATTTGTACTCTACCTATTTATAAAAATCATGACAAATTATTATTTCATTCTCTAGATACCAATCCAAATAGACATTAAGTAGGATATAAGGAAACCTTGTCCCTTTCTGTGGGGTGAGGTTTATAGAGACATAGCCATCTCTTTTATTGGTTCTACCTCTTTCAACACTTTTCTTCCCTACTGTTCATAATCCTGACATTCACATCTTCTGCTGCCCCAGAGYCCCTTGCCAACAAGGATGTGTTATAGCTGTGTTTCCTAAAGTGTTTCCATTTTCCTTATGCCCATTCTTTAGAGAACTGCTTTGCCATACGRTACCTATGTCATAAAATCATATCTGTTATGGTCATGTCTAAAAGTTAACTGAAAGGGAGTTTAAAAATACCAAGTATTTAGGAATTATGTGAGTAAAAGTTGTCTGCTGCTTAAACACATATGTTTGCTTTCTCTATTCCCTCTATGTACCGTGAGGAAAATGAGGATTTGATCTCATTGTGAAAAAAGACCTCCAAAATGGGTGAATTTGGAGACTGTGGTGCCTGTATCTTTCTAGTGAGCAGAATTGCTGTCTAAGGAGAATAAGTCAGTTATATTCAACATCTAGAGGCAAAATGTCTGTGTTTAGGTGAGATGAATTTCTCCCCTGCTGACTTGGATCAGGTCCACTCAGGCAATGAAACTGCAACTTCTCATGTGGCATCTCACAAAATTTCAGGCTGTAGTATGTACCAGTCTTAGTTTCAACAAAATACATAGGTTTTATTTTGTTTTGACTTTGGCAGGTCAATTCTGTCCTTATTAATCAGAGACATGGTGTTTGCTGTTTAAATAAAATATTTTGATTGCGTTGTTGCTCATGGGACCTACTTAGAGGCAAAAATGCCATTACATCTCTCTTGGGATGGGAAAAATAATGTTGGTTGTGTCACTGTCTTTCCATGTGAAGCTTTTAAAACTGAGTTCTCAAATGCCCATGTGCATTGTAAGGGTAGAATCAAATACTTGAAGACATTTATGCTTGTAAAATCATTTGAATAAACACGATTTCTGGAAAATTAAAAACAAACCTAGTTCAACGGCTGATTTCTATGGTTCATAGCAAAYCCAAGTTTCATAGAGCTAATTTTCATGAAGCTGGAAGAATAAAAGCATGAAAACCAGTTAAGCATGTGGAAGTATTTTCTGGATTTTTAAAGTCATACTTTTTTGGGACTAAATATTTTTTCTTGTCTCGAATTAAAATTTACTTTTATTTCCTTTAGTTATAAACAAGGCTTTCGAGGTACTCTCTTGTGTTTTAACCCCAGTGGGCATCTCAGCTCCACCCAGCTGCTTGCTCACTTCCCCAGAGGGACATGGGGGAGAAAAATCAGAAGGGTTTTCTAAAAAGAAGAGGGTTTTAACTGTSTCATGGGTAGAGGTAAAGCAAAAGCTGCATGTATCATCAAAGCAAAATCAGGCATTCATTAGCAGGTTGTAATGGTTAGTTGGAAGGACAAACACAGTAACTCCAAAGTCCTCTCTTCCTCCTGTGCTATAGGGTGTGGGACATCCTTTGGGTCAGCTGGGGTCAMCTATCCAGATTCTGTTCCCTCCCAACTCCTTGTGCATCCCCARTCTGCTTRGTGGGACARTGTGAGATAGAGAAAKGGCCTTGATGCTGTRTAAGAACTACTCAGCAATAACTAAAACATCCCTGAATTAKCCAAGACATAACACCATGCCAGCTATGCCAGTCAAAACCTGTATGCCTCTCTAGTCATGTGCTTCACACAGAGCTGCAGATTTTTCCATGTTGTCACCTGTTTTAAGCAAAACAACAATGGATAATAAATAATATACTCTTACAATTCAAGTATAAGATTATTATCTGTCTGGTCACCATGGTTTGAAAAACYGTACATAATGGGACAGACCTTCAAGCTCACACTAAGAGAATTCTCTGGTTTTTTTTGCCTGTCTATTTTTGTTTACAACTACAAATGAAATAGCTGTTCATTTGTATGTTCATTTGTACTAGACAATAAGATCTAGTATTACAGTGWGAAGTATAGGTAGTGTATGAAAACAAGCATGTGTTGCAATTGTAGGTACCAGGTTGTCATCCCAAGACTTTTTTACATATTTTAATTTCCACTTCTAGGTTTAATAAGCACAGTTTAAAACTAGAAGGTGAAGAGATGAAAGTGTTGAAAGAGYAGAATAAAAATGTTGTTAGAAGAGTTGTAAATAACCMCAAGTTTATGAAGCCATAATGCTGACAAAGCYAGAGATACTGCTCTCTGTGTATATGTTTGTTTAAAAATGTTTGGTGAATAAAGAGCAGTATGGTGCAGTTGCAGCTTAGATTACAAGTGTTGTAAAATACGTTCATGGTCATGAATTGTAAATGAAGCAATAACTTCTGAGTGTGTAATTAATATGWGCCCTGTGGATTCAATTTGTACTGCTTAAGGAGTTTGGTTCCTTCTTGTGCTGAAAACTTTACCGTGTGTGTGATAAAGTCCACTGCATCAGAGAAAGAGATAAAATCAATCCAATCATCATGCTGGGTACTCTATATTTCAGGGAAAATACAATGACACTTTTTGAAAGGACAAAGGAATCTTTATCTCATTCAACATAATTGAAAAGCTCTATATTCTCTATTAGATGGGCTCAGGAGAATTTTGACTCAGATATACAAAGCTTTTTACAATCCTAAATCCCACTGAAATCAAAGGACCTGGAAATCTAACTGTGGTTCTTGCCCATGGCCTCTCTTTTTCTGTAAACTCACAGACTGATTTCAGTTCTCCTTGAAGTGCTCTGTGCATAAAGTTCTTACCTATTCTACTTTGAAATCCTCAATGGTAAAGTTAGATGACCCATATGTTCAGTGAAGCATGTCCTAGATATCTTTTGGTCTCTCACATTTGAGAATGTTGATAGGAATAATTACAGGATGAAATTTCCAGCCTCCAGTGGAAGGTCAAGAGAAATTGAAAGCAGTTTCACAGKGATAGCCTGCATTGGCCATAGTCCATGGAAGAAGCCATATGTCAGCTACTATGTCAGTAAGGAAAACTTCTAGGTGGATTTCTCCAGGAATGAGAGAGTGCTCAGAGACTTGGAGCAATAACAAAATTCCAGACTGAGCTGTGGGCTTAATTAAAACTGTAGACTAACAACAGAAGATACATTTGCTATTTACTTTTAATTCAGGCAAGTTTAGAACTGTGCAAGTGATCACTTTGATTAATTGTCTAGGTACTGTTAAAATTTCCTTTTGTCACTCCCAATCCCTGCCATTTGTAGTAATGAATGGGAATAAATAATCTTCAATTTTACTCGTGATAACAGTTTGATAGTTACCCCTCAAAGATTACAACAAAGTCTGTGACTGATGTATCAACATCTTCCACAGCTGCTGCTGGGAGGGGCGGAGATGGAGGAGGAGAAGGAGCCTTCTTCCCTGAATCACAGCGAACTGAGTAAAACTAAAATCATGCCTTCAAATAATACAAATTAGTTTTAAAACTGGCAAGAAAGTTACCTTTTTTGCCCTACATATAACATGGTTATGGTTCTTTGACCTATCACATATAAATTTTTTCCTTAAGTGGCTTGCTGCCTGAAATTGTGTTTGATTCACTCATTTATTATTTCAGTTCCTTACTATATATATTTTTATTAAATTATATTGTCATTCTTACTATATTATAACAATGTTTATTTCAGTATCTTTATAATATCACAAAGTAGAAACAAGTATTTATAAGTAAGGAATGAGTATCTATGGAGCATGGAATAGTTGGCTTAAAAGTCAGATATAAAACCTGTAAAATACTTGCAAGGTGGTGTTCCTTTTCTTATTTCACTTTCTTTTCTTTTTTAGATATTTGAAACTCTATACTTCTGCTAAAATTTAAACTGGTGTAGAAAATAAAATTAAACTGCCAYAATGATTATAATACATTGTGTGTAAGCCACACAAGGTATAGTAGAGCTGAAGATAATCTATAACATGTATGWGCACAGATAAGTGTGATGGAGTGTTGTACAAGCACACAAAGTTGGCACTGGTGCAAGGTCCAGTGGAGTCTTTAAAGTCAGAAAGCACCAGTGTCAAACTGATAGTAGTAAGGGCAAATGTCAGATGCATTTGCATCACCTCTGGGATGCTTGGTAAGAGTCTAAATGTCCAATTTAAAAGTAATATACTGCTACAACCCCAAAAGAAATAATTAATGGAAAGTTAATGATTTGAATATGACAGATCTTGGGGTTAAGTCAAGACACTTGGGCTTAAGAAATCTAGATTTAGTTTTTGCTTTGTAAAATGCTTCCTTTGGGATTTTGAGGAAGCAAATTACTTTGAGTTATCAAAGATCTCTTGTAAAATAAATTTCAGCCTGAACCCCATATTTTTTTCTAAATACAAGTTTTAGGACTCTTCAGCACAGCAAAAAGTACTTTGTGAGAACCATGAGTTAGAGAAATATACAGTTCAATCTTGTTAGTCTACTTAGTAGGTGATTTCCAGTTAGCTATTTCCAGATATTCTTCCAGTAGATTATGTAAATTTACATAAATAATTTTCATCACTGCTATAGTAAGTATGTATTCATTATATAATGTGAAACACATATACAGAATTGAAAGTCTCTATTTATGACACTTTCTAAATGCTTTGCTTCATCAAACATGRACAAAGATTTCTGTCTCACTGTGAAAGAAATACAGCAATGTGTAAGGTTTCCATTTCCTTTGTTAGCAGTTAGTATGTGGCTTAAACAAAATAGAGAAAGTTACTCAAAAGACTTCCAAATTTGTGTGTGTGAGGTCGCTATGTGGTATAAATTGTTCTGTTTCCAGCTTCTTTTAATACATTTTTTCTTTCTATTAAAACAAAAAATAATTAGTCAAAATGAAAACCCATTTCCCAGAAGACCCAGTTTCTCATATGCTTGTATTTTATTGTGAACCTCRTGGTATCATCTGACATCTTTAAAGAAGAATAATAGCCAAGCTGCAAACACATGCCAGCTACACAATACAAGCCTACAGTATATTAATCTGTTGACCTTTGCACTTGGAAAATATCTAAAGTTCTTTATTTATAAAAACCTATCAGCAGTACCCTGCTACACTGTTGTATATAGTAAGTGCTGTATATATCAGTTGATCTCTGTGCATAGTTTATGGCATCTAAGGTGTAGTAAAAGGATACATCAGGGTTTATCATCTGCACCCTGCTGGTTACTTGACAGGCATTTCTGTTTAAAATATGTGGCAAAGAGTGAAAATAAAGCGTATTGAAAAAAGAAAGGTATCTATTAAAACAGTACAACTGGCAACATCTGGGAAGCCCATCAATAGAATTTTATAGCTTGCATTTGCTTGAAGTTAAGGTTTATTACATGGAACTTGTGGTAAAAGAATCATGTCATTTCTCACCTAGTTGTTGTAGCAGAACATGAGGAGAGCGTGTTGTATCCATTCCTACAATAAAAATCACTTTGATACACACACACACACACACACACACACACACATTTACACAACACACCCACCAAGCAGTTCATGTGGCTGGTGTGTGCTAAATAGTGAATGAAGTCATATAAGAATCAAAGTTTCATGTCATCTATACAAAATTTAAAACAAAAAAAACAGTAAAAATGTTCCTGTACAGGATTGGTATACAACAATACTGTTTGGATTGTATGTAGATTGATTCACAGTCATTACTAAGAACACTGAGTATCTGATACTGTTGTGCATCTGTTTTAAATGATAAATGAATAGACCATACTAAATACCATGGATGGAAAAAGAATGCTGGAGACACATCTTCCATGCTATGGGGAAAATATGAAGAGTCATAAAAGCTTGTTTAAAGGACTAACCCTCATAAGTAAGAGCTCCTTTAAAAGACTCAGAACTCATTAATCATCTGATTTAACATGGTAACTTCTTTTTCAGTAACACTACAACATAGAAGTACACTTGAACTGCACTTAAAGGATACACTGATTTATTTCTGTAGTCATGATCAAGATGCAATTTTTTCCAGCCTCAAATACTAAAGCATGTAGAAATTTGTCTCCTTGCTTTGTATGTAGMCTGTCTGAGCCTTCCAAAAGATGAGAGAGCTTTTGCCAGTTCCAGGATGATTCATTGCCCTTTAAAATATGCCATATTTCACTTTATGACAACATCATAACTTGAGGATTCAAGAAGAAAAGCAAAAGCCCTTAAAAATTATTTAAAAACCCCTTTCCTTTTACTTTTTGAATATTTTGTCAGAAATTATTAATAGACTCATTTACACCCTCTTAAATAAGGCATCTGTTATGGAGGTTACATATTTGGTGTATCCCTTAATCATTATAATAAATATGTGAAAATTTATCATAATGAGGCAAATGTAGAAAAAGCAATTTAAAATCACTACTGCATTAAGAGATTGCAGAAATTATTCCTTTCTCACCAGATATGAGAATCATTCAATCCCATTTTATTCCAGTAGAAACTGGTCTCTATTCAGCTTTTCATGGAGACGAAACCTGGAAATCAGAACACTTATTTAGACATCTAACTGTACTTTTTAATCTCATTTTTTAAAAAATTGGTGAGAAGCCCTCAGGCTCCCTCCTAAAAGAAGTACTGTTAGTTATTTTGGAATGATTCAGCCTTATTACTTATCCTCTTTTCTAGGCAACTGTTCTTTGCTTTTCTCAGAGATTTTTGTCTGGGTTAGGCTTAGACTAGGYGTTTTTACAGAGCTGGATTAAATTGCTGAAGTGCCCCATATGGTTAGAACATTTAGTTCTTTTAAAACAGGAATGATATGTGACTGGGACTATAAAATTTTTTAAAAATTTGTATGCATAATAACAGAATAATATTTAATTATACATTAGTGAGAGAAATTATATTGCTTTTCAGTAACTTTTAAAAATTATGATAGATATGAAGACTCTGCAAGCTGTCCAGATTTTAAAAATTAGATTCGAAATAATTCAAATAATAAAGAGAAACCAATGCAAAAGAAAATAATAAATAAAAGGTTCATAGGGTTTTTTAAATGATATAAAAATTGCCAAAGTTATATTAAATTATTTTAGAAAGAAAAATTGTCAATAGCTATGTAACATACAAAAGTTACTAGTTCAAGGTAAGAGTGATTTTAAGGCCGTAAAGTAAAAATAGTTAAAACAATTAAGTGAACAGAAGTCTATTTGTGTTCAGAATCACAACTGCTTTGTGGGTAAACATTTTCTCTCATTTTTTATTCTAAGTTTTTCTGTTTTTCTAGCACTGCATGAAATGACTCATGGGTCTTATAGCATGCAGAGAAGACCACTCACAAGTGAAAACAGAAGGAAACAAATGGCTACTCTGATCTTTTTAAGAATCTTCTTCATTGTCAGCATTGGCTCTTCCATTCTCAAAATGAGTTAGACATCTCAATAAAACCCAATTCTCAGCTACTTTTATTTTTTAGAAGTTTTTTTTATTAAAAGGACAAAATTTTTACTATTTAATTGTGATGATATGCTACATATTGAAGACAATGCAAAATGAAAACGAGTGTTCTGGGCCCAACAGCTACAAAGAATTACATTAAGTAAGCCTAATTTATATGTTATACAGCCATATTAAATAAATATAGATTTAATTTAATAATTTTAAAATGCAATATAATAATTTAATACAGCATATTTTTTCTGATTAGTATTTTTAAAGGAAATGTAGTAGACTGGAACCAAACAAACTTATCTCCTTCCCCCCTCCAACCTTTTCATGCATCTTGCAGGTGGTAGYACTTACAATCCCCTACTTGCTGGCAATTATCTGACCTGGTATTAAATMTTTTTTTGATTAATTGCCATAACTCCTTTCATAATATGAAGCATATTTAGGTTTATGAAGGGAGGGGCAGGAAGGTAGCACGTTTTAAGTAACAGCTTTTATGCTACAGAATAGTTCTTGAGCTCTCATTTTCTGTCTGAAACTTTTCCTGAAGTGATTTTTGATAACCATCATATTAAAGAACTTTCTGTGCCATGTTGTATTCACCTAAGGCTTTATCTTTAGATTAACAGACTGGCTAGTTTGGACTATTTTTAATGGAGGGGAAAATCTCATTATACAGTGAGAAGATGAGTATTGCTGAAATTAAAGATAATAAGCCAAAGGCATTAAGCTATCAGCTGTCTTAACAGCTAAGATATTGACTCTTCTGAACATCAAAGCTTGCTCTAAATTGTTCCTATTATTTCTAGATTAAAAAAAAAAAAAAAAAAGAAAAAAAGATCCAGTCAGAAAATTATCTTTGTCAGAAAATTACCATATTTTCCACTTTTTGCATCTACACACTGTGGTTATGGATAGCATTTTCTGAAATTTTCCTGGCTCTTTTAAATTATGCAGTAGTTTGTTTATTAAAAAATAAATTGCAAACTGGAATGAATAACCCTCTTATGTAATGTAAAACTGCCATTTTTATAAGCAGAAATAAGCAATATTTAATATTTGAATGGTCAGAGAAACTTTGAAGAGTATATTTCACTTGCTTGCTATCTATTCTCTTGAAGAGGCCTGAAAAGATGCAGTTTGACATCTGCAATGCACTACAGAGTGAGAAATCAGRTTTTGCAGAGTTTCAGTCTTCTACTTTCAGACTAACTTTATGCATGCATAAAAACATATGTAAAGAAGATCAGCATTTATRTTCATTGGGATGATTTCCACAGACAATACCCAGTGCTTTACAGAAAATACAAATAACCATGTCAAAATTGATTGGAACACACAAGACTAGAAATGATTCTTAGATTTACAGTGAGACTCCCTTTTCCCTATCTATAAGTGAAGGGTGTGTTTTCAATTAATTCATACATTATAGCAAAATTTTTAGGAAATTTAAAAATTACAAGATTTAGCTAGTTGACATTTTCATACCTCAGAAATTAGGAGATCCTACATATTCATATGCTCAAAGAAGAATATACCGTCCAAATGTTGAATGATTACTCTCAGTGGCTACTATAATTTTTAAAGTTTACCACTGGCATTTTATATTTCAGTGTCTTAGCAAGAGGCAATTTAGAGAACTTTTCAGATATTCGATGCATCTTTCTACTTAAGATTGTAATGACTCTTAAGTGAAAAAACCCAACTTYTAATTTTTTCCTCTATAGCATCGAATCATTGAACCACATCCAGAATAGCCTGRCTTGGAAGGGACCCACAAGGATCACTGAAATCCAAAGTCTGGCCCTGCACAGGACTACCCCCAAGAGTCACACCATGTGCCTCTTGAACTCTGTYTTGGWGCTGTGACCACTTCCCTTGGGAGCTGTTCCAGTGCCCAACCACTGTCTCGGGAAAGAACYTTTTCCTAMTGTYTGACCTAAATGTCCCTGACYCTGCTTCATATCATTCACTTGGGTCCTGTCATGGTGTATAATGCATCATTTAGRAACAAAATAAAACAAATTTAGATGTAAAATAGTAAAACCCTAAGCAAACAAACAAGCCAACAATAAAAGTGGAAAGTACAGTAAGATGCATCTCATGCAGGATGATTATATTCACCTTTATATAAGAATAAATACATATTAAGCTGCTTTTAATTAAATAATAATATTTCCCTTCCCTCCCCTCCCTTCTTTCTTTTACTTCATGGAAGAACTTTAAATTTGCTAAATTGTCACAAATTTGCATGATATTGTTCAGCAATTAACTTTGATTTTAAATGCAAAAGGTCTAGTTACAATCATTAATTTTAAATGACAACAATAAGACTGGAGGAGAATGACACCTCTTTAAGACAATTTTCATTCCATGAAGTGTACTGGGAATGTAGGAAAATGTATTCTGCCCTCACTGCACAAGCTTACCTGCACCAAAAGGTTTGCTGACAGTGGAACTGTCTGGGAGAAGTAAAATAGATCCCCCATGGCTTTATTTTAAAGAGGGCAGATGCTGTGCTGAACCAAAGTCCATGGTGGAGCATTCTTTTAAACTCATGCTGACTGTCATAGCAATTTATTCAAGATTGTTTAGTGAACTACAAGCTTCCTGGCTGGGTATGTGGATAACCTGAAGGAGCCTGACGTCCTCTGCTGTACCAGAGGAAACTGTAGGCAATCCTGACAGTCTCCTCTGGTCTACAAGAAATTAAATTGAGTAACAATCAGAAGCTCAGCCCGAGGAGAGGTATAAGAGGCACATAAAAGTTGAAAGATAACAGGGAAAAAATCTGTGAATTTGCATTTATGATCCAGTCTGCTCAGCTGCCAGCTTCWCACAACTCCAAGCACCCCTTCAGAAGTTGCTGGCTGAAGCTTTGTGAAAAAGGGCTTCTTACATGGGTATGCTTGTSTAAAAACAGAAATTCCTGAACAGGTGCACAGCATGTTTCTGCCTCTCCAGTTCATTAAGTATTATTAATTTTGTCCTTTGAATATTTTAGTAGACACTATTAAYTTTTCAAAATTTATGCAGATTTTTGGCATACCCTAAAACCATAAACACTTTGTCTCTCTTGAAGCAGGTTATTTAATAATAACCTTTATAAAACAGCTTGCAATGACAGTGGCTTAGATTCTTTGTCAGTGTCAGTGTTACATCTCCAGTAATGTTAAGCATTTTTATATATAGCTTTTATGTTGGAATTCAGGAACTTTTGAAATAGTTTTGAATGAGAGAGCACTACAGATGATTTTCTAGCTATTAAAAAAAAAAAAGTTTTTTTTCCAGTACTGGCATATCAGACACCTTGAAGTATATAATGTCCCAGAAATGTTATGTATGTTATTTCAGCCAGATATGAATGGAATTTGAACTTGTATGGAAGATTCCAGTAAGTGAACTGTGTGACTACAGGATAWTGTAATGGAGCACTGCAGCAAGAACAGATTGTCAATARCAGTTTATTCAYTATGGAATTCCAGGTGAGATGCTGAAAGACAATGATTCTGATCTGACTTGTTTCCACTCTCTTCTCTATCTTTTTGAATATACTACATAAAACCTAATCAMAGTAAAATGGGTTGCAATAAAGGTCCATGTAAATAGTGAATAATATGATAAARATAATGAGCTATCATATTTTAAAAAATGAAAATTAGTTCCAAAGGGTGAAGACCATGGATTTAGAGCTTTATATTGTACTTTTAGTACTGAGAACAATTCAAGGTGCGAGAGTAACATGTCGGAGGTTAAAATCAAGTAAGTGTTCCACAATTACCCAGAATGTTACATCCTTTTCTATGTTCACAAAKAACTGTGTTCTAAGAGGAGATGGTCTCTTTGTCAGGACACCATTTCTGCCAGGAGACAGAACAAATCAGCCTAATGTTAACTTGAAATCCAGCTTGAATGCTCTGGTGAAAAACTACAGTTCTGCTCATTATAACAGTTCTCAAACACTTGTTTGATTAATTTTGTAATACAGCTTTAGAGAAAACAAAGGACATCTGAGAGAGGATATTGTTATTCAACATTTTCTACTAGGACTACCCCAAAAATAATGAATTTGAGTTTATTAGCATATATTGTTTATTCCTGCCCATGCTTTCTGTRTGTCAGATATTAGTATGTATTTTTATAAAGGTACACTGATACCTAAAGTAGTGCTTTTTTCTTTGTTTGAGAATGAAATGTGGATTTCTTYATTAATTTAAATGTCCACTATTCTGTCTTTTTTTCTCAAACTGAAGGTCTCAATCTCCACTCTGATAAAAATGCCACCCCTGACACAGAAGCSCCAYACAAGAAACAGAGTACRACATTTTATTTGTGATTATTCCAGCTTCTAGGGGGAAAACTKTGAATCTGTGATGGACTAATGTATTGAATAATTGTTAAATGGCAGTAACTGCAGCTCTAATACTACTCACTCATATGTGGTGTAAGAGTGCAGCTTTCARTTAGCTTGCTTTTTTGTCCCTCAGGAGTTTTGCTGCCTTGCAAGGATTCTAGTCAGATTAGAATTCACCTTTGAGTTAGACATCTGCTCTTTAAAAAGCACATTTGACTTACTTTKCTCTCATCAGGCCTGACTGGTGAAAACCCTCCTGGGATAATGAAGAGAAGGTAAGGCTGATACAACCATTTGTAATCATTACTTGTATTAGGCTCTCTCTGTGTTAAGAAACCTCCATGAGGAATACAGTGTAGGTGGTTTATGCAGCAGACAACTTATCACACATCTTATGTGAAAGCAATGACAGAACTGCTATTTAGGAGCTCCTATCACTGAGCTAACTGTCTAGTGCTGTGTTAAAGGTATTTGTAAAATTTCCTGGCTTCATGCTGGCTTCACTGATTATTTGTCTAGAAAAACACATGACAAAGTTCTGCAAATAATAACCAAGTCAGAACCTTGTTGGGCCTACTCCTTGTATTTATTAATTTGAGAAACTTTGTCCACCTTTTCCCAGAGAAATTAGGGACTGATTTTAATCATATTTTTTCAGTGGACAGACATTTCCTTTCTATCTTTCTAACTAATTATGAAGCTATCCCTAATTATCACCCTGTGATATATCATATCATATTATATTCAAATATTTTCCCTAGTCTACGACTTCATAAAGAAACCCACTGCCAGTTCTGGACTATTTCATTCTGCCATGTAATTATTCTTCTGTTCCTATCTTACACTGATTAGAGAAGCATACACTTAACTTCTTTGCATGCTAAGAATGGGAAAGATTATTTTTAAAGTGGAAAATACAAGAAATTAAATTAAAGACATCACTTGGGATAAAAAATCACTTTTAGTAGTCAGAGAAATTAATGTGTGACAGAGCCTGGTGTTCAATGTACAGGCTTTTTTGTTTGTACTTTTTAATTTTAGGCAATTTTACATCTTAATCTTTTTTTTTTGAAAGCAGAGTCCAAAACGCACTTTTGAATACTTTTGAATAATACTAGTGACTTTTTTAAAATAAAAAAAAATCCTGTTATGGATGTATTTAATGAAAAATTACATTGAGATAATGAAGAATAAGCTCAAATACAAGGGATAAAATATTTGACATTTGGCTGAGGAAGCACATGACTTACTTGTACTGTTGTGCCAAGCATAGCCTTCAGCTGAACTTCTCTGGTTATTTGAAGACATGAAGGAACACAAAATTCTAAGCTGAGGATCAAATAGTGTGACTAAAAGAGGAAGGAGAGAAAATTGAGAGTTAAATGAAATTAAAGAATAGCAATTCTAATTATGAACTTGATATTTGGCTGGATATTTATTGGGCAAATCTACAATTCTGGTTTTAAACCAGGTATTCCATATTTCATATGTARATTGCATTCATAGTGCTTATGTGTTAAAGGTTGGTGAATGCACACAGGCCTTGGATAGATTCCTTGGCTTTGAAGTAACAACTCAGATAATCAATGGGTGCCTGTGACAGAGACATAGGCCAGGTCAAGGTGCAGAAGTCAAGATGCTCAAAAATCAAAACACTAAAAAAGGTTTTTCAAGAATAGATAAAAGTAATTTTAAAGGCAAAAGTAATCTTKTAAAAGTCATTCCTCAAACTTACATTCARCATCACTKRATGTTTTTTTCCTGCAGCCCATCCTGCATCACACTGATAAAATCACCTGAGACTGCATCATCAGCATAATACCACAATATGTCTCATCTGATCCTGGTTAAGTGAAGCATCAAAACCAGACCAAGCAACATAAGACCCCTCTCAGCTGGACTCATACTCCAGAACCACACCTGCAAAAATAGACTCAGTTTTCATATTTGTGCTGAACTGCAGAGTCTGGACTAGCTTAAGCTCTTACATTTTCAAGGTGAATATTACAATTATTATGGTCTGTGTAGGAGTGATTCTTTCTTGTTTCCTTGATCATCTGAACAAACAAAGCAAAGAACACCTACRTAAAAACACTGAGCAATCAGAATTCATATTTTATATGTTAACTTTTTRATAAATTCTGGCTTTTGATTTCTGATGGGCCATATAATTGACTAATGCTTACTGAAAACAAAGGAACTAATGTGGTTTGTAACAGGARCTACCAGCACTTATTGTATCACAAAATGAAGTCATCTTTAGGCAGGCAAAAGCTTTACTTCAGTGAAAGKTTCTTATCATCATTGATACACAATCACAGAGCTGACAATGGGCCAGGAACAAATATTTGCCTTAACTAATCAAGCAAAAGCTTGAATGTACATCATARCTTACAAGCCTCTTTGTTCTATTAATGGTAGAGAATATAATTGTGTTACATGAAACATGGCATAGCTTTCTGGTAAGAATTCACTTGAATRTAAGTATTGCAGATACCACACTATTTAAGTGTCTTCACTAATGAGCTAATATTCCTGAAGCTATTTAAGCATATGGAGGTCATTACTTACAGTTGAGTTTATAGAGGGGTTGCTGTTTTCCATCCATAGCTGCTGTAAAGTGAGACAGGCTGTGAAGGAACTTCTGAAGTGTCTGAAGACTTTGCATGTACCAGCCAGAAAGTTTTCCCTCTTCTCTCTGTTTGTTTAGTAGTCCCAGGAGGCAATAAAAGTAGAATGAGTTAAAAAATAGGACATATGGACAAGCTTGCTGTTGCAGAAGGTATGGATTATATCCTGGGAGACATCAAATATCTCCCATGAGATATGAAGGGAACATCAGCAAGGTGCCCAGTCACCCCGTGATAGTGACTTCAAGAGTTTCTATGGGCTCTGCTTGAATAATTGACATTTACCCAGACAAGAAATCCATAAGTTTGTCCTTATCTTTGAAACTGTCCTGTTGATCTGATCTYCTGGCTTACAGCCAAGCCCTCAAATGTGCAGCTATGTCAGTTCACATCTCAACACACAGGTAAATAAAATTACCAATACACAGTGGGACTGGTGTGACTATTTTAGTTCCCTAAGACAAGTTAAAAAAGGAAGCCAAATCTTATGGTGCCATATTACAGATTTTCAGCCTTAGTTAGTCTATTAATAATGCTGTGACCTTCCAGGCACTGTGATAATTAAAAAACACTGCTATTATCTGTATTTTCCTGGGGAGTTTTAAAGCTGATATGCAATTAAAAATATAAAGTTACAAAAGTTTTTGGGTCTTTTCCCCTGGAAGAAAACATTTCATATTATGGCTGTATCTTGTGACTATGGGAACACTTCATCAAAAAACCCAGTTGAAGTTCAATTTCTGACCATCTGATGTTCCAMAAACACATTACWTCTGTCCAAAATCAGCATATTTTACACATTAGTGAAAAAGAATTATAACAATAGGTTGATCCCGGCCTGATTCAAAAATCTGCCTTTAAATATATCTGAGAATGTACTGCAAATTCAAATTGCTRGCAGATCTTATTGCTTAAAGTCAAGTAAACTTGGAGTGAAATCCAGATTATTTTCTACCTTTTTTTCAGCTACTTTATCATCCTTTATCATATCCCTAACATGTACTGCAGTGAGAGAAAACCCACCCACAAGGTAAAGCCATGTAAACTCAACTGTTTAGGGTTTTTTATTTGTATTTTGAGCAGGGCAGAAGAATTGAGGAAGTGTTTATTTTGCTTCCCTTGTTTTCTGTTTTTTAGCTTTATTGAAAGTGTATTGTTATTTTACGATATTATAGCAATTAAGAAATTGTTTTTTTAGGTCCACAATTTCTTAACTTCAAAACTTCTGCTTAAATTCTACTGGGATTTATAGATTAAACACATGCTTAAAGTGAGTGTGTAATTAAATGTTTTACTGAATTGGATTTTTAATTGCTAATTTATTTTTAGTGAAGTTTTATTGACATCCCTGTTTATATAAAGGAGCTATTTAGGTTTTCAATGCAAGATTTCCTTTGCAGAATTTCTGAAGAATTACCTAMATTAAAGCAATGAGGTAGAATTAATTATTAAGGACTTAGTGACAAAATGAAACAGGGAGCAGTAAAACTGAAACCCCATGTATTTCTTTTGGAGTTTTTCCATTCCAATAAAGGTGAAGTGGACAAACACATTATTTCATCTGCTTTCCCTCACATACAGTGGAGCAACTTTATGGTTGGTAAAAGAAAGCAGCTTTGGCTTGGGGTTTTTGGTGGTGGTGGTTTTGGTTTTATTTTTCAAACAAAGTCTGCTTTTTCACAACAAAAATGACATTGTAAAAATAAAATAGACATAATGAAAAAGATYAAAAGTGAGACTTCACCTTTATGGAAAAACAATAATATATAGGTGTCCTTTCTAAAAGAGAAGGAAAATAATTAGCCAAAGGAGAGACCTCAAAGTTTTCACCAAGATTTTTGTTTTGTTATCAATATGGGACAACAAATAACAAAGCATGTTGCAGGAGAGAAATGTTAAAATTTCACAAAAAAGAATTATTAGAAGCTATGATCTGGTTTATTGACTACATTAAACAGACTTGGCATAAGAAAATGCATAACTGGTCACAGGACAGAAGACAGCTTGATATTGACATGAATCCTATCAAAATTCAGTAAGGCCACATAGCACTTTCCAGTGATCTTACTCATTGCTGGATATCCTGGTGGCATCTATGTGGTCTTGCATGTGTTTAAACAAAAAGATGAAACTGATGATGAGAAAAATTTATGTATTCACCCTTTTCTAGGACACTTCACCCAATAAGCCTTTATTTAAATCTTYCTTTATTTATATTGCTTTCAGTATTTTTTTTTGGACTAGACTTCCCCTTGCCAATACGGGGTGGAGGCTGTGGGTTCAGGCAGACAGAGAGCCAGGCACAGAGCAGGCAACTGGCAGTGCCCACAGGGATTGCCTTCATGTCCCTTCAGGAAKCACTGCCCTCAGCAGTGGGGATGTCTGTAGTTCCACGTAAAATGAGCAGTGAATCTTTAATGTGTTTGTGGGATTTGTAAGTTTTACACATTTTTATTTTTTGTTTCAATTGTTCAGTCTACAAGATGCATATTTCTTGTCCTCAAGTCAGACATTGTGTTATAATGAAATCAGGTTTTCATTGTAATGAGGCAATGGCCTCTTTTCCTSTTTTATCTTATATGTAAAAGTCCATTGGAATGAATACAAGAATCTGTAGTGAGGAGATTAGGYACATTGAAGACCATTCAGGTTTTGTATATTCATTACAAGCACTTCTATCTGACATTTTACCTGGGCTTTTAGTTGAAAAGGTGATGAAAAATAGAAGACAGGCTGCTCTGGAGCAGCCAAATCCATCAGCTTAGTGCTGTGCTAATGTCACCTTGTGGCTTCCTTTTTGCTGTGAGWGTAGAAAAGATCTTACCCTTACCTGCAATATATGGAAGCCTTCCATGAAGCTGACAGCAAAAAAACCCTTCTTTCTTAGTACCTCCTCCAGGCTTCTCACAGAAATATCCCCCAGTCTGGCATTTTTCYTTTGCAGACCTTTGCACTAGGTTTTCAAAATAAGAACAAAGAATTTGTAAGCAACCAAAAAGCCCCCAAAACTGCACTTTCCATATTAGTTTTGTACCAATGTAAATGCTTGCATAGGTATAACGAAAGGCCACAGGAAATACAAGAGTTATAAAYAGAAGCAAGGTTAAACAAACATCATTCTGGATTACTCAAGATAAAATCAACTTTTTGGTACTACCAAGTGTAACTACTTTGTGGGAGAATTTCCTATCAGTCACCATATCCAGTGAACTTGGTATCTCACTAGGGAAACACATCAAACATTTTCCTGCACTTAACATCTGTCTAGAAATTCCAGATCAATTACTTGTATATAATAACCTGAAGGGCTTATAAAATTGCATGTAGAGTTCAGAATGGATTAAACACAAACAAAATCTGACATAAGCCAAAAAAATTCAGATTGCTCAGAAAAAAAAAAAACAGGTAGACGTCTTCCTGAACTTTTTGGGAGCAGAAAATAATTTAAAAACCAAGCATAATTCTGTCAAACCAAAAAACTTGGTAACATTATCTACTGCCAAAAGGAAGTCTCCTGAGGATTATTAATATTTTTCTGAAATCTGAAAGATGACCCAAATAATTAGCTGATTGTGTTAAAAAAAATGGAGTGGAATCCTGATTATTTAGGGGAATTTGGTATTTAGAAAAAATGATCCTATTCTGTTTCCTGTGAGAACCAAGGCAGCCACCCAAATCTGGCAAGTGTAGAACAAGCTCTGTAAAACCCAAAGCAGCAGCAGGGGAGCATGCAGGATAGCACAGGGCCTCCCACATGGCCTGGAGTGGCCTCTACAGGAGCAGCTGAGCAGGTCTCTGAGTGTGTTGGTTGCATGGGTCAGGTCTGCCTGTTACACCTCTCATATCTTATCGTAGAAGCATGAAATGATGGAACATTTTTGGTTAAAAGGGTCCTTAAAAGACTATGTAGTTCCATCCCCTGTGCCACAGACAGGGACACCTTCCCCTAYATCAGGTTGCTCAAAGCCCTCTCCAACCAGGRATGGTGCCTCYACTTCTCTGGGCAGTCTGAGCCAGTGTCTCACCACCTGTGTCAGGAAGAATTCCTTTCTAATATTGAATCTAAACCTACCTTCTTTCAGTTAAAACCACTAACCCTTGTCCTATCAGCTGCCCCCTGATGCATAAATCTGATGTCTGCATCTCATCCTGAACAGATTATGTCTCTAGCCTGTAGGTTTCCCTATGAGAAAAAAARCCCTTTTGATCCTATATGCACACAGGCTGTGTACCTCTGTTGTCAACAGGAAATGGTTTGGTCTTTGGGCAATGCCCTGGTAGTCATCTGCTGAAGAGGCTGATAAACCATCACTCTCTCTCTTCCTCTGGAAATCATCTCCATCTTTTTTCTATTCCCACAGCTGTCTGTAGCTGGAAGATTTCCCAGAGRCTTTTTGATCTCTTGACAAAAGGTCAACAGCTAAAAATACAGCTCGTCACCTGAGTATTACTTAAAAAAGAATACTCCTCAGATGGTCTCTGCTGTATCTATGAAAACATGGCAAGTGAGAGGTCTGGCCTGTCACTCCTTGTGAGGGAAKCTAGGGAGTGATGATCACAGTATTCATTCCGTTCATGTCTTGGCATTGTGCTGATGAAGACACAGTAGCTGGAAATTTCACAGGGACTCAATACTCTTCTGGGTAGGAAGAGAACTTTAAAGAAACTACACTGTGCACGTGCTTTGTRAAAGGATGAGGCTGAGTTGATATTCAGACTTAGCTGAAAAAGCAATAACCACACCACTTTTCACACTGAAGAGTGTTTCTCCAGAGAGGGCAGGAGCRCTGGAGAGAGCAGAATCACCAGTCTCAGTTCACATTACACCAGGAATGGGCTCTTCCTACCTTATGGATTTGAAATCTAAAGATGTGGAGTAATACAAAACAAAATAAAAATTTTAAAACCCCCAAACATTATATATCTATATCTATATATCTAGATCTAGATCTAGATCTAGATATATAGATATAGATATATTATATATACATACACTTTAGCATTTTAAACTGAAGTTTATATTTCACTCAGTCTGCTCTTGGCTCATTCAAAAAACAAGTCAATAGTACCAGACTAAGGTTGTTGTACATTTCATAGTGAATATTTTTCATAAAAAGCCTGAATCCAGAATCATCTAATGCTCTCAAAGGCTAAATCTGTTTAGATCGAGCTTTATATAGGAAAAAACACCACTTCATAACAAATTATGCAAAAGAGAAAGCCAATGTAAATAATCTACTAGAATTCAATGGTAATTATTTGGTTTGTTTCAATCTATTAGAATTCAAGGGTAATTATGCAAGTTTTGTTCCTATAGCTTCTGTCCTTAGTCCAGTAATAATGAACTCTCTATGAAAAAAATACCATGACATTTCAACACATACAACTAAAAAAAAGAAAAAAAAAGGTGAAACACCGCAGGACAAAAATAAATCAGTTTTTGCCTTATGTGAACTAGTGCACAAGATAGAATTGGACAACTTGAAAATTAAGTTAACACTTTTGTAAACATGCTGTCATATAGAAGTAAAAGATGGCAATTTTTTCATAGAGAAGATGGGAAAATATTATATGCTATATTTAGCTATGTTTTCACATTTTTCAAGCCTTTGTCACTCCTTCTTTCTCTAAGCATACAGTCTATTTTCCTTGTTCATTGTCTGAAAATCTTTCCTGAGAGAACAGGAGAAGAAAGTTATGAATAAAAGACTCCATTTCATGTTGTGTTCATAAACAATATAGTTTATGAACATTACATACTAAGTTTAAAAGAAGGCATTCACAGCAATTTTAACAGCCAAATATAACAGCTCATTTGGAGTTTTACTTTGCATGCACTGAAAAGTTGATCCAGATTGATGAAGAATTCTGAAAATATTGTGGCAAATTCCTCTTTTATTCAATATACAAAATACAGCCTGACTGGCTTTAAGGGTGTTGTAGATTAAATTTTCAAAGATGTCATGGATAGAGTTTTTCACAATTTCTAAACATTCTAATAATAATTAGAATTATTATTCTAATAATAATTAGAATGTTTAGAACTCCCTAAAAATACTGAAAATATTAACTCTAACAAGGAACAGTGAACATCTCCTTTCCACTAAGAACTACATTACACAGATGATGCATGGCACCTCAGGCAGGATAAAACATATATTTTGAATAAAATAACTGCAGGATCTGAGTCTGTAATAATATTGAGGACAGTGACAGTAGATAAGGATTATTTTTAATCAATCCATACAATTATTTTTAAGGCTTAATCTGTTCAATGTTAAAAGTATTTGTAAACCATAGTTTATTGAATAAATTAGGCTGAAATAAACACTGACAACTCCTGAAGCAGATATGAAATATGCAAGTTTCTTCCTTACTTCAAAGCCAGTTTCTAAATCTGTGTGTTAACAGTTTATTAAATTATACTTTACACATAAATATGTGTATATGCATATGAAAATCCAAGTAGAAATATTCCAACATCACAGTGGGAGACTAGAAAATTATTAAAATATCAAGACAACTGGGATATGAGGTGAGGGAAGAATAGCCATTTGACTTTTGGCTGACACTTCCAACCMTATGTGATGCTTCCAACCATGTGTTATAATGAATGTAAAAAATCAAATTATACACTTGACTGAACAACATCATGGGAAAATTTGTAGTCCAATTTGTTTATTTAAACTGAAACTGATACCTGATTTCTAAATATGATGCCACTGCATTAGGTATCAGCTGATCTGGAGTTAATTGCAGTTTCATCTCTGGCAGAACTATTCCTGTGAACCCTATGATATATTCTGCATTTTCTGGCATCAATAAAATAGCTTTACCACATAAAGAAGAAGCCAGAGGGAAGAAAAATGATCACTTGGTCTTAAAATAAACAAATGCATTGAAAAACTTGAAATGGAAATAGTTTTTACTTTCTGTCCAGCAGTTTGCTGGAAATCATTAAGAAGTTTCATCACCTTAGAGAGGTGCAAATAAAACCGGATCCATGTCACAAACACTGGAGTCAGAATGAGATTTTCCCCTAACCCCCCTATTCCTGCTGTGTTTGTTTATATACACTCTCAGTCAGATTTGAGTGTTTGCTAGCTGATTGAGGTGATTTAACTCACTCAACATAACAATTAACATGTTGCCTTCATCTTTGGTTGCACTGTAATCGTGGTGTTACTGAAATAGAGAMCTACCCTTGACTAGAAGTGCAATTAATATAACACATTAGAGAGAAGCCTTCAGGTTACAAATTCGGCTTCCTTTTCTTATTTTATGATCTCTTGTAGCCAATAGTAGTTTTGCTGTAATTTTACAGTGGTTGTAATTGACAACCACCTTCTTAGCCAAGGACTGGAAAACATACCCATAAAGACAACATACAAATACAAGGATGAATGTAGGCTGGGCTGAGAATGGGAGTAAACCTAGGGAGCAGGACTTGGTGGTAAAAAAAAAATCTCACTAAACATTATTAAAGCATTTCTGGTGTTTTTAAACCTGCTTGGTTTAACAACTGTGTAGATGCAAAGAAAAATAGCTATCTAAGGACTGCTTGTACACACATAGGTTAATTTTCATAAAATATACCGTTGAGTGATAAAGTATCAGAGCCCACCCCACCCCCCTGCTAAAACAGCAATAAAGCCCCAGTAGTTGAAGTAAGAAGCTCCTACTCGTTAAAACAAACTGTTAAAGGAAACAATTTGCAAAGCAGATGTTACACTGGTCTCAGCTGAAGATTTACTTGCACTTCTCCAGGCTTTCCATTTAATCAAAAGGAATTTCATGCTTATGGTTACTCCTTATATCATTCAAACCAGGCARATGAACATTTTAAACTTGAGACATACATATCTGAAATAATGATTCATAACAGAACATAAACAAGTTTTTAGGGAAAAAATTGTCTTTGCTGATAACTTGCATTTGGAACAGGAGGATTATTTCATGTACTCTGTTTTCCATGTGTCTGGAAAAGTGTCAGCATTTCCTACAGTAATCTTTCATGTGACCTCATGAAGGAGGTGGCATTAATAATTTCATAACTTACCATCCTACTCAGTTAGCCCAGTAAATTGTAGGTGCTGTAGAAAACTCCCTTAACTACATATACATCAACTGCAAATATAATAAAAACACATATTATTTGCTGTTAGCATTTCATATGGCACCAGATTTCACTTGTTGATTGCAGGACAAAGAATCCTTTTTTTTTTTTCATTTTTCCTCCTGTACTTAAATTGTTTTCTCTACTGTCACATTTCCCTGTTTCCATCAGTCCTTAAAGACACAAAACTGAGACTATATCAGGATTACAGATGGGAARCCAAGCAAAAGTGGAGACAAGTCACTTATTTAAGTTTCAGGTGTAGCAGTGAAGTGAGTTGAAGTCTTGTAAATCTTATAAAAGCACAGTAACCACTGTACAATCTATTTTCTGAGGTGAAAAATTATAGTTTACATCAGTTTGTCACAGTGTAATGAATACCTCTCTAGAGAGATGGAACAAAGATGGGAAAGGTTCCCAAGGCTAGAAAAATTAAATATAAATCTGATATTTTAAGAAGACTTGTGCAGAATTATTAATCCATTGTATTAAAACATAATTTATGAAACTGGTGAAACATAGTTTTAGATATCCTTATTGGTGTCATTCTTTAAGCCATAGGAAATGATATTTGCAACAGACTGAATGAAGAAAAATAACAGATTGAACAAGTGAGTAGGCATTGTACTCAAAGTTCCTTTTTAAAATTATTACTTGGTTGAGTCACAGGTGAATTCTGCAGCAAATGGAAAGTACATTCTAGTAGCACAATTTTTTCTTTTTCTATGATTGTCCCTCATACAYGCCCTCTTTTTTCAAGTCAATACTTTGCTCAGAAAACTATGGTATGTCATGAATTATGTCACCATAACTCTGACTTAGAAAACATGTCTCTGTACCACATGATAACTAGACAGCAAGGGATGTCAGGAGGCCTGAAGACCAACCCCCTGCCCAAAGAGGCTCTGGGGTATGGGGAGACATTATGCTAATATAGTGTCAGGCAATAAAATAAAATTATAAAATAAAATGAGTAATGCCTGATAATCATGGGCTTGGCAGAATGTGCCTACAACCTTGGATAATATTTATTGTGAATATGTAAGTTAACATTTTACAGGAAGCTTTTTATAGTTGTATCTTGGGTTGCAAGATGTAACAAAAAAAAGTATGTATTCTATTTGCCATCTGTTGAAACCAATTGGGGAAGTGTTTTTCATTTATCTCTTCTAACTCCAGGAGGGAGGGGGCTGGTGTAAATAGCACAGCTATTAAAACCAGGGSGGGCAGTGTACTTKGTCTTTTCCATRACCCATYCTCCCTCCRGGGGATATCTGCTGTTAATGGGCCATTTAAAGCTCACCACATGACTGATAAAATTACATCATCCCATTGTGAGATGCTCCATCCAAGGGGAGGAGCCAAGCATTCCCACCTGGATAAAACCTTGGACTCAGAACACCAGGACAGCTGGTTTTTCCACTGCATTCCAGAGGAAAACTGCAGCCATCTCATCACTACTGGACATTTGGAAGGAAACTATCCCCTCCTACAAGATCATCTCTGCTCCAACAAAACCAATTCTGTCCCTCCAGGAGGACTTAACTGGGCTGCTACCAGCACCCTGACCAACAGGGTGCCAGRTTGTATTGTTAGCGTTCAGGAGGACACACATAATCAGAGAGCTGATTACATGCAGGTGCTTTTATTGAAGTGCATGGAAACTCAGAGTGAAACCCAAACCAGGCTTTGACATTGGGTTCCAGATGAACATGTTTTATACCCTTCACATTATATAATTGTTAGTGTTGGGATGCACACACAACCATATAGATTGTATATGAAGGTGTTTTATTGAAGCGCGCGGAAGCCCGGGGGTGAGACCCCACATCTAGGCCCCGATGATACATCCTAGTCGGGAGCTTATAACCCCTTCTACTCCCCTCCCCTACATTAATATTAAACTTATATTGTTCTATTCAATTTCTCATTCCAACACAGGTGCAGTTTTGCTTGATCTAGTAAAGACTATACTTGATTTGGGGAAGACCATGCTTGATTTGATTAGGACAGTCACTGTATCAGAGCTAGCATTCATTCCCCAGGTCTGGCTGTCCTGCAGGTCCAGATCTATTCTCCTTACTGCTTGCTCTAGCCACCACCACCCCCCATCCAGTTTAGAAATCATTCTTCTCAATATTCCCATGATTTTAATTCTAAGCTACTAAATTTAACCCTTATGCTAACCCCCCTTGAATCTATTCCCATGATTTTATCCCTAAGCTACTAGAATTTAACCTATATGCTATCAGTATTCTGACTCTGTCAGTGTTTTTTCTTTTTGTTTTGTTTGTGTTTTATAGTACTACCTTTTTATTTTTAATAATTATAGTAAAGAACTGTTATCCTTATTCCCATATTTTTTGTCTGAAAGCCCCTTAATTTCAAATCCATAATGATTTGGAGGGAGGGGGTTTACATTCTCCATTGCAAGGGAGGCTCTGGCTTTTCCTTGGCAGATACCTRTCTTTCCAAACCAGGACAACTTAAAAGAAAGCAGCTGCCTTGCAGACAGAACAGAAACAACAAAGAAATACTCTCAGTGTCYGGATTGAGGGGATAACAACAGAGACATTCATATTTCTTACATGCCACCAGCTCATTTGYTACTGGTGGAAAACAGAGGATTAAATGTGGGACATTGCTGGTTTCAATGAGCATTTCAAGCTATGAAATGAGTTTGCATACTTCAGCTGTACCAATGCAATTGGAGAGCTGATTCCATAACAGAAATGGTCTTCGAAAGTTGTTGTTTTCTAAGCCTCCCTCCTTGGTCCTTGGAATCCAAGGAATTGCAATTGAGAGAAATGTTGCATAATGCCATGAAGAATGATGATCTGATTACCTTGAATAAAGAATTTCTGTTTAGGCACATTTGTGTGTTCTGTCCAGTCTTTCCATGTGACTCAATGTCAAGAAATATCAGTGTAGTTTCTGAATAAGGAGACTACTCTTGATTTCACAGAAACCGTACCAGTACTCACAGGACTAATAGTCCTGAGGTACAGTCAGTCATGTCCTAKCCTGTCAAACTACCCAAGGAAGTGGCAGAGAGATTTCCCACATAGTGGCCTGTGGTGCTGGGAATAAGAGTTTCCTTATTGTAAGTAGTTACAGAAAAACAAAATAACAACAACAACAAAATAGTTATTTGCTTAAAATACATGTAAGGGAATATTTTATTTTCTAAATAAATTATTAAATGCTAGCTCAGATCTGGAAGTTGTTTCCGCTTTTAACAGCTCCTGTACTGAAGGGGGAAAAAAAGCTAAATTTGACTCTAAGTGTCAAATGACTCGTCTGTGTTTTTACCCTTAAACATATAAGATGCCAGAAGGCAGTTTGAAGGCAGTGGTTGAAAATTTTAAAGCCAGGATGGTTAATTGCCAGAAAAATAAAATATCCTATGTGAAGTCAGTCCTCATGAACTTGTGCCTCAATGCCAGCAAACCCCAGGTGGTGTAATTATTACCAGTGATCTGTGAAGGATCAGTATAGGAATTTCACTGCCAAGAGCTGAATCAAGCAGTCATAAACAATTTTTTTCTCGCTTTAGGTAAGCCCTGAATTTTTCATTTATGTTTGTATAGTAGCCTATGCTGGATACTTCATGATATTGCAAAATATTGTGTTCATAATTGAAGTAAAAATAAATGAACTTGCTGTTTAAAAAGTTCCCTTTTATAGGCAAGTCTAAGAAAAGAATATCTCTGAGATGTGGACTGCAACATATATGTATCTATTTATTTATGTATTTATTTTCTCACCCTAAATATTTTCTTTTGACAGTGTGATTCCACAAACAGTAATTAAATTGTAATTAAAGATAGGCAGGCCATTAAAACCCCATCACATTTCTGAATAAAGTTTAAAACTTTTTTTAAAAGTCATAAAAAGTTCACAGGGTGGGGTATTTTTTTATTGGATTGCCATGATCATCTTTAGTCATGGAATGTTCTCCAGAACACAGTGCAGAATTATATATCATCTACCCCTAACCAACATTTTGTTCAGCAATTTCATTGCATGTCTGTTGCTGTCAACTGGCATAGGAATGAGGCTATTGCTTTAGTAACAATAAGAATTGCCTGAAACAGTTAAGACTGTCCTTCCAGTTTTGTATTTGAGATAATTTAAGAGGGTRGTAGGAGTGGTCTGATAAAGTCTGGCCCATGGATTTCTGCATGTCTTAAGCTCTCTGACTCCTGCAAGCTGCTTTCAGTAAAGTGCTCCACTGTGACATACAGGAAACCTGAAATGTATCACCTGAGTCATCCTGCATTTCAAAATCTGATATGTGAAGCTGATCAGCATTGAGATCCATTCTCTAATGGGTCTGCAGCATCTCAGTAGTGTTCTGGTCTCCTCACCTGACAATGGGGCAGGAAAATGATTGTAATAAATTGACAAAGTCACAGTGATATTACAGAATCAGAGAATGAAAAATT
>CADDXX010000534.1:483087-549515 GCA_902810485.1 Alauda arvensis
GATGAGGCTTTTCTGTGATCTTTGGGATATACTGTCCCACAAAACAAAATAAAAAAAAAAACCAAAAAACACCCACCAATCCCAGCTTCCCAAATCAGAAAGAAAACTAAATAAAATACCACAAAAATGTATTAAGCTACAGAGGCACTGATATGTATGATAAAAYTGTGAGCATATTGTAAGTGTCTTGCTTTAATAGAAGTCACAGACTGACATGGGGCACCTGATGAATAAGTAGAGGCAACTTGAAAATCTGTAGTAGTCCCACTGGCAACATTAATCAAGTCTAGTTTCTGTGGCAGTCTGGCATGCAACTAAGTGAACATTCAAATATATTTTTGTAACACCATATGCCACTGGCAAATCTAAGTTATTAATAGAGCTCATTGTGAGGGAGCCATTCCACAGCAGATGCTTCCTTAGCACAACAGATTTAAATCTTATCAAGTGCCACCTTGCCAACTCTGTTCACCTAGATTGCCCATTTGTCAAATTTTCTAAAAACACTGTTATACTTTCTTCCAGCACAATCTTTATGRACAGAGAGTACTTTCTGTAAGAAAATTAGAACACCACTCTATTAATCTTCTTGTAATCTCTTTTCAAAATACAATTACATTATGATCAGTACAAACCACTCAGTGATGRGTACATGGTGGGTATAGAGTTCCTGTAGTTACTGATTCTTAAAATGTGTTTAATATTATTTTCTTTAACAATCCTCACACTGTTTGTGCTAGGATGAATTCCCTTTAGGACAGTAACTGCCTTTATGTTGCTTGCTCCAGCATGATGTTCTGATGCTATTTCAAAAATAAATTGGTGTTACAGCACAAGTGTCCAATTGTCATATACTGCATCAAAATGAAGATGAAATAACTTGGTGTATTTTGTCATGTGGGCCATCTATGTATTGCTTTCTTTGATTTCTTTTCTAGACAGAATTTGGCAGTGGTTATGGTATCTAATGGGAGKGATACTATGAGCATTTTCAGTCTATCAGAACTGTGGAACACTGCACTGTATATTGGATCAAAACAATCTATAATGTCAGTCTTTCCTTGTTCAGTTTATTCTTTTATTCCAAATTGATTAGTTACATAACATATTTTTAGAAGATAATGTCATGAAAATAATAACATGACATTTTAATTAAGCATAGCCCATATTTTCCCTGCCTTTTTATCACCAGTTAAACTGAGACATGAAGAAAGGAATAGACATCAGACAGCCCAACACAGCAAATTAATGTCAAAAATAGTGTGGTAAACCTTATTTCAAGTCTACAGAAAAAAAATAAGATTATGTGATACTAGGAAAAAGATGTGATGTTTAMTGTCCTTTGCACCTTCAGAAGGTATTTTTAAAATGTACAAAAGGACTTAATTATTTATACTAGTAATAAWAAAGACACTTGAGACCTTGTAATACTCTAAGACCATATTTAGGAGCTGGGCTGATTGCTTTCTGCAGTGAATTTGTGGCAGTGATAACAAGGCTTCATAAAAGTCACCATTTGCTGTGAAAAATCAAAGACCCAGAAGAAATGTAGACCAAGTAACACACAGAGAAATGTATCAGTGTTATTAAAAGTAGAGCCAGGGGAGCTGGGAAGAAATTGTCTAGCAAGAAAGCACATAAACCTTTTGGATAACTTAACAGAAGCCAAGGGAAGTGTTAAAGAAATTAGGACAGTAAAGCAAGGTTAGGAAAAAAGAGAAAGAAGTGATTAAAAGGAAGCAAGAACAATGAAATGGAAAGCTATGTTCTCTAGTTTGTTCTAGAGGTGTCTTGAAAGACACAGTAAATTGGCTGTCAAGCTGTAGTGTGAAAATACTGCACTATCTGCAGAAAACAACTTTTAAGTTTTTCTTGTTGCCGTTTAGATGAGCTTTGATAACTGAAGTGATAGATTTTCAGAATGTTTTGGGTTGCAGCACATGCTTTGGACATCTATTTCTGCTGCCTAGTAACGGTCTTTGGGGAGTGTTGACTTCAAGGATGATCAAGGCTCATTAGTCACCACTACAGYGTTAGAGGCTTCCAGTTCATGGGATCATATATAATGCAAAATGTGGAAAATTAACATATAGATGGTTCTATGATTCATTACCTAATCTACTACGTTTGTTTAAGATTACAAAAAATATTTTAGAGAACTATTCAGTTGTCCTTTCAGGCTGGTTGTAATTTATATATAATATCTGCAAAAATCCCTTGCTCTCAGTCTAAATGCCTATGGTGGTTTACAGTGCATTCAGCACCTTCAGTGCAATCAGTATGATAATGTCATTTGCTGTTGGGAAGACCTCATTGAAAATTCTCCACCAAGTTAATTTTGATCTCTTGGAGAGAATTTAAAGGAGAGGGAATACTTTCTGCATTGAAGGTTGGTAGCTGTAAAAGATGAAAGGAATCAACCTGAAACTGTAATAAAGAGCATATTTAGGCTTTTTACTACAAGCATTTTCCTGTAAATTGTTGATAGAGTTCAGTCCCAGAATGCTGTTTCATTAACTTCAATTTCTGCATGGAGCAATACTGCTGTGCAAGGACCATTTCAATTCTGCTATGTCTACTGACTGCAACGTTATTGTCTGAGCTTACCATCATCACTTACAGATTTCCCATTTTAAATCCAAATTACTAGAGACCACTCCTTAGTAAATCCCATATTAAACAATTTCAGATCCTGCTGACAAGTGAGAATGCAACAGCCTATTATACAAGCCTTGTTCTAGATGAGAAACTAGGGCAGAATTGGCAGAAGTGGGGAGAGGAAGAAGCAGCTGGTTACAGACCACTGCTGGCCTGCTGTGCCTTCTGTGCTCAGTCTCTATAGGAGARCTTGCATCATTTCCTGAGACCCTTTTTAGCTCTGTAGCTACATCTTGCCCATGGATGTTACCTGCCATCTATTGCATTTTTGAAATGAGGACATCTTAGGCATTGCTATTTCCTTCTTCCTCAGAAAAAAAATTGGAGTCAAAACTCTGTGTTCCTATTGCTATGCATTTGAAAGCTCACCTCCTCTTTTTATTAATGAAGTGACAAAGGGGGCTCCTTGAGATGATCACTCAGCCCTCTGAAGGCAGCTGCCTTTTAGAAGCTGTTCTCTGTTTGCTGCCATTCAGCTCATGATGTAAACCCCCACCTTTCCTCCATCAGAAAAGGGAGTAATATAAATGATGCTGTTTCTTCAGTTTGTACTTTTGGTTCTTTTCCAGACAAGCTCTATGAAATGCTGTATCTAAACTGAAGGAAGGGTGGATGGAAATCTATATACACTTTGAGCTATTAAGTAATTTCAGAGGACCTACAGGACCTCATAGACCTAACACTAACCTTACACTCTTCTCTAAAGGACTACTTCAGCTCTGGAATGAAAAATTGAATGGGATTTAGACTTTAGGTCTCAAGAGAGCTTTGCTTGATATCATTACATTGCATGTCCTGTCTGCTGTGATTTTTGTCTGCTTGCATTTTTTTGCTTTGGGCTTACAACAAACTTATACTCCACTTAAAATCTAAGATGACATTGAAGTACTGAGGTGAACACAGGAAAACTACAGTTGCAGAGATAAAATGAGAATCCAAGCTACAGGATTGTGTCTTAACTCTTTAATTCCCCATCATGCTAATTCAGGTGCTCTCTTTTCTTGCCCTTTAAATTGCTTAGAGGTAATTTTGGCAACTGATATTTGGAATTATTCCTTCTCGGTGGCAGAAATTGTGTGAAGATTTTAAAGGCATTGCAAAAATTTAGGGATCTTTCCAGAACAGGAAAAGGAAACAGACATGACTCATGTTAGTTGAGCTCAGTTTCCCAAAAGACTGGATAATTCTCAGACCTGGTTTCATTACATTGTCATGCTGTTGCAATTGTTTTAGCTTAACATCAAACTAATAAGCTGTTTAGGCAAGCACCCTTTACAGTGCTAGTCACATACAGCCAGAAATAGACAAGTTCATAACCACAAGTAGCACCCCAGCAACACTAGAACATATAAGATAGCAGGAACTATCTTTCAAATAATGCCATAAACAGTCTTAAGCAAGCTGCATCTAGTTTTAAGCTGATTAGGACAATTAAAGAGGGGCATGTATATATGTATGAGCAACAGTATTGAGATTTGATGTGTCTTCCCTAATGAAATATGCCATTSGCACCAGAAGACACCATAGTGATATGCAGCTATCCAGTCTGGTTAATACTCTATTTGCCCAGATCTTCTCACAATCATTGCTAACCACCAGATATTACCAAATTGCTTTTTGTTTATACAAGTGTTCATTTCTAAATTTAGATCATGTTAATTGTTTGCATTAGAATGATTTTCTGATCTTTTATTCACACAGGGAAGATCTACTTACCCCATGTRAAGAGTAGACCTTCCTGATATTACTATTTAAGAGCACTTTACATCACATATGACTTCCAAAATTATGACATTAAGAGGCTATAATAGCTGATGAACTGGGGAGATCTAACTAAAAAACCCCTAGAAACTACTCTACTGTTTCTACTCTATAAACTTTAAGAGTTAAACTGTTTTCAGATCTATGAAACTTTAGCTATACTTTGGCAGTGACATATGCAATTGACTGTTATTAGGAAGGGAAGCCAACTAGAAGACCAAAAAGTAGCAGAAAAATTTGATTTAAAGGCAGTTGTTTTTGGTGGTGTTTACCACAAGGATAGGAAATCAGAGAAGAAGCAGCAGCTTATGAGACACTCAGAAGGCTACAGGGAAAACTGAAGAGAAAAAAAATATTTTTTTTTTTTGCTTTAACATATTGTTGGTTATGATTTTCTTTTCCCTTTTCCTTTTTCAGATACCATGAATTCTCTTAAGGTGAATGGCAAAATAATRTTTTTTACTTCTTTTTGTGCATTGCAGTATTGATTCCAAGGGTACCAATTAAATTCTTGCTTGGAGATGGAGGGTACTGTCCCAATGATTTGTATTTAATAAAGTACATTGCAACAATTTTCTGTATGCAATACCTTATTATTTATTAAGAACAAATAACCATCAGGAAGGTATTTATGAGAATGGTATTTATGAGAAAAGAAAACTTATTTCAAAATAATAAAATGCTTGTTTTTCCCCCATTACCTCTTCCCTTTGTCAATAGAGGGAAACTCTCATCAAAACTTTTGTTCAGAAATAAGAAACTAAATTCCTAAAAAGATTATGAAACCTATCCAAACATCATGAAAGATAACAGTTACCCTCAAAATAAGAATTCTGAATCTGAGGCAGACTTTCTAAATCCCCCAAAATCTTTCTTTTTAGAAGGAACAGCAAGCCCTGACCAATCATGGCAAGGCTTTGTCAAGCTGGGATTATCAGACTGCAAAGGAGAAGAGAAGCCTCTGTGAAATGACACACAGGTCAGACTTCAGTTCTAATCACTCCCATATCACATTGTAGAAAACGATGGAYTTCAGGACTATTGTCTAGGGTAGGAAGAAAATAAAGTTAGCAGTAAATAGTAAAAAATACCCAAGCATTAAATAAACTCCTGCTTTGAGAGAAAAATTAAGCTTCAAACTATTTCTGTGTTATTCTGATATTTTTTGCTCCAAAATGTGCCATGCTTGCTAAACCATGGTTGACAGTTTCATTTTCAAAGATTCAAAACTGTGTTTATTAAAGTTTTGATGCTGACATTTCTCAGTTCCATACCACTATAAAATTTATTCAGCTGAACAACATGAAATAGGTTGTATCTTGAGGGGAGGGAAGGAAAAATACTTCATGGATTCAAACAAACACATTCAACCTTTTGTTGAAACGGCCATTGTGAAATCCCATTTGCACATATTCAACAGTGGCTTTTTAAAAATGTGCATCTGCTGTCTTTATTTATTTTCAGTGTTTTCTCCAGAAGGTGTCAAGAAACAGTGCTTCTATTAAACAAAAATGTCAGGGTGCCAATGCTAGAGACTCTGTCTGTAAATAAATCAAAAACTATAAAGATCATAAAGTTTGTAGCAAAACTTAACATAAAAATGCAGCAATAAATCTTTACTTGCAAAGTTCTCCCCCCCACACCCCCCCAGCTTTTTATTCATATTCCACTTCTATTTTGCTCTCAGGAAAAATAAAAGAAATGAAAAAAAGCATTGTACATTCATCAAAATAGAGCCATTGCCAGAACACTCGTTTGCTTTGTGGTGTGAATGATTTTGAGACAATTTAATATCCTGATATCAATGAACAATCACATTTTCTTGATAATAGCTAATATAAAAAGAAACATTTCTTGCAGAAGCTTTGTTTTRCAGTTAAATCTTCTGTGTTGTAAATCTTTTGAGTGCAATAGTTTATAAATTATATGCTTTGTATTATTGTTTTACAGTGCTTAAAAATCCCAATGTCAGATGTTACATAAACAAACATACAAAAGGAGGTCAGATCCTTATCCTGAAAAAACTTAACAACCTCATTTTTCTCCTAACGTGCATGTCAATAATTTAAAGAAAAAATGAGATGTATTTATTGAGTACTAAGTATTGACTCGTGTCCTGAAAGCATGCTTTAGCAGCTCCCTGGCAATTTAATAAATTTTGAAAAATCCATGGTTTTTATGGGACTAGAAAGAGGAGGTCTACTTCTTTGTTCAGAGGACAAAACTAATCCAACTTGAATCTTCAGTTTCTCTGCTGTAATTATATTGTAAAGGACACCAGTAGTTAAAAGGAGGCAGAACTTTTTATGCTTTGCACTGTTAAAACACCAGCTGATGAGCCTTTGCTCAAGAATGTATTTCCTGTTATGGTGAAGGCATTTATTATAAAGAGCATATATCTTAAATTCATATAAATGGAATGTTTTGTGGGAGTATGAACTGCTTGTTTTTAAAAAAATGCTCATTTTAGATCTTTGCATACACTGCACTATTTTAGTTGAGGCTAATCCTGAGCCAAATACCCAGTTCATTACAGCATTCCTCCTCTCATTTAAGCTAATGACAAAAAGCCTCCCTCAGCTCACAAAAGCAAGATCAGACCTTAGGTGGGCTGCACAGCACTCAGGCACATGATCCTTTCCTCATTGCACTGAGCCACTGCACATTTCCAACTAGCTCATTGCAGATCCAGGGAGCATTCATGCTGTGGATACTCCAGGTATTGCAGAACAGCCAACTCACCTCCACCTGCCCTGCAGGTGCCCTGCACCTTAGCAATAAGTTTTGAAGATGGACTTCAGCCTGATGCAGGGCATATTCAGTAACTATAGAGTTAACATAATTCTTTCATAGCTTTAGAAAACACCTGATATGTATTTTTTTATATAAAAGTATATTTGAGTTTGCTTCTGAAGCTCTGTGAAACCTGATAACAGTTTTATAAGCAAACACATAATTTTCTCCATCTTAATTGCAAAGAATACATGAATTAGAGAAAGTACCTATAATATAAAAATAGCTGAAAATTATTCTGTCATCTGATAAAGTGCTTTTTTACTTAAAGACAGGCAGCCAKATCCTGACTTTGCCTACTTTAGGGTCTTGTTTAAGTATTTTTATTTTTATAATCTAAAATTAACATGATTTATTATACAGACAGTGAGATTTAGCTACCACTAACATCTGTCAGACATATCTAAGTATAGTCTAAGCTCACTACATTGTCAGGTTCAGCAAAAAAATCAGCTCATGTTCAGTAATAAGGTATTGGTTAACCCCATTCCTTGCTCCAGGTATGAAAACAGCTGATGCAGTGGGTGGCACCCMAAGAACCAGCTTCAACAGCTGGTTCATGTAAGAAACATTTATATTTTGCATACCTAAATATCATTTGGCTCTATTATGAGCTGAACCTTACCATATTTTTATAGCTAAACTAGGTATGATTTTAAAGCAGTTCACTGCCTTAGCAGTTACATGGCAGATGAAGCTGGGAGTGGACATAGAGCTCCATAGGTTGTCTCCAGCCTCATGGTAGAAGTGTACACACACCTATACAATAATTCCTCAATTAGCAAAACATGTGCTTTGTCTGCATAATCCTGGTTATGACTGTTGGGAGTATATTTGCTGAGATAGCCAAGGTTTAAAGTTTCATTGTTATYTAGCAAGACAAATTAAAGCCAGTGAGTTTGCTACAAGTGCTGCAGCCCMRWCCCCACAGCAGCCTGAGTGCAAGAKAGATTTGCACCAGGGAGTGCTAGAATATGACCTGGGGTGTATTGAAAGGACACATTGCTAATAGAGTCACTCCAAGCTTCTTAGTTCTGTCATCAGATCAGCACATGTCACAGCTCCTGATACCCTTGCTGAGCAGGTGGAAATAGAAAAAGTTATAGAAGAGAATTCTTTACTAGGTTCTGGTATCACAGCTAATTCCAAAAGGGTCTCACATTTTAGAGGTACTCCTCATCRTGCCACATTTTCCTGATGTATTGCTACACCAATAAGAACTTTTGGTATTATAAATTTATCATCCATTTCTATACTACCTTCCTTGGTTTTACCTGTTTATGAAAAATGCTTTGGTTATTATTTAATTTCTTATGAACAARTAAGAAAGAYAACAATTTAATATTGCATAAATCATGTTTTGGYGACTTTTTCTCAAAGGTTAAACATGCCCCTGATCATATTTAATAATGATTTTGCTACTCTTCTCACAGCTCACACAACATGAATTAAAACTCCTAAAAATTTATTTCATTTTGTTTTCAGTTACTCTATTTTCAAGGTATTTGCTGAAAGTGAGATTTCATGTGACAGTTAATTTTGTGGTTTAAGCTTTAATTGTCTTTGAGACTGGAAAAATTGAACTCCTTTAGTCTGCCTTTCTTTTATTTTGCAGATTTTTGATTAGACAAAAGTTTTTGGGTCATCTTTTAATCATAAACTTTTACAATATCTGAAGTTGGAAAGTACCTGTGAAGGTTGTTGATAGATTATTGTTTTAGAGAATCAGTAATTCCCATWGGCTGTTCCATCTGAAAGCCCTGTGAAGAAGAATTTTGGAAGGAATGTGTAGAAATGGAAGAAATTACTGTTTTCTTCTTTCACTCTGAACAATATACCTTGTATTGAACATGAGGAAGACAGTGTACCTTTAAACATTCTACAGAACTCTGACATTTATTTTGAAAATTTTAAACCTTGCTTTCTTCCTTTTTTCCATATTATAAACTTGAAGATCATGACACATCATTATTAWTGCAACCATCACCTATTATCTTTATAGTAGTATTGACTATATTCTTTCTGTGTATCTTTAACCTCCTGTAAATTATTCTCACTACATAATAGATATCAGTACCATTGGATACTGGTCATTGTATAAAAAGCTCAAAGGAAGTATTATGATATGATGATTTTAAAACACAATCTTCTTATCTAACAATTAGATTTGCTTTCCTTTYGAGCATTTTGGAAAAAATATAGGTAGTATTGTCTATTCTATTGAAAGAATTTTGATTAGATTTTTCAAAAGCAAATTGTCTAGAGTATGTTTCTTTGCTGCATGAAAATGTAATTTGGGAATTACTAGACATTCATAAAACTTCCAAATATATCTGAAATTTTCCTAATTTTTTATTACATCCGAAGGGAGGTAATCATTCCCCAAAAAGACATTGGACAATAACAAAACAACCAGACTTAAGGTWAAATACTGCTCAGAAAGTTGAAAAAGAGTGACCTATTCACTTGGAAATTCRACAAGCCTGATCTGGAAAGCACCTTGATTTTCTGCAATATACAGAAAAGATGCAGATGTCTGGGGGAGTCCAAAGTCTAAATTCATCTTGCCTTTTCTTTTGCCTTTATATTGGTGGGTCATGCTGATCAAGCTGCCAGGTTCTTTAGTGTGACTTTAGTCTTTCTGCTCACTGGCTTTTTTCAGTCTATAAGACACTTGKGGCCAGGAGGTTCAATTATCAGTACTGCAATCAGGATTTCAGGTAGTGCTATGGTAACATATCTTACAATAATGGCTCAGTTCCAGGGTTTTGGGCACACCCTCACACTGGAAGATCACCTGCCTTGGTGGATGGTGGTTCCATCCTGGACATTGTAGGTGTGTTTGTCCCCTGCCTCTCATTTTACCAGCCTTCATCCTCACCCTAACCTGTGGGCTGGATCCTGGCCACACACCCTGCTGACATTTCCCCAAGGCACTGCAGGTCTCTAGGCTGGCCCAGGTCACTGTCCCCATCCCATCCCTGCTCCTGTGCTGTGTGTTTCCTGCCAAGGCTTGCCTGGGAAGGGCATGGTCCTGCTGGGCCTGTGTGCTAGGGCTGCTTTCCTTGGAGCAGCCATTCCTTGTGGGGCCCTGACACTCTTGGGTTTTTTACAAGCTCATCTTTATAYACAATTAAATGCCACATTAGTTTTAACAACTTAATGTGAAGCAAGTTGGAGAATGGCAACAAGAAACACAATAGAAAAGAGTGTTTTAATAAGTGGTGAACCTAAACCAGTAGTTGATTAGTCATCCTACATTTTGCATTATCACTTATATTATGGCTTTAAATAAATGTTATATTTGTTTTGCACTGTCAATACTGAAACTTTAATGGAATTATGTTATGTTTAGTCCAGTTATATAAAAAACAGGAATAAAAAGTATTCTTCATTGTCATCTTTCCAGTCACAAAGAACATATGAGGGACAAGACAGGGAATTGTCATTTTCAGACCATAGGCTGTTAAACAGTTATTGACCTAATTTTTTAAATTTGTAATTTATTGCTGGCTTTTCCTTTCTTTATTGAATATTTTTATTGTTATCATTCTTTTTATAAGAAAAGAAAGAATACAATGTACATGAACAAGCTGAAAGATGAAATGATTTCTCAGTTCCTGATGTTGACAGTATCATACTGTACAAAACAACAAGACTGAAAGAAATGCCTGAGCAACTGAATTATTGTTTCTGTCATCACAGGATGGAGAATTTAAGCTGCAAAGGTCCTTTGAGCCTCTGGTCGATGTGCTGTTGCTCTCCCACATACTGCTAGCTACAGGCCACAAGCACAAACTATAAAATTAATTGTATTRTGCAAGAAAAAGAGGAAAGACAAGAACAAAATGTCCCAACAATAACAGGGGAATTATATGAAAATTCTGGAAGATGTAAAGATGTGAACTATATCTCAGAAAACACCTCAGAAAACCAAGGATATCTCTAAGTGCAGACAGCTTCCAGTATTTTAAAGGACAGTTAAAAAAAGATTTTAAATATTTCTAAGATAAACATTAAAATTAAAGAAGATTTCTGAATGAGRCAGATTATTTATTGAAGTTATTAAGTATGTGATTAATACAATAAAAGCAAGAGTACAAATATATATCATAAGGAAAAAGCTAGTAATACATTCTTTCCAATACTTCTGGATGCACTAATGACATGTTGCTTTGGCTTCCTGCTTAGGACCACCCTTATATATACACTTACAGACTCTTTTATCTGTGACTATAACTATTACAATCTGTAAAAGAGTAAGAAAATTAAATAAAATATCYAGACAGTGAAAAAGTGTGAAGTAAAATCAAGTTTTGTTTCATGCATAATTTTGCAGCTAAAAAAACAGGTAAAGCATTTGAAATTAGTGCAATAAAAACATTTGAAAAATGTGAGGGTTTTTTTCTGCAAAACMAAATATTAATTTGCTCTATGTCTAACTACAGAGTCACATATTTACTTTTATTAATGTGATGCTAAGTTAATATTTCAAAAATTTAGTACATTGGAGTGTAAGAGAAAAAAGAGAAACTCCTTATCTTCACTTTCCAGGAAGGAAAATTATGCAGAGAAAGAACAAGTGCCGTCTTTAAAGACATGCAGGGAATTAAAAAAGAGATCTAGACTATATTTGAACAGAAGATATTCTTCTTTCCTTCAATTCTACTATAGTAAATAGATTTAGTTTATTATAATCCCCTAAATATTTTGCCTTGTACAGAAAGAATTATGAACATTGAATTTGTATGTTCCTTTCCATAGGAAATTGAAAGAAAGCAGTCCTCCAAACCTATTGATGATAACTATAATTGCAGTTAAAAGTGGCCAGCATAATTTTCTCCCATGGCATGATCAAGAATGGGCCTTGGTTGGCTTTTCAGGTGACARTAGCTGAAGGCAAGTGTTGGGGATGATGAAACAGGATTATAATTATGCCTGGCAAAAAGACTGTAATAATATGAAACTTATAAGCAAAGTAGTAATGGAAGCCAGCTTTGACATCTAAGATGCCAGAAGCTAATTACTGAGTGACTAGAAAATCAATGGCTCGGCCAGCCACAGGAGAATCCCTATGATTAAACAATATCCTAAGAAACTAGGAGTGCTGAAAGTCCAAAGGTTAGCATGTTCCCTGCTAACGTGGTAAGGAAGAAAAAAGGCTTTTTGGAAGTAGATGTTAAGGTTTAAAAGATAACAAATATGGTAATGTAGTAACTCTTACAGGATGCATATAAATTCTATAGGATTTGTGTCTGGTGCTGGTTGGTAACTGTGAATCAGAATATTCAAGATGGAAAAAGATATARTATATTGTAACAAGATTTTAGCTCTCTCTTGCTCTTGCTCCTGCTCTCTTGCTTTCTCTCTCTCTCTCTCTCTCTTTCTCTGGGTCTTGCTCTTTGCTGTGGCTGGCAGCTTGAGTGAGCCCCCCTTTGTTACCCACAATCCTTGCAATAAACTGCATGTTCTAAGAGCAGTCTGGACTTTGGAGATCCCTTGTTAACCATCCCAGAACCCCACCAACATTCCTACAGGCAAGGACTCTAAATCATGGAAAAAATAATTTTTCATGTTGTTATTGGTGACTCACTTKGCTTCCTCTGCCATAAGCCCTACTCTCCCAATTGTTTGAACGAGAGAAATGTCATTGCACTTCAGCCCAGATTTGCAATGAACCAGCTGTATCCTGTCCCAGTGAAACCCAGCTCTGACATCAGCAGCCACATTCCATGTGAACAATGTGATAAGCACCTCTCAGCCAGGAGACATGCTGTGCTCACAGTAGAGGTGACCTGCTACGGGTTTCAACCACAGTCCAATATCAATCTTCCTCTTGCATCAGTGGAATATATTTACATTCAATTTGAGTGGTAAATCAAGGGTCCTTCTGCCTGAGTTCTGAGCCAAACAATGTATGGAGCTTGCACTCCATAGGTTCCCAYTAATAAATCTGAATTCCAGTTGGATTAATTACACCAATTTCAGTAGAATCCTATTGTGCTACAGAGTCCTTTTTCATGTCAAGAAATGGGCAAAGAATGAAGCAGGAATGAATTCCTATATGCTGKCAGCATATAGTGATGATGCATCATTACATTTATGGACAATTTTAATTAAATCACCTGTAAAGGTCTGTAATTTTCTCAATAAAAAGTGTGTGACTTGTAAAATAATAGACTGTCTTTTTAAACACAAATTTTTAAATTATTTTCAACCCTGGTCTTTTTCAGTGTTTSTATTTAATRAAATAACTGGTCTTCCAAGACCACCTAGGAAGAGCATGTAAAGCAAATTAYACTTAA
Source organism: Alauda arvensis (assembly GCA_902810485.1). Lineage (NCBI taxonomy): Eukaryota > Metazoa > Chordata > Aves > Passeriformes > Alaudidae > Alauda > Alauda arvensis. The sequence continues at coordinate 496,605 of CADDXX010000534.1, forward strand.
TTGAAACCAAACCTACCACTCAACAAATAGTGTAAAGTTAAGAACCCTCAATAAAGCTGGAAAACTATACATATTATAGAATTTTTCACTAAACTAACTAGCCAGGAATTAACATCCCAGMAATGCATTCTTGATACAATCTGGCAGGTTTTCTTTTCATTTTCCAGTTTTATTATTTGATCTGATTTTCTGCACAACTTCAAGGCTCTAAGAATAGATCTAGTAGCTTTATTTGCTATAAGCAAATTTCTTTAAGGTGTAACTTCAGACATATCTCATAAAAGCACAGAAGAGGAAAATCAAAGGCTTCTTGAAAAGCTGGTTTGTTAAAATATTACATTCTAAACACTTCATATTTTTATCATGCCAGAGATTTATTCGTGAACAAGGCAAATTACAGTTGTATCYTGACATGGTGTCATGAGTTGCAGGTCTGATTTGCATTTTAATTAACCCCAACAGATAGTATGTTTCTTTGTTGTTGCACAAAAAGTAAAAAGTATAGGTCAAAGTACAATTTGTCTTTTGGAATTAAGTCTTAAACACATCTCTTGCTTTTTTGACATCAACAGTTATCTTTACCAGGATGAAATGTCCTACTTCTRCATGCAGCCACACACAGTAATATGACAGATAATTAGCAGCAATTCTCAAAAGAAATGTCATTATCAGTTTGAAAGATACAATAAGAACCTAATTTCAGTGTAAACAAGAAAGCAAAAACACATTAAAGAGCACTGAAAGGAGCAAATTAGATAATAACTTAGATTAAAATTAGRTCATGTTTGAACCTGGAGTAGAAACCTCTACTGCACAGAGAGAAAAAGAAAGATGCAAGTATGACTTTTTTTACCTTTGTCTATCAAGGCTTGGTTTCCTCTTATTTTTTCCTCTCTATTTACTTTATTTACTTTAAATTTATATTGKTATTGTGTTTGTCACATCTATAAAAATTATAAGTCATAACTTCTTTTTARTATTTTTTTCTTACTGTAATTCATGTATTTGGAAGGGTAGGATGGCACAGGTTTCTGATTTAGTAGATTAGCTCTGACCAGCCCTGCTGATATTCACTATAAGACCATCTCCACATTCTTACTTACTGTGATATAGTGCATAAACTGGAAATTATGTATGTTCTGACAGTATATTTTGGAGTACTCTACATAATTGTCTCCACTGGTGAAAAGTCATAGARGCAGAGGAACTGCTATAAAATATCCCAGTGGGATCGTACAGATGTTGCTGGTTTCTTTAAGGGCAAACAGAAATAGGTGTAAGATTTGCTTCAGAGATAACTATTCTATGCCATGGAGGGATTTAAGCCATTATGGGCTTATTCATGACCAGTTTCTGCTTTGAGTTCCTCAAAGTGAAGGTGAAGGTTCAAATTCAAGCTGAGTATGCAGAATCATTCTGGAATTAGCAAGGCACTGACTCCATAGGTGAAGATTTAATCYAGAACCTGACCTGATGTATTTTTTGTGTTGTGGCAGACAGATAGAGAATAGCTCTAGAATAGCTAATTCCTTGTGTCAAATAGCTGCCTAATGTACCTTGCCTCCAGACTTAGATTTTCATGGAAGGACTGCTCTCTGGCCAGACTTGTGCACCTCARAAGTCTGGAGTGATAATATAATGGAACACATGTGTGCTACTGACTGGGATTTGCTCTTCAATGTGTTGTATGTGCGTGAGACAGTTCGTTTGTATTCTTCTCACAAACAACAGTGGAAAAAAATATTCATATGTCTAGAAAGGCTTGCAGTCAAGGAGGAATAATCTAAAAGGATGTTTATGAAAGTTCCTGCTACCAGTTTAGCAAACACTGTAAATTCAAAAGATTCCAAGAAAAGATCAAGGTTACAAAATTTTGTATTTCCAGTCAGAAACACTACAAAAGATCTTCATTCTTCATTTCAATGTGCTGCCTCATTCAAACAAGAATTGATGTTGCCTCTTGCAGGACCAGGGTTTATACATTTGTTACTTCATCCCATCTTATCTCCCACAGCAAAGTAGCAAGCACAAGAGCTATRGGTATATCTGTGCTGGAGGGTCTGAGTATCCAGGCTCTCATCTACCTTCAAAGTCCTACTTTCAAGGTAATGCTACTTGAAATGCTATAAATTACTTTTTATTGGTGTTGGTGAAAYCACAAATCCAAGGAAAAGGAACCCTGAAATTGTCGTAAATTAAATCTGTCATTTTGCAGGGTTTGGAAGACACATTCGCTTAATTTCCCAGAGATTATATTTACCCAGAAACAGTTGTAGCARCAGAAAATTGATCCACTTAGAGCTGAAACTCTTTCTAAGAGGTTGCTCTCAGTGCACAGTCACTGGCATACAAGTATTCCTTTGTACTTGGTCTGAAAATGCTAGAGGTGATGTGCAATATAGYAAGATTACAGCATTTCTTTACAGAAATGTTCAGAGATTACCCACATGAGTTGTGTTTCTAATACTTACACACTGCCAGCACTACCACTTTAGATGTCTCTGCATTTGAATCCTGTTCAAAACAGGGAATAACAGAAAAGAAATTATTTTGAGTTTATAGCAAATCCTCATCTATAAAATGCAAAYAAGTAGAAATCTTCCTATGAGGAATGAAGTCCCAATACCCTTGCAGTTTTGAAAACTTAATTGCATTGCTGAASGTTGGGTAGCTCTCTCAATATTTTTTGACTCAGAGAATATTCTGAAAGGTCGAAACTACTTGCTATTACTTGAATCTCTTGCTATAYCAACAGACAAGGAGAATCCCAGAAGATATTTTAATCACAGCAGGAAACCAATTGCCATTGGGGTTTTTTTACTACTGTAGGCTATCTTAAGGAATTTGGGTTTTAAATTTCTTTAGATTTGTGAAATTATCTTTTTTGCTGTGAATAAGAGAGAGAGAAAAAAAACAGGTAGTGTAATCTTTCACTTGGGGTATTGCAACCCACTTTGCAGCATCTAGCAAATATATTGTCTGCACACTTAGTCTTATCATCAGTGTTTGCTGTCTTTTATCAGCCTCAGGTATYCCTCCACATCTTTACTGAAGCAGTGACAGGCTCCATGAGTAGAACAGTCTAATAACCGACCAACAATCGTTTCACATTGGCTAGACTTTGAAAGTGATGGGCCCAACTCTTTCTTATCCTCACATCCTTCTGTAAACAATAMATCAACTGAATTTAATACCAGTCAAATAAAAAAGTACTATTAAAAACAACCAAGATTCTCAGACCATTTCCTTTTTGGCATCAGTGATCAGAATTATTTATTACAAGTTTGAGCATTATGCACTAAACCATTTTATGACAGTATTTTTGGCATCTATGACAGAACTAGTCAGGCATTAAATGTGAAGCTTTCTTGCTGCAGTGCCTGGAGGTAACTAATCAATGTGGCAAAGATCTTCTGGGTGCATAAGATATATATCTCACCTTCCAGTGATTAGTTTGTCAAAGCCACAAGATCTATGGATACRCTTATTTAATCTGTCAAAAGGATATAGTACAGCTTGAAAAGTCATCATCAAACTTGATGTAGCAGAAAATTTCAAACTATTGATTGGATTCAGATGTTCACTTTAATCTGAACATGTACTTTGGTTCATCAATAGGTCAAATAGCTTATGAGAGCAACCCAATAATATTCAAATCTTGAGTCAGCAAGTGAATACACCCTGCATACTTCAAATTATTTTTTCCTGAGATTACTTTTAAAGAGAAAGGAGGTTTTGTTTAAGTACAATATAGCAGACTGAAGTTGGATGCAGCTACAGCATCTCTCCTCTSTAGTGATGTGGGAGAGGTTAAAACAAAAACAAGAGAAAGCAAATTAAAATGAGATTTATCTAAACCAGCTGTCACTTCTGTCAAGAGAAGCTTAAATGAAAAAAAATTAGTCTTGGCTCCCTGAAACAGGAGCTATCTGAATAATACTGCAWTTTTTGCTGAAAGGACAAAAACTTTGCAGTGGCCAGTTTTGTTTCTAAATACTGGAATAAAGTACCTACTGTGTTCACTTTAGAAAATATTGTGTAATTCATCATGCATGTCATAGTCACACTATTAGATTTTCTTATAATATTATTGATAGTATTTACCACTGGTTAGATAAAATATTATAGTGTGTACAAATTATTTTTACTTTTTTTTTTTTGCATTATGCATTTGTATATTTTTTGTACATAATATGCTTATGTATGCTTTTGCATATTTGAGCTTCCTGGACTAGTGAAAGGTGATCCTGCACATGATGGGGGAGTTGGAACTAGATGACCTTTAAGGCTCCTTCCAACCCAAACCTTTCTATTTTTCTATTAGTGTTTATAACAGACTCCTGAAAATTTTATGCCAAATGTTTTCTTAGAATCAATCAAATAGAACCAATTTCYTTTATTTTTTTAAAGGTATTATGCCAGATTTCCAAAAGCAACTGGAATACAGTCCTTAGGAAWGTTAAGAAAATCAGCATTTCTCAATCTTTACATACTTGATTGAGTCACTCAAATCCTATACTTATGTATAAAACATTATAAAAATATCTTTATAAGAAACAATTTTCACTTATAGCAAAGTTGCTTATTTTTTAATGCTGAATATAAAGGAATAAGTACAAAACTGGGTGTAATACTAAATGTACAGACCATATATTTCACTCAGGAACAAAAAATTGCCCCCTTTAGGTTACATTTCTTATCTGTTGAAGGATTGCAGACAAACATCTCCATATACTGTCCATATTTACAAAAGAATGATAACTTGGGCTTCCCCTTACCTGAAAATTCAGGCACTGGGGAGATAAGGTAGTTTAGGCAACTGCAGGAATAATTTATTTCAGACAGCTTTAGATGTCTAAAACTCTTCTGTCTCTGATACACACATCATTATTGGTTTGTCCTGTTAAAGGCCGTTCAAGGAGAGAATCATCCTCTGAGGATGCTTCTTCTCACTTGCTGTAAGATGGGTTGGCTCCAGTTGACCCCATCTATGAAAATGGCTGGATGTCTTCCTATCAACTATTGTGGAATCCTACTTAGAACATTACAAATTCCACATGAATAACATGCCCCTAGAGTAGCTGMATCTTTCTTGAGAAAGATGAACCTTCCTTGTGGAAGGCACTCCATCACACTGAATTGTTATCCAGTTAATCAACAGCCTCAACTCTTTAAAAGTTGTCAGATTGCAAAGGTTTAAATTTTCCTGTCCYGACACTGGAAAAAATCAAGTTATCTATTCACCATGTGATCAGCTGGAGAAAGTATAAATCCCACACCCACAGAAAAAAATTTCTGTGAAGAATGCAAGATACTCAGCCAGGTCTTACTGTGTTAGGGTCAAAASCATGTAATATAAAATATACTTAGGCTGCTATGGCTTCATTTTCAATTATGGTTTAATTTATGAAGCTGCAACCACACGTTTAATTATTCCAAATACAGACTTTCTACTTCTAGTCTCAAATTGAAACTGTGCATATAAACCAAGTATTTTTTTAATTAAAGTAAATAATACATAGATGTATATATATATATTTACGTGTATATATATATATATATTTACATATATGTACACACTTGCATAGATATATACACACATGCATATTTTCAGTGTGGTGTATTTACATGTGCATATTTTATATATCTTTTGCTACAAAGATCTCTTTGAACATATCCATGTAACTAAATACTTTGTGCAGATCCTTCTTTACCAAGGGTAAAAGAATATATTGACAGTTTTTTCTTATTCTGCTGAATTTTAAGTTAGAAATAGCTGCCTGYTCCTTGCAGTTTTCTGTAAAGATGTTATTCCTGAATTGTTTTATGTAATACCAGTGCTAAGACATTGTTAAAGAAGAAAGCAATACATAAAGTGATGGCTTTTTCTTTGTTCACTCTCATTTCACTGAAAARAACAGAGTGGGAAGACCATCCTGTAAGTACCATCCCTTGCTCATCTCCATAACTCTTATTTGCAACTACTCASGATTAAGCTKCCCAACTAAGASCAGACAGGTTGGGCTGTATAAAAGGGGAGGGAAAGTGGGAGGCCATGGRTGGAGCCCATCTYCATTGGTACAAAGAGAAGGAGCCATTTGCCATACCTTGCATTTGTGATGCAGCTTCCAGGAAAGCAGGCTGTGGCAAAACTTTGAGGAAGCTGCTGGAGGCATTTTGACACAGCCAGTCTGTGATTCAGMTGTCTTTTGCACAGTTCCCTCTGTGGACATGGGATGAGCCACCTCCAGCACAAGCCCATGTACAATTTTGAATGCCAAAGTAAAGGATAATGCTGTTCCCTATGAACATCCAAAGATCCTGCAGTCTGGTGATTCCCTCACAAAGGAGTCTGGCAGTTATAATTTTGTGCCCTAGATGGATTGAAACAGACCTATTTGTTTATTTACTTTGGGCAGCAAATCCCTATAAAGCAGATGCAGGCTAACCACAAAAATAAACCACAGGCAGAGGTTAGCTGTTTAGAGTAACATCTGCACTAGCATATGTCAGAAGGGCTTAAAAAGAGAATTTATTTCAGCATTTCACTTAGAATAATGATGCCAGCAAAGGGACATTGTTACRAAGACAGAATATGGATTTTGGAGACCATCAGTCTGAGAGAACTATCGGAGTGAGAATCTAAACATATTTAGGTCAAGGTTGGATTATAAATTCAGAAACTTCTTCTTAATAGAGTATTTCCCTATTGATTCCTTGCTTTCTGACTCCTACTGAGTCTGCATCTGTTCCTTCTCTAAGTAGACAGAATGTGGAATAGATGCAAATATGATGCAGTTTGTTGATTAAATTCTTGGCTGTGTTTATCTGCTGGAAGCCTCACCATCAGGCAGTCAATTTAATCAAACAATAATCTTCATCCAGTGGTGATTATAAAAAATGTATCCATGGTTCCTACTGTGTCCTGTATTTATTGGAGATGTATCTCTTCATGGGTTTTAATGTAATTGTGYAAAATTGATAATTGAGAGGATTATTTGAAATAACATGCAGTACCACCATAACTTTTTATCTTATCCCAAGACAATACTGCTCTTCTTCAGGAACAGTTGACATCCCTCTGGCATGGGCCAGATTATTATTCATTACATTTCTGACATTCCCCATGGCTATACAAAAGCATGAAAAAATCAGCTCCTTTGCCAGTTTAGTGTTTTATTCTGAACACTGGGGTTTGATAGTCAGAACAAACTGAATTTCCTGGTTTAGACTCTTTGCTACACATGTAATTAAAAGTGGGGGAGGAAAGGAGACATTTCTGCTCTTCTCTTTCCACTAACAACTTCTCTAATTTTAGATAATATAGCATTTTAACCCTCATAGATAATATAGGCAAGCTGATGTTAAAAAACAGTGAAAAATTAGATCTGTTATTCACATTAGGGGTAAACAAGCAGCTGTTCCCTCAGGACCTAAGGATGAAAAAGAGTGTGAATTCTAAAATAGGTTTTATTGCTATTTACAGGGCTCCCATCCTCTGCAATATCCTTCACCTTCTCCACAGAAGCCACTGCCCAGAGTGAAAGACTCTGATTTGCTGCCTCCTGAGACAGAACAGGCCAAAACCAAATTTTCAACTAACTCTCTTTGCCCCGTCTGGCAGGATGTATAGTTGCTAAACCTTTCTTGAAAACCCCTCATAAATGAGAGTCCACAATGTGCCCCAGGCAATCTGTTCTAATATTTCATTGGTGTTTTTCAAGTGGTTTTGTAGCCCATTGCTTTTTGTCTCATCCACACTGCCCACAGACAAAAACTGTCCGACTGTTCATCTTGTACCTGAACACTGCTGTCACATAACATGTTGGTCTTTTCATCTTTAATTTAAACATTCCCATTTTGTCCAATCTTTCCTATAGTAATTTTTGTCAACTTCTCTGAAGTCACTCCAGTAGCTTCAGAAGGTTCTTAAAGGGCTGCCAAAAACCAAATAAATACTCAGCTGAGGTCTTGTCAGAGCAGAGCAGAGCAAAGCAGAAAGATCATTTGTCTGTATAATATCTGCACTTTTCACAGGAGGGTGACATTGATGACTCATGTTCTTGTGATCCACTGTAACCTGTAGGTCTTTTTCTAAAGGACTGACATCAGTACAGTTCAATTTTTAGACCTGAATTTTTTCCCCAGTGTAATATGTCTGACTGCAAAGCAATAAATTCTCTGTAGTGAGTTACATCTCTTTCAAACCCATTTCCAAGAAGATGTTAAACTCTGTGTACATATTCCTGGTAGATCTCCACCCYTGGTATGATCTCCAGATTTAATAATAACATTCTGTATCAGCTAGATATTATATTTATTATGTAGAGCTGGACCAGGACAAATCCTGAAGAAATCAGGTTTGTATGCCCTTTGACATGCCAGTGAAAACATGTCTTCCTAAAATGCTTTTTCTTCTTYCACAAGGCTTCTTGTACTGTGATAGGATAAATCTGATGTGATCAGCCCTTCCTTCTCTTCCTTCAGGCCCCSAGATAGCCTCTAATAGGAATCTGGTGTCACTAGACTATTGATTAAACACCTCAGGTAATTGATAACATAATAACATTTAGAATACAACTTTAAAATAATTTAAAACTGGGGCTTTATTTTCTATATTAAAATATTTAATTGGAAAAACCACAGAAAAAGATCTCTTTTAAAAATTGCTTCAGATAAGGGGAAATAAATGAATTTCCCTTTTTCTCAAGAACAAGAAATTTGATATTCATAGGATCATATAAAGCTTTAGGTTGGAARASATCTTAAAGATCATCTAGGTCTATACAAGCTTATAAATTAATAATTTTGAAAACCGTGATTTAGTCTAAAATTTTCTTCATTAAACAGAATTGTTGTAGGGCCGTGGAAGTGCAAAATAAATAAAAAATTGCCTAGACAAACTAAAAAATGTAATTCTGTTTTCATAGGGAGCACTTAAATGTGTTTTATCAGTGCATATAATAATAGACTCATAAAAYAATTCAGGTTTCTTCAAATGTTATCTGGGTCAACAGGCTACTCAAGAGATAACAAGCAAACCACGTTTCTCAGGGCATTGTCAGGTCAAGTTTTGAATGTTTYTAAGGACAGAGATCCCACAACCTGTATAAAAATCTATTGCAGGGTCTGACCACCCTCATTATAAGCACTTTTTTCTTATATTGAATCACAGTTCACTCTATTGCAGCTTGTGTTCATTGACTCCTGTAGTTGTGCTCATGTACCTCCAGGAAGCATCTTGCTCTGTCCTTCCTGTAGCAATCCATTGGGTTATTGAAGACAGCAACTGGATTTCCCCCTTGCCTCCTTGAGACTTCTTCCAGCTTCTCCTTCTGCATCATGCATCTTCTCCCCTTCCATCATTTCAGCCTGCTGTTTCAAAGGACTGGCTGCTTTCTTCTTGGTCCCAGGGAAGTAAAAGAGAGTTAGTAAAACTGTGCTTCTGTGGAATTTTCCAGAGGAGATTCTTGAATAAGCCATTAATAAAGATTCCAAGTCAGTTTTTCTAGTTTTCCTGCAACTGGTAGCTTATACTGGCAATTGTGTGTAGCTTTGCAACTCATTAACAAAATCAATGTCTCAAAGCTTGGCTCCATGTGGTTTTTTTTGTAGATTTGGGAAAGGCAAAGTCTCCAGTGTGCTGAGGGCAAAATCTGTTCTTAGCTCAGTAAAACATACACAAGGGATTGCTGGCCTAATAAGGTTGTGGGTTATTTTTCTTTTTGGTTTGGTTTTGTTCTGGGTTGTTTTTTTGTGTGTGTGTTTTTATGTTTGTTTTTTGGATTTTTGTTTATTTTGTTTTTTGTTTCTGATTTTATTTTGTTTTGGTTTGTTTGTTTGTTGTGGTTCTGGGGGGAGGGGTTTGCTGTTGGTTTTTTTTGTCATTTTTTTCCTTTTAAACTGAACTGTATTTCACAGAAATTACTGTATTTCAGCAACTTATAGGACCACTGACACCTTTTTGAAAAGATCTCAAGATTACATCTGGACAAGATTTTCAAAGCTGTTAAGGCATTTAGAGATGCATATTTAATTTTTCAAGGTTTCATGTGGCACCACTTAAATCTATTAGCCCTGATTAACAAGCAGAAGTGCATGTTTCAGAGCTAACATTAATAAAAAGATAAAATAATTGTTTATACCCAAGAACATCTCTTTTTTCATTACCCTTTTAAAAAATACACTACTTAATTGGGATATTTTGGTGTTGATAATATTGGTAAGGAAACCAGTTTCAGAGTTCTACATCCAAAAAAGATGTTATTTTTTTTCTTAAACAATGATCGTTTTATATTAGCCATATGTACAGTTGATGAAAGAAAATGTGTATAATGGCTGCTATTTGGCATTCCTTCTTGAAAAAGAATGAATTAAATATTACTGTAATAATGCCAGCTATCCCATTCACTTTTGCTGAAATTTTTTTCTCTAACTAGAGTAGTGAAGCTATAATACTTATAAGCTCATATCACTGTGGTGGTCCACCCCTTGTCCCCCATCCTGAGGCCTTCTCTGTGATCTCAGAAGCTCCTGATAAGCCCTGACTGAACTAGCTGGGTGGGGAAGTTTCCCTTGACCATTCGAGCTGAGCCCCAGKCATACCAGGAGCTCTAYGATGRYAGAGGTGGGAACAACCAACTACCAKAAACATCATATATGTCCAAACCAGATGGGAAACAAAGGATAAGAAATTATCCTTTTTAGTCTTAGGAAATCATGTGATTTCCTGAATTATAGGCTGWGTGGGACAGTACCATTGTGCATGGTAGCCTTAGTGGAACAATACCATTGTCACTGCACTTTGTGGAATTACCTCAGTATTTATGGGTTGGAGTTATGGCCAGGGTAAAAACTTACTGTTAACTAAACTCAATTATCTTGGGACCCTATAGACAGCATTCCTAAGTGAGGCCCTTTGAGCTCTTCTGGACCACAGCAGGCTGCAGTGCACCTTTCAGAGTTCACAGACCCTCAGGCTCGCAGTGCTCGAGGATGCCGAGGCCTGGATGGACACCCCCTCACTCATCTCCACACTCCTCAACGTGCAACCCTTGCCTGTTGGGGAATGCAGTGGGACATGACATGAGTATTTCAGGAAACCTGAGGGGAATTTTTAACAGGTACCTTTACAAACATAGAAATGGGTGTATACATCGTTTTTCCCACAGGCATGTGAATTCATTGTGATACAGACACTACTATTTCAAGTCTACAGTTAAGTCAATGCTATAATTGCAGTGAATGCTACTGAACAATTTTCCAAATGCTAAAGTATTTAGTGAATAAATGCTGTTAAATCCTTTTGCACTCTTGTCTTTGCATCCGTATCTTTTGCATCCTTCCCCTCTTTTGCATTCTCAGCTTCAGTGTAAACCTTTCCAAATYCTTTCTCTTTTGATCTTTCTGTGTGCCTCCGTTTTTGTAACACAGTGAATCTTTCCACTGAACTCTGTAAAGCTGCACTTCCACAAATTCATATTAAACCCTGCTTTTGCCAATACTTTTGACAGTGTTTCTTTAAGTGGCCAGGCACTTGTCAGCAACAACAATAACAATCAAAGCATCACTCCAGTTTAGTGACAAGTTTAGGGACAAAATTAGTAYGCAATAGGAAGCCTTTAGAAAATTTTCCTATAAATTTAAATTATTTAACTTTTATTGTTTAAAATATATTGTATCATTCTTCATTACAGAATTCAAGCATTCTACTACAATATATATTATTAAAAGCTATCATTTTGTGGAAGTACTTGGCTGACAACAGTTACAACAATGTGACTTACTACCATTTATGAAAAAAAGGTATAGGTGTGTCTGTATAAATGCAATCAAAATCTTTAATGTTTCATCACATTTTTATTTATGGCCTAATCTTACATGAGATTAAAAATGCAAATGTATCCCAATGAAAATATTTTGTGAGGTAGGTCAGTCCTTAAATTTGATATAGACCATGTTATAACATTTGAAAATTAATTTATTCTGTTAAAAAKAAGTAGTTGCTGGGGTAAAAAAGCTATTCTGAGGAAATAAACTAAGTCATAATATTTAATAAGTGTATTCCATCGTTTGAGGCTTTTACTTCTTTAATTTCCACTTCTGAAGAGGGCAAAATAGAATACATTTTATTTAAAATATGAAACCTTGACAGACTACCATGTGCCTTTTAAATAAAATATAAGGAGCTCATTGCTGTGTAAAACCAAGATTTTTTCTTTTATTTTCATTTGTTGTGTTATGTAGTTTCAGGTTTGATGGCCTTAACTGATGTTCTTCAGCTTTACAGTTCACTTGAATTCAAAATAGCATATTATGTCATCSAAACAAAACCACAGTAATGTAATCTTGTCCCCTAAGATGAATTTTTATATTTGGTCTACAGATTGTTCTCCCTGGCCTACATATTATAAAAAACGTAATTAAATTGTATAACATACCCTCATGAGTGATTCACTACATATATGTAATTTATATTGTTTTCTATTTTGCTTAATATTTACATTGCCAATACAAATTTTCCATGCTTACAACTTAAGAAAACCGAAAAGTTCACTTGTAGTATTACCATTAGGAATATTAAAAAAAATATTATAAAACTAAAATATTTACTTTCCATACTCTTGTTCCTAAWTCAYRGAATAAATATCCTTGTGAAAGGARCTTAGAAGACAGCATGTCTTTGTAYGTYCTAGGGGTTTAACCTGAAAGCAAACCCAGGGATGTTAGAAATGATCAGATTTTAGACAAGAGATGTTTTGTTTTCTTGTACTTTCTCTCCCTTTTGAAGCAGWTTCTACTTTGGAGGTCTTAAACTCTTGAAGTAAGATATCCAGATAAGAAAGTGAAAAAAAAAAGAAGATTAAATATCAAAATATTATTAAAACTTTTCCCCTTTTTCATGATTATTGTTGTTTGTAATAATACTTTCATTCTTTGTCTAGTTTGTCTGGTTGGATACATTGAAAAATATTTTTTTAAATATAAGACCAGAGAAAAAAAGCAATACAATTGTAGCATTTAAAATCTGCAAAAGATTAAGTCAAATGAACAGATGAACTAAGTAAAATACTTAAATTTGGTTCAGTTAACAATACAAAGAAGTCTGAAAGATCAATTTGCAACATACCAAACATTATACTTAAAGAGGTCTCAACATAACAACAATAAAACCCAGCTTCTTCCTTCCCAAAATGGAGAAACTACCRTTATGTTTTAGCTTCCTAAAAAGTTTATATTAAATTTTGTTTGGGGTCCTGAGAATCAGTTGGGCTTAGACATTACACTAGAATATTGTTGAAAGTTTTGCTAAAGTCTGATTACAACAGAGTGGCTTTCATATTGGTGTGCATCTGCTTTTGCTTCTCATGTACTTCAAGGAAGAGAATTTCCGTGAAATTGTCATGCAATTAAATGCAACAAGACTTTCTATTTTCAAACCACAGCAAAAGATCTGTCAAGTACTGCTTGATTGAGTTAAAATGTTCTAAGTAAACATCCTCTGGGGTTGGTGACAGACTGACTGAATAGGAAAAATCAAGTAGACAATTAATAGAGAAGACATGGTAAAAGTTGGAGATAAAAAAACCATAAGTTCCTACCGTATATATATATATATCTCTTTCAGCTATCCCCAAAAGATGGATGTATGCCAGCAAATCATGAGAGACTAGCAATAATCATGTTGCTCATGTTATTTAAAGGAATCCACAAACACTTATTGATAAAACTGAAAAAAACAAGTAATTTCTGATTATGAATACTCATCAAGGTTGTTAATATTTTTCTCATTGTGGTAGCACATTTTCTTATTGTGATAATATTGGCTAACTTAAATACTCACCCAGCTGCTCTCTTGTCTCCCCATCAGGATGGGGGAAGAGCAACTGGATAAAAACAAGAACAAGAAATCTAGTGGGTTGAGAAAAAATCAGAGAAATCTCTTGCAACACCATCAAAGTCAAAACATATTTTTCCATGGGAGATAAGATTCAGCTAGTAAGAACAGAGATAAACATTAAAACATCATCTTTACTTCCCCCTGGCCAGCCTCCCCCTCACTCGTGCACTCCAGATAGATCTACCCAGACCCAGAGGTGAGGGGAGGCTGGCACAGGGAAAGGGCTCCACTGTGTCCTGCAGTGGGTCTGGTTTAAAACCATCTGGAACCATCAGGTCCAGCATGGGGCAGTCCGGGGTTCCTTCTCAAAGAAGACATGCCCACAGCACTGCCAACACATCAACACCTACACCAAATATACTTACAGATTTTGGCTTTTAACAATATTCTCTTTTATACTATTTTGGATTTTTCCATATTTTATGTTATAGTTCGTACTGTGCCTTCAGCACAAAAATGTTAGTGACAATGACTACAGTTTATTCCTAGAGAGAGAATAATTTTATGAGTTTGAAGAAAAACACGTGTAGTGATGTCAGTGTAATTATTCATATAATGTATAAATATTTGCACATGCCAGAAGAAATCCTTTTTCAATAATGTCAGTAATGTAGATTATAACTCCTGAAGGCTAATTCCAGAACTGTGCTAGTAAAATGCAGATAAATCTGCGCTGCTATTAGGAAAACCACAGCTTTGTGAGTATGTATGCATTTACACACAAACAAAATCAATGACTGAGGTAAAAGGTATTTTCTTACAGATATTTCACAAAGTGGTGTTCCAGAGTTTTAACAGTAKTTTGGTTTAAGCTTTGGAAGAAAGCTTAAGGATGAGTCTGTGTTTTTTCACACCAGTTCACCTGCCATCCCAAGTCACTGTCTACAAGCYTGGGACTAAAACGGTCTATTAGGTAATTTTCTCTGGTGCTCTGGTCCTGTTTCAGTTCCTACACTCAGTGGATTTCATTTGATTTTAGGGTTGACTGCCAGTGCTATATCATTTTAGTTGTTCAAGGCAATATTTCAAGAAAAATGTTGAAAAGGTCATTTCCACAGTATTCCTGCATGATAAAGTCTCAGTGTGTTTGAACTTGCTAGTAACTGTTTTCCTTTGACTGTGAGATAGATAATGARATGGGATAATAATAGGTTAGTTTGTCTTCAAAATGTCTTGAAAGTTTTTAATTGTCTATTTGATATCATTTTTTAAAAAGCTGGGGAAAGCCTCTTTTGCAGTATCTGTAAGTACAGCATCAGAATCCTTGGACAGGTTTGGCGCTGTAGTGGTGGAGCAAATTATCTTTAAGACAAGAACCGCACAACATTTCAAGTAATAGACCACAGAAAGGTAAAATTAAAATGATAATTTGGGGGTTTAGATTTGGTGGTTTTTGGTCAGAAGACACTGGCACTGTAGAAGATGCTAAATTTAATTGCTGCATAAGCATAATTTCCTGACA
The DNA here is from genome assembly GCA_902810485.1 of Alauda arvensis. NCBI lineage: Eukaryota > Metazoa > Chordata > Aves > Passeriformes > Alaudidae > Alauda > Alauda arvensis. Next base: position 511,967 of record CADDXX010000534.1, read on the forward strand.
TGACATCCCTGGAAGCACATCGGGTGTTTAACAAAAACCGTAGGGTCTTTAGGATTGTGACAATTGACACTGCAAAAGTAAGCCATCCAATTCTGGAGAAGCAGTTCTGGAGTCAACCATGCTAATTAACTTTTGGTTCTGTAATTTAAAAGAGGCAACTGATAGAACTCAGTGTGTGTAGTTTTTCCTCCTAAATATTTCTTTTAAGGCTGTATTTGTCCAGCTAAATGAAACTTGAATTAGAATTTTCACAGGTTCACAGAATATTCTGAGTTGGAAGGGRCCCACAAGGATCAAGTCCAACCYAGTCCAGCTCTTGAGAGAATAGCCCATATGGAAGTCAAACCCACAACCTTGGCATTATTAGCACCATGTTCAAAYCAACTGAGCTRATCCCATCTTTCTCTGGCAGTTTTCTGTCTAGCTTTACTACTGATCAATCAATTAAATGCAATRACATRCAAGTCAAGAAAGTCAGATGKAGGTTTTCWTTGTGCTYTACAGCCAGAGAAAAAGAACACCTRGGAAACATTCTGTCAGCTCARAAGTTTTATAAACTGCTGGTGAAAAATTGTTCTTTTGATGAAAACTAAGAACTGCCTTTAAGACAACATCAAAATCATTATGATCTTTTAAAAAAACCTATCTTAATAAAAAGTTTATATAGGCTTACAAATGTATATTTCTTTCTACAGATGAGAKTTATTTCCTACATTGAAGGTATGATTAGAGCTATCTGTTATCAAACCTTTTTCTTAATAAGACTATGATGATCAAATATGTTTTAATCTTTTATTTTTTATGAAGTATGTYTGAAAGGCTCGAATTTTGGAATACATCCAAATAGGTACAAGTATAGATAGATACAAGATCCAGATAGAGAAAAGACTTGTCTACTGACTTGTCTACCTGTTCCTCTGGTGATGCAGAGATATCATGAGTTTGCCCTGTCCAGAAGCTGAGTAAAATGCAAAGARGACACAGCTGTGATGAGCCATGGTGAAAAGAGCAACACAAGTAAGAACTGAGAATAACTGAATCCTTACATTTATCTTGGATCAGTGGCTAACAYGAAAACAGGGTCTGAAATTGCTGGAAAGGTCTATGACAGGGTTCTGGACTGATCTGATTGGCAGTCTTTATCAACACCCTGATATAAAAATGTCAGCAGYATAGACTCGGGCAGAGTATTGTGGGGAACATCCTTAAATGAAGGTTCCACACCATGTAAGGAGACACGAGGGTCTGAGGTGGACACAAGGGTGCATTGGTGTTGAGCCACTCACACTGCATGTAAGTTGTATTGTGTTCCCTGAGCTGATAGAAACTAATAAATTTTTCTTCTAATCTACATAAAAACATGAGGGAAAATCCAGGGAACTACAGGCCTGTAGTTAGTTAGTCTCAGTTCCTGGAAAAACATGGAAAGGCTATACTGTAACTTATCAAAAGGCACTGAAAGATAAATGCAATCATCAGGAGGAATCRGCCTGGTGGCTTCCAAAGAGAAAGTCCTTTTTAGCTAATTTGATATCCTGCTATAAGTTCATCCGCGTACTGGATGAAGGGAAGGCAGTGGATGTAGCTTTCTGCTTTTTAGTAAGGTTTTTGATACTTTTCTCTCACAACTCTCTTCTGAACAGGCTGTCCAACTGTGTGACACATGAGTTCAGAGTGCACCRGAAAACTGGCTGAAAGTCAGGGCTCAAAGAGTTTTAGTGAAGGGATCTGGCTGCTGTCTGGTCATCACTGGTGCTCCTCAGGCTTCAATTCTGGGACTGTTTCTGTTCTATTTATCAGTGCTCTGGAGGCAGCAGGTGAATGAACCATTAGCAAGTTTGTTGATGGTACCAGACTGGGAGGTGCTGTTGAATCYCTGGAAAGATGACAYCCTGCAGAGGTGTCTAGATARATTGGGAAATGATTAAGGGAATGGAATTTAAGAAGCTAAAATACCAGATTCTGCAGCTAGGACAGAGTAACTCTGGGCACAACTACAGACAGGTAGGGAGTAGATGGAGAGCAACCCTGCAGAAAAGGATCTGGGGGTGCTGTTTGGTAGCAGGCTCAGCAGGATGCACAGGCAGCCAACAGGGCAAACCCAGTCCTGGACTGCATCAAACACAGCACCACCAACTGCTCAAAAGGGTGATTATCCCATACATTAAGCATTGGTGCAGTCTCACCTGGAGTGCTGTGGGCAGTTCTGGGCCCCACAATTTAATAAGGATGTGAAAGTCCTTGAATGCACCCAGAGGAGGGCAACAAAACTGGTGACAAAGCCAGAAGACATGTCCTGAGAAGCGTGGCTGAGGACATGGGCTTGGGCTTGTCTAGTTTGACGAGGAGGCTGAGGGGTGATTTCATTGCTGTCTACTACTTCTGGAGGAGGTGAAGAAATGTGAAGGTGTTGGTTCCTTGGATCCAGTGATAGAATACAYGGGAATGTTCAAAGTTGCTTCAGTGGAGGTTTAGACTAGATRTCAGGAAGCATTTCTCATCAAGAGGGGGATCTAACTTCAAAACAGGCTKCAAATGGTCAGTGCCCATAGAGGAGTTTGGACAATGCCCTTAATAACAGGSKTYATACCTTGGTTAACCCTGAATTGGTCAGCCAGTTGGACTAGTGATAGTGGTGGGTACCTTTCAACTGAACTGTTCTGTCCTCCTCATCTGATCTGGACTCTTGTAGGAGCCTGGGACACTGCTTTGGGTGCCCTGGGCAACTTGAGGCCATCACAAGTCCAAGGGTCTTGGAACAAAGCCAAAAATACCAGTGCCTTTGATCCAAGTCCCTGGAAAAAGCTGCTGACATTGAAAGAAGAAATTCAAGCCAGCAGAGGATAATTAATATATCACAGGGTGAAAAGTAGAATTTTTAGATTTTTAATATAGAGGTCAAGTGGACAAAGATGGAGGAATTTGGGTGTGTCTATGCTCTTCTCCTGTTTCTTCTTGTCCTCCATCTTCTAGTGGTCTTTTTGGATTGGGCTGTAGTGGATTTTCACCATCTAATATAGGTCATAAGTATTGGTGATTAGAAGAAAACATTGTACACATAGTTATTAGTATAAAAGGTAACATGCCCCTGTGGGAGGGACAGATCTGGTTTTTATGACCTCCTGCACAGACCACACTGGGCAGAAAGAGAATGTAGAGATAATAGGAGAATAAACAATCTTCAAAGACAGAGACACAGACTACAGCTCTCCTTCTTAATGCAGGGGCTGGGAAAAGGGACCTTTTTTCTTTACTCTGAGGACTCCAAAAAGGCATTGAAACCTGAGAGACTCCAGGGTCAGTTGCAACATTTTATTGTAGATGCAAACAAAGTGGGTCTCAGCAAATGGCAGTTGTATGAGGGTAACTGAGTCTGGAGTAAAGAAATGAAAATTTCTGTACTTCAACTCAAGCCTGTTGCCTCTTGTTCTATCAATATGAGAACACTTACCTTGTGTATGCACATCTTTACTGACCACTCCAAATTAAAAATTACATTAGCCATTTGAAATCTGGAGACCAAATTTACATAGTCCCCTTCAACAATTTGCCCTGTCTCTGGGATTGCTCAAGGCCAGGTTGGATGGGGCTTTGAGCAACCTGGTTTTAGTGGAAGTTGATGGGCAGTGAGGCATCATGAGATCCCTTGATGTGCCCTAACAACAAAGGTGGTGAACAGCTTTATGAACAGAGGTATGGTCTGTAAACTGAAGGACAGGATTTTGAACCTTAAAAATATGTGGTATTTATTTTTCAGACATATTTCAAGACTGCATCAGTTTGTCCTCTAGCACAGCAGAGACATAGGCAAAAATTGTGGGAAGCTCAGTGGAGATGCCCAGGGTGTTGAGGGCTGGAGCATTTGCCCCAGGGGGAGATACTCGCAGGGCTGGGTTAGGCTGGAGAATGGATGCCTTCCAGGGCACCACACAGACTCACAGCACCTACAAGAAGTCACCAAGGAGATTGAGGTGCTTGTGGCACAGTGGGGCAGGGGAGAACAATGAAAGACGGTGGCTGAAGGAGGTTCAGGCTAACTGTTGAAAGATTCTGTTTCCATATAGGCACAAAGATGCAGTGCAGTAGATTTTCCTGAAAGGCTGTGTCATCTCTGTGGGATTCAAGGCCTGGCTACATCAAGCTGTGAGGATAGGATACCAGACCTGGTCCTGCTTTGGGCAGGAGATTGGACTGGAGACTYCCTGAAGTCCCTCACAGCCTGAATTATCTTGTAATATAATTCAAAGTACAGCATTATATACAAGAAAAGGGGCTATATTTTACTCAGCTTGTAGGTTTATATACCTCATATTGGATTTACACCTTTGTCAAATTTCATAATAYGGGACACGTAATTTTCCTTCAACGATAAAGAAGATCAGAAATAAGTATTTTGGCTACCAGAGGGCATAATCTCTTTTGCATTACTGTTGCTATTCACTATACTTACTTACTTGTCATTCAAACTTTTGTAATGAAAAACATTTGTTGAAATCTTTTCTGCAGCATTTGTTATATTCACTAAGCTTCAGAAAATAAAACTCCCTTAACATCAACAGCAAGAAAAATCTAAACCACAGTGACATTCAGGTTGATTTGTAGATCTATTTTGAAGCTATTTTGAAGACAACAGATTTGTTTGYATTATGTCATTTCTCACCCARCACAGTGTGTGCTTTCATTACAAATATATTCTTTGGGCTTTGCTGAAAATACACYAACCTAAGTCAAAATTAGATCCAAATGAGATCTCTTGAGTGTAGTGAGAATTGGAATGAAGGCCYCCAGCTAAAAGGAAAATGTATAACAATATCCTGACAATAATATTCATCCTAGAAAGTGCTAATAATTTAGGTTTATTATGCATCACTGTTTTATAGCAGAGGACAGAAAATATATCAGAAATGAAGGCAAAACTAGAACAGGGACTAACAAGCTACTGAAAAGAGAAAASATATGTTCTAACAAACCATTCACTGTGCAATATTAACTGTTAGGTAAGAATACTAAAATGACAAAGTCCTTGGAGTGTATTTCCAAGAAATTCCAGAATTAATGGGTAAAGCTAAACCAAAATTCTGCTCTGCAGATCAATGGTAACTTTTTTCTGTCAGACAGATTTGTACTTTTATGGACTGTTGCCCTAAAATTTCTCTTTCACTACACAATCTCAATAAATACACWGCATAACTGAAAATCAAATGCAGAAAATCTTACAGCTCCCCAAACCAAAGTTACATTAAACAGTCATTAATTAAGATTGCCACTAAGAAGCTTTTGCACTGCCAAACAAACAAACCATAAAGAACCAAAGTATTTATACATGCAAGTATCTTGCATTAATTACAGTTAATTAGATGTATAAATTAAAACAGGACCATTGGACTGGTAAYATGATTTCTTGGAAGGCATTATAAAACACACAAAATAGTTCTACTCCATAACACATTAAGTACTTCTATAAAAACACCAACCCACAAACAAAAAAACCTCTCCARAAATGGGATATAGTAATGTATTTTGACTAAAGCAACACAGAAAGGAAGACTTCTATTGAAAAAGACTGCAATAAAAGAGGAAAAACTGAATTATTTTGATGACCAGATGGCTGGAGAACCTTTCCTATGAAGAGAGACTGAGAAAGCTGGGATTGTCCAACCTGGAGAAAAGAAGATTCTRGGGAACCTTCCAATACCTAAAGGAAGTCTGCAAGAGAGCTGAGGTGGGACTTTTTACAATGACAAGTGGTGATAGGACAAGGRGTAATGGCTTTAAACTGAAAGAAGGCAAGTTTTGATTACACATTAAAAAAAAATTACTTCCTGAGGGTGATGAAAYCCTAGAACTGGTTGCCCAGAGAAGTTATGGATACCCTGTCCCTGGGAATGTTCAAAGCCAGATTGGATGGGGCTTTAAGCAACCTGGTCTAGTGGAATGTATCCCAGTCCATGGCAGGCGGCTTGGAATGCGATTATGTTTACAGTTCCTTCCAATACAAAAATTTATGAGTAGACAAACATCCAAGCTGAAAATCAGTTATACAAAATGAAAAATGGTAAGCAGAAATTTCTTTCTTGGGAGCAATTGAATGAAAAACTAAACAGTTGTAGTAGTTGATCAATAGAGGACTGTGTATTCGCATGACAATACAAGTCAATAAAAAGGCAGTGCTGAAGGGCTGACAGAGACAACCAGTAATAAAAGGGAAGGATACACACTACTGACAAGATATCAGAAATGGCATACATACAGTTCAATTCATATTCAAGAAAACAAATGGATGGGGAATGTGAGAATACAAAAGGAAGGATTACTTGAATGATAAAGGGGATGAAAAMTAATTTAAAACATGGAATTAAAAGTAGATTGTTTCTTCAGCCTGCAAATACAAAAGCCAAAAGGGATATGAGTAATGYTTGTAATTTCCTAATGACTGAAGGATTAGAGAAGGAAAAAAAACCCCACCAGAGCAAAACAATTTAAGATATAGGGAAGGCTGGAACAAAAGCTAGTACATACAACATATGAATATGTATATAAATAAATAAAAACTAGTTATTTGAATAAACTCCCTAGCTCAAAGAGGTTATCAAAATGTTTTCATATGGAGTAGGTATAGCTCCTTAGCAGGTCATGGGAAGAAAAAAATGACAATGCAAGTAACTGAAAAATTAACTTCTTGCACCAGTAGATTGAGATCTTTCAGTTCCASAAATGAGCATAATGTCAGTATTTCAATACATAGTTAGAATTTCATGGACACAAGTAATTAATTTCTCCAAAAATTCTACTCCAAATTTAAAATGAAAAGCAAAACAAAGAGTGAAGAAATTTGCCCTTTAGTTCATGCCCCAAAGTATACAAGATGGGGAAAAAAGGACAAAAAATATAAAAAGTCAAAAATAGACTACAAGATGAGTTTTCTTCACAGTTCATAGTTACATCTGGAACACTARTGAGAATGATAGAACATAGAAGTTGGAAAACTCCCATGATTTTCCTCTTTTTTTAATCCTCAACTTTAAATTGCTTCCTCTGTTGCTTAAGGGTCCAGATTCCCATTCTGCATTCAGTTTTAGAATCCACACTGATTTCAAGCTGTACTGTTGATTATATCCTCTTAACACAATATTCATTATTGGATTTTTTTTCTAGAAGTGATCAAGGATAAATATGCTGTTTTTTTCTCCTGACAATTAAATCTTTACAAACTGAGAATCAATTAATTGAAATATTATTATCAAATGCTCATTCATTATCAATTCCTTCCTATTATTTATTTCTCTTCTATTAAGCCATGGAAACTTTAAGACTGGTTTTGATGAGAGAGAAATTATTCCAAGAAGGATTCAATTATAAAACCTTATCTGTAAAGCACAGCAATGAGAAACAAGCCAGCTAAGATAGATACAGACCTGTCATAACTGAGTTCAAAATTCTAAGCAATAATAAGCAATGAGTCATTGGTTTCTACAATTGAAGGAAATGCATGAGAATGCATCAATTTTCCTGATTTTGAAGCCAACTCTGTTACTCCTTTTCAAAACTAGAGCAGCAGAACAGCTGCTCAGTTATATGAGCTGCTTCAAAATTCAATTGGTGCAAGAAATCCAWAATAAGTGTTTCTGAAATGGTGTTCCCAGATTAAATTCTGATCAAATAAGAAGTAGGAAACTAAGTACTTTTTTTCTATTGATGACTCAGTAATTTTACAGAGAAAAAGAAGATTTTGAATGTATTATAATCTCATTGAATACCTTTTCAGCAGGTTTGTGTTATGACACAAATGTAACTTACATGCTCACCACTAAGGTGCAAGTACAGCATAACATGCAGAGGTATTATGACAAAGATATTGTGACATTATGGGATCAGATTTATGTCTGCCTCAAGCATTTTCAAAATTTGTTTTCATGTAAATGGAACACATCATTGTTGAAAAAAAAAAAAAAGCCCCAGACTAACTGTCCATAGATTGGCTTACTAGCCAAAAATACCATGATCAACYTCTCAGCTGAATGAAGGTCCTGAAATAATCAAATAAAAAGTAAATTACACAAGAAATTCAATTTAGCTGGAAGTCACAGAATACCTKTGACCAGTTTTCTCCATTCCTGAAACCTGTTGTTATTAATATAAAATGGACTACATTTCCTCAACATGGAGTACTTTATAARTTTTAGACAATTAATTTTGCAATCTAATTAATTAGAAGTGCCATATATATACACATACAGCCATACAAATTTGCTTTAGCTCAGAATCTGGGAACTATRCCTATTTTTTAAAACCTAATTCCTGACAGTGACAACACTAGYATATTTTTGTGGTTGTCAAGATGGTCAAAATACACAAAGAGCTTCATTTAAAACTTCCTGTAAGCTCAAGTAGAAGGGCTTCATTACCTATCAGTTTTTCATACCTATCAGAAGGCTTCACGCACCAACACCTCATTATTTAAGAGTCTCTATTTCCCAAAGGCATCTCCAAGTAGCTCTCAGGGTCTGTCCATTTATGCCAGCAGCCAGACAGTCAGTTTTCCTTCTTCTCTCTCCCTTCTCACAACATCAGCTCACTCCATCCTGTCCCTGGTACAAAGTCTTACTTTGTCTGTCCCTTGCACAACCTCCTGTCCATGGGTTGGTCTTCACAGCACAGCAGCAGGCCCCATTTCACCCCAACTATAACTCCAGCCGAGCTGCAACTAAAACTGAACCCCCTCCCAGCCAGCTCACTCTTTATCACACCCATAGCCAGTAGAGCCAGGCTGTTCCCACTCTAGGATAATTAACACAGCTGCAATATATTGGCTGCAAGATTACCTTTGATACTAACTCTATTTGTCTCCCCACACATATTTTGATACTAATTTGACTAATTCCTCTCTTTCATTGTTATGTCTAAGTGTCTAAGGTATTCTTCCTTTCTCTTTTTATTATGTCTGTTTGGTTTCTATTGTCTCCACTACAGCAGAAATGGTCTGGACAATGAAGTGCAGACAGAATATATCCTTGAATAATGCTATGTACTACATAAAAGCTTTTTTTTTGTAATGCACTGTCAGGGATCTTAGCACTATATGAGGTGGGGTAATGATCTTAATTTCTATTAAAAAAAAAAAAAGTCCAAGGAGTAAAGCACCAAACAAAATGGAAATGTTCCTATCTGACTAATTTGCAGATGCCTATCAACCACAAATCATTGACAAATAATTTTATGGAATTTTTTTGCCGGAGTATATACTAGTATTTTAAAAATATTCAGTAATCATTTTGATGATTCTAAAAAAGTTCACTTCTGTTTTTGGTATAAATCTCTAATGATGTCTGCAGATCAAAATTCAAGGTAAATATCTTTGCATTTGATACTCACACCATGAAAAATCTAAAYTTGYGGTAATACATCCTATTTTTTCKTTTATGGGAAACCGGARTATCTCTCTGGTTCTCCTGCATGGGCAGGAGCCTGGAYRGGGGGGTAGATCCTCCCTSGCCTGTGCCAGAAACAGTGGTGACTTTTGGTCTCAGCCCATGGGAAAARCACTGCCAGGGYTGTCTGAGGATTTGGARGTCACAAGGGTTGGATTGGTGYGATTTTTGTTATGTCACTGGGTGAGAAAGTAGGGTTTTTAGATTTTGTTGTATAGATATAATGGGAAAAAGATGGAGGCAGATCARTGTGATAGAGTCACATTTTCCTGTCTTCCTTTTCYTCTTCCTCTTTGCAAASGGTGATGGRTTTTTAGGATTGGTGAAGGTAAAATTTCACTGTATGACATGGGTTTTGGTTATTGGTGTTTAGAGAAAAACAATGTTAACGTAGTTTAGAGTATAAAAGCCCAGACACTGTTGTGGGTGGGAGAGAAACCATCTTTCAAGCTGCTTGTGAACTTCACGCTGGACAGAACGAACTTAGAGATAAGATTTGTAAAATAAACATCTGCAGTCCGCAACCCAGAYGTTCTCCGATTCCTTCTTTCAAGCACGGGCCAATGAGAAGRAAGATTTACACTGCCRGGGTTAATCTCAGAAGAGATAACTCTGACATTCTTTAATTAACATCCATTATGTACTGTATTTTCAAAAGTGTGAAGACCAAATTKTATATATATTTTTTTCCTAATATGCTCCATATTATGTCTTTTTTACATTTTTTCCTTCTCCTTTTTTAATTTCTGCATTTCAGATGAACCAGGGGTAGTTGTGTATTTGTCACAGGATCAGGTCACTATTAAAATATTTTTAAGTAGCTAGTTACAGAGCTTTTTCATTGATATTTGTTATATATATCTTAATCATGAAACATATCAACAYCAAGGATGTATTATTGCAAAACAGTGCCTCTAAGAGGAAAATTCTGTACAATTTTCATGTATATATTGACAGCATACTGTGCATATAGTCTTTTTATATGCAGTGGTGTAGTTTTATCAAATCAAACGTAAATCCTGCCCCACACAAAAAACTCCCTCAAAGCATTCTGTCAGATATTGCACCAAGTGACTTGCCAGTTTGGAGCTGTTTCACTTTTGTAAATGAAAAAATTGCACAGAAAACATGGAAGCAAAGRATATTCAGTCATTCATCAACTTCCACAAAACCTTGAACTTCTACTCRTTACCTTATGCAATCTGTAGCAACAGCTGTCCTCCTGAGTGATGGATAGYTTTTAAATTGTCCTTTGTTTTAACCTGAAAGAAATTATTTTGTCACAAGTCAATATATATATAGGAGAAAAATCATATAATTCAAATTCTGTCCTGATTTCATACTCAGTAATGTATAACAAGGAGTCAATCTGTATCTTAAATCACCTACCAGCAAGGACAAAATCATACTTACTTTGTCTTATTAATTCTGAASAGAAAAACAGAGAGAAATATAAAGATACTATAGGTTTAGTCATGGGGTTTTTAACCCTTTAATTTTTTTAGACTAATTGGAGTGATTGYCCTTGTATCACTTTGGCACTGAATTGTCTTAGCTTGCTTTTGTTTCTAGCTCTCTGAAACATTCACAGGGGCAAAAGCAGTTCTGAGATTTGCAAAAGTTATTGTCAATTCATCTTCTCCGTTGAGAAGAAAACMTCATGTAACCACAGCAAAATTCCATGTAAACCTAATAGTCTCAAATAATGTAGATGAGYATAGCATCCTTTTGTTAAAGGACRGTAATTTCTAGTTCCATAAAGTGCATCAAGCTCTTCATTTTACCTCAATTACTGATTTCAGTTTTTTTACAAAGCACTTCATCAATTTTTTTGTACAATTAATAAACAAAGCTGAATAGGAGTGGGAATTTGTCTTTCCAGCCTTTATTCAGGAGAATTTTTCAAAAATTTTTTGGGACATGAGAGATTGATAATCTCATAAAAATAAACTATGCATCTGTTATCCCCATTCAGTTTTCATACATGGGAGGAATACAGTCCTTTGGAAGAGGAACAGCTGACCACAACTGATAAATAAATTATGTTTTMTTCCTTCCAATATAGCCCAATTCATGCCTACCTTTTAATGACACTAACCATGTCACTATTTGATCAGACCATGCTATTTTATAAGCTAAAGTTTTCCCACTKTCATTATATGCCATGTAACCAGCAGATATACCAGCCTTTTCCTTCACTCTCTTCCCTCTAACCCAATACCTTCAGCTTCAGCAACAGTAGCAAAGCTGAGTCCTTCCCTGACAGATTTAATGAGCAAATTTATTTTATCCACTCAGCCTGTTTTAGACTTCCATTCTATGATTTCAAGCTAGAAGTGATTGTGTTCTCTTTGAATCTAAATGCACTTTAGATCAGTAACTCAGAAATTAACTTCTGTATTGGATTAATCTTATCTGAAGACACTTTTTTTTAAGGAGACATGCTTCCAGTTACTATAGAAAAACCACAGGGAGGAAAAGATTAAAGAGAAGGTGAGAGAAAGATACAGAKGGAGAGTGGAATTTACACTATCTAGTCTTATTCTCTGTGTAAGAATATATTTTGTGGTCCCCAGTCCATCAAAATACTCGAAAACAAGTTCACTTGTCCAGTTTAATTTACCCAATATTTTCCTTGTATATTTCAAAAGAATAACCTCAGTATATAATTCTGCTATTCTAGTGGGGTAAAATATATTTTTTTACTTCATCTGAAAAACACCTAATCCTCAAAAACTGTCTTAAACAACTGTTTTAAGACTGGAAATATTTCAGGAAATTAAAAGTTTTCACTCTGGTTGATTAGTTAGCCTTTAGGAGTTCCAGGCAATTTTGCTGGCTTGCTTTTCTGTATTTGTATGTTTTCACTTACAGAATGTTCTTAATAGATTGTAAACTTCAAGGCTAATCCAAGGCCAAATTTTTTGAAGCCTATGCAATAAGCATATATGACAACAAATTAATATTAGTTTTCAGTGTAATAAATATTATTTTGGGTAGAATTTAACGGGGAATTATGGAAAGTAAAGTATTGGTCACAGTTGGAAAGCCTTTTGTTATTGGCTTCAGATGCACACAGACATGTGGAAAGACTACTAAAGTACACAACCAGTCACGTTTTCCAATCTGGATRCATTTAAGTATGTCATATATCTTTATGCTATACTTTAAACAAATAAGCTGCAAGATTTGCTGACACAATTGAGAGATACATTTAAGAGCCCTTAGTGACACAAAATACGAATGTACTTATGTAAAGATATAAAATAAGTACTTGAAAATGCAAGTGTCATTTGAAAGTGGGTGAGCTTTAAATGTCTGCTTTGCATGGGGCCATAAAGTAAGAGGCTACTTTTAGTCTGTCTTCATTATAGAGATGGAGATCCTTTCATTTTAGCTGTTCTGAATTGTCTTTGAGAGGGATTTCCCTCTAGCATTGAACAAAGGAGTAATAAAAAGACTGGCTCTTTATTAGGGAGCCRAAATCAGGTGCTTAAAATTAGATTCTTAGATCACTTAAATCCCTGTGCATGTCAGAAATACCTTTTTGGTACCTGCACATTAGCCTTTCAGCCTCTTGAAAGGATATTATTAAAATAGGACTCAAACACCACTGGATATCTGAATCAATAAACAAAATTATTCAAACACTTTTTTTTAAAAGAGTTGCATTTGTTTACTTTTATATCTTTTTTTCTTCCTGGCAATACTAGAGCAGTTGGAATCTTTCTTCTAATCTATTTTCCTCACAGCTCTCAGAAACTGAATTTTCCTTTTCAGGGGTCTGAATATCTACTTGTCAGTCTTCCTTCTTATACTCAGAAAATGGCCTTTTGATAGAACACTATTTAAAGTAAATAAATATGTCTTTTAGATAAATCTGTTTAGTTTTAGGCAYTGTAAACCAGTCTGGGCTATGTCACACAATGTTTTCTTTCAAAAACACTCATTGGTGGTTACTATTTAAGAAAAACCAACACCTGCATTTTATGAGACATAGTTGCTGCAGTGTCTGCGTTACAAATCCCAAAGTTACAGGTTAAGTCATGAGAAGAAACGAGGGCTATTAGGTGCATATATCTGACCAAGTGCAGGCTTATCAAGCCATCCATGGTTATGCCTAGCTGAGTCTTGAAAATCTCCAATATGGGGAGTCCAGATCTGCTCTAAAAATCTGATCCAATGTTTTCTACTCTCCTATTGAACATCATTTTATTCCTAGCCTGAATTTTCTGAGTGACATATGTGGCCATTACACTTCCTTTTACTATTTCCCATATACAAAATGACTTTTCTTTATGCCTTCATAACCCCAACCAACCTCAGGCATACTCCTTCTTGTGCTTTAGAATTCCTAACTAGTCCAGCTCCCTCAAATACTCCTATTAGGTTGTGTGTCCCATGCTCCTCAGAGTCATGGCAAGCCTCTGGTGCATCCTTTCCATCGTCTCAGAGCTCATGTTGGGAAACTCAGTCTCACTTTTGTCTTCTGGCAGAAAGAAAATATTTTAGGAAAAATATCCTTTTATTCATTGGCAACGTTTCGGAACCTATTTCTAATGACTTGTGTTTTTCAGGCTGTAGACTTGGTTGGTTGGTTGGTTGGTTGTGGGCTTTTTTTGCTTTACAAGTCCAGACAGCTGAAAGAATGACTAACTCATAGTTACATCCATCAGGCATACTTGTTGTTGTATATTGATTTTCCTCTTTTTTTCATCTGTTTTCATCTGTTCAACCTGTGTGACAGGTGACAAGCTCAGAGGCAAAACCACTTTTGAATTCATCAGGAAAGAAACTTTGTGAAATCATATAAGATCAATAACTACTGTAAGCTCTGACACAGCTAACAAATCACAGAATCATARACTAGCTGAAGCTGCAAGTCCTCTCTGCATGTCCCACTGGACAAGCCCTCTACTCAAACAAAATTCAGCCTCAGGGCTGTGTCTGGTTGGGTTTTGAATATCTCCATGAATAGAGACCTCAAAACCTCCTTGGACACACCATTCCAATGTTTGAATACCCTGCCAAATGTTACTGCATTTCTGAAAAAAATAATTTCTGGCACATATTTGAAAAAACAGGGTGTGCAATTCAAGATCAGTTGTATCAAATGTAGGGTAAGATAGTTTGATGCAGAGCCAGTTTTTCTTCATCCTTTTCTTAGCCATCCATTTCCTGGGGACAGACCTGCACATTGGTTACCTATACTAGGCTSTAACATGATACTCAAATTACTCTTTGTTTACCTGAATGTGTRGCTTTATATCAAGTAGAGACTTTGAGGGTTTAAACAAGAAGAGGTRCTGCCAGAAACAGAAATTGGGACATAATGGCCTCTAATGGATTTTAGCCCTTTACTTTCTTCCCAAACACAACAATTTCATAACACAAAAGCTAACAAAATAAACTTGAAACTAAATCCTCTCAGCTCCTCAGTCTAAATTTTTTAACCATGAATCTTATAATGCCATTTAGATATCTGAAATCTTAGTTCCTGGTTTTCTGGGGATACTTAAATACAGATACAAACTGGGGTAAGGAAGACCCAAATTAACTAGCAAAGTAAAGCTGCTAAATTCTGAATTAAAAGAAATTAAAATTATTKTATCTACATATGCAGAGGGAGGAAGAGAAAAACAAACAAAAATWAGTAATAATAAGAATCTAATATCACATAGGAACCTGTTTCAGAGGTGTAGAATAGTTGCCACTTGGAGATGAAAAATGGGTATGCATAATTTTTATAGAAAATACAGAAAACAAAAACCCCCTATCTTTCATGTATATACATATAGTACAACAAATATAAACATTCATATAAATATATTTAAAATATACATAAACAAACAAAATATAAATATAAATGTAAAATATATAAAATTGCATTTATATATAGATTTTACAAACTTCATTTTATGTAAATAAAACCTAGAATCATCCAYAGGAATAATTTCTTAATTCTTTGGGAACAATTCTGATACTCATTCCATTTCAGTATTTTTTATTCATATCAGCAGTCTCTTTGACATTACAGGAATCGCATAACAGTTAAAAGACCAGACCATAGTCTTACAGTTTAGTCTATCTGAGGGATTTATTGTTTGGATTTGCTGATACATCAGTTTGTCAACTCCTAGGTTTGGAACTGAAATAAATTTAAATCTCTCAACTGACTTTAGGAAGTCAGCTACTTTCATCCTTGACTTTGGAGAAAACAGAGCAAAGGAAATAATGCAAATTTGTAATTCCCTAAGATGCTTGAGCACCTTCTGAAGAAAATCTGAAAGCTAAGCTGCTACACTTTCAAAGTACAAGAGCATAAAATGAGGGTGCTGTAGGACTCAGTGATGTTGAAGCAATGCATCMAAACASAGGTTTCCAGTTCAGCTCTGGGTTTGTTGMTTTTCCTCATTCCTTGTGCACCTTGGTTGATTGACTTTCCTTTTAGAATTAGACAGCAAAAGACAGAATATTTTTATAATTGCAAATGACTGGCAYAATTTATTTTATATTAATTGCAGCAAGCAACCACACTGCATTTAGTGCAAAAGTACATATACGTTGAGTTCAATTCATACTTCACAAAATTGTTTAAAGWTCATATTTTACTCTGCTAATTCTGTTGCCTATGGTTGCTCAGTTTTCAGTGGCCTTGACACTGTTAGAACACAGTAGGAGTTGCTTTGAATTACACTCTGTGAAAAGATGAAGGCACAGCCAAAGATTGACATGAACCAAGGACAGCAGTCTCTTTTTTTTGCCTATTATCCTGGCAGCAAGGAAAATGTAAGAAATTATACCTTCTTTTAAACTGTCTGAGTGATTGTCTTAATTTGAGGCAAACTGCCCCCTGCAAGTTGAAATACTAAAACATTATTATATTATTGGGCTGAAGCTTCTTGGAGAATTCTGAGTTAAAATATTTATCTCAGCCAGCTTAAGTTCTATTTAGACATGCTGCAGCTGTCAGTGACACGCWGCAAAGGAAATCAATGGTTACCTTATTTGTGTTTGAGATTCAGTTGCTGGAACACAGACAAAGTTGTTTGTGGAGATAGAGCTTATCTCCCATGGTCTCCTGCTGATACTTCAGAACAGCACAGGTCACCCCTACCCATTGTGTCACCTCTGTCAGCCCCTTGGCAGYGTCTCAGAACTCTAGGTGATGAGAAATATTTCTTGGTGATGATGGTTAGATGACTCCTGAGTCCTGGGTGTAAGAGTGGGATACATTACAGCYCATTGTCCGGGCTCCTTTTATCAGCAGGACAGATTTTTTTCTGAAACTCCCTTCATGGASAGACAGGAATCTCCCTGACACTGTATTCTTTACACTATGTATTCATGGCACCTGTGCAGCTCATTTTTCTCTAGCATATAAATAATCAGCATGGAAGAAAAACTGACTCAAAGCTTGTTCACACTTCCAACTCTGCATTCTTCTGCACTGAAGATGAACGATGAGGCCTGAGACTGCCTGAGAGAACCAGTCTGTCTCTGGTTTTCTTAGCAAGGAGATAGAGAGTTAAAGCAGTTGCTCTGTGTCCTGGATTTTCAGGGCTGTGGTGTAARTTAAAGACACCCAAAAATCACACCCATAGGATGATGAAACCCTGCATAGCTTTTCTTTTGAGTAGAGCCAACCCAGGGCCAGCACAAYAAATAGGGTATTGACACAATGTTAGAAATAAGTAATAGCTTTGTTAATGTATTTAATTTGATATAAATTACTTTTAACCTTTTATATTGAATAATTTCTTATAGAGACTCTATCTAGGCCAAACTTTATATGACTAGTTACCCAATTCAAGGCTCAATAAAATAGATGTTCTCCACYGAATAGTTTAAAGAGAACATATTGTTCTCTGACAATGGAATAATTTTTAAACAATGTACCATATTGTAATACGAGTGTAATTTTCTAACATTTGAAAAAGCAACGGTTTCAAAATTCAGAGTTGAGCCGTATAACTCTGCTTCAGGTTTCCACTTCCACACTTTCTCCAAGCTCTACTATAGGAAATATTAGAATATCAATAGAACTTATTTTTCATTTTTTATCTCAAGTCACTTGTCACRTGGAATAGATCTGCATGAGAACATGAGTCATGTGCTGAAGACTGGAAATCCTTTGYCTTGCTACCAYCTACCCCCTCTTTCTCCTGCCACTRATATACTCCTTTCATTTCCTTTTATCCAAGGACTTAAAGTGGCCAGTAGGRGTGATGTTAGAAGATGGGAAAATTAATGCTCTATAACTGAGGGGGAAAATTATCATATTTTAAAAGCTGTAAAATCATATTAAATTAAAGCCAAAAGAAATTTTTTTAAAATTGTAATATGGCATTCACTGTTCCATCATGTCACGTGTATCTCATGATATCGTGTCTGAGTCATTGCTCACATGAGGCAATGCCTCACAACTCCTGTTTTAGGAAGACGTAAATGTTCCCGGTGATACAAAAGACAAGCTATGGCAAGAATATTACTTTGCACAGAGAAAGATTTCTTCTCTGACCACAGAAGGTGACTGTCACGTATAACAAAACATGAGACTAAGTTCCCATTGTTTTTTATTACAAATGTAACCCATGGTCATAAATTGTATGGATCTTTTTAAAATTAAGCTACCCAGTGAATATTTGTTAATAAAATGATGCATTCCCTTTCCTGTCACATGAAACAAGACAAAAATTTTTTAGTTTTAGTTCACTGTCTTCTTCCACCATAGTTCCTATGCAAGTAAAAATGTGGGTTAAATCCATGTGATTTGATGTCATAAACCTTGATATGAAGGTCATCCTTTTATCCTTTCTAATCTTCAACTACTACACCATCAAATAAAGCTCTGTATTTTGAGRTCTTTGATTGAAGCAATATTGTTACTGYACAGACAGGCATACGACACATCAATTTAGATAAAAYGAACACAACACATGCATTTGAATAAAAAAGAATGYCRTTAAGAGCATAAGTTACTATTGTACTCTGTATGGGGATCAAGCAGCATTTTGCAATCTAGCTACCCTTTAATGCTCACTAAATGCTTTTGCTGTTCTACTTCTAAGCATTTCTACTGTTTAAAAAGCACTTMTGGTAGTCTCATACAATTTGCTTTTCATTTGCATCTGTTTTGAGCAGATGATGTGATTGATAAATGTTGGCATTTACTGATTTATTTTATAAGAACATTATGTATCTTAGAAGGAAATCAGCATATAATCAGGAAATCTGTGATATAAACATGAATAAACCCCAAATACATTGGGTTTATAGAGAAGATTATGCAAGCATTTTGGTGGTCATCAGTGAAATTTTTTCTTAAARTTAAGACCTATGATTTCCATTAAGCTTAAGGATTTACAGATAAGTTGAGCCAACAGTCTGTAACTTCATGATATTTTTAATCTTTTTTTAAATAGCAAATTAATTTCATAGCTCACTGATTATTGTTTTGAAGATCTGTCAGATACTCTGCTCATTGCTTGAGAGTATCTATTTGCATTAAGGAACTTAAAGAACCAAAATATTCACAAAGCATATTTTTCCAAGAATAGATTGGGATAATCATTTACAATAGTCATGCTATTCTAGATCACTTCAGTACAAGTGGTACAATCAGCTTTCCTCATCATAAATATTCACTATAATTTTTTCTTATATTTCCTCATTTCTTGTATCTATTGCTTGTCTTTTGCACCCTATAAATAAAGCTGTAATGTAATTACTGCAGCCTCAACCTGTTGCAGGACAGAAAGTCAAAGAAGGAGCTAGTATGACCTTGCCCAAAATCCCTATTTTAGACAAGGTCCTGTATTTCTATTTTGAAAGGCAAAATAGGATTTAATCCATTTTACTTGGGGTTACTCAGAGCTGCCCTTTTGCATGGAAATAAGGGTTATGGCTACAACAGTATAACAGTTTAATTATTATTATTTACCATGCTAGTAAGTGTACAATACCTAATATTGTTACCCTTGGAGACAATAGCACACATGGTATTAAAGAATAAAAGTGTATTACAAGTAAGAAAGGATGGAAGGGAGGGAGAGACAGAGGCAAGGAAAGAGAAAATTGCTTATACTGTTTCAGTCTTTCATTTTTCCTATTTTTCAGGGAAACACAATATAGCAGCATTTTGGTGAGATAATAAACCTAAGAAATTACTCTAAYGCATCTTTATACATACACATATACAGATAATAGTCAGCCAGGCTTTTAAAATTAAATTTTCATTAAGGAGTGCTCAGGTACCCTCACGCCCTCAAATACGTCAAGCAGAAGCTCAGTTTTTAAAGGATGCATTTATTAAAAGAAAGGCTTTCCAAGACCTTGGTATTTCAATCATTATCTATGACAAATACATTGAGCTTGCATGGAAAATAAATCTATTCCTCACTGGCTGAACTGCTAGATTACAAATCTCCTGTGTACTTTTAAATGAAGCAATGAGTGAAAAATTAAAGAAAATAGCATTTAACTATTGGCATGTTCCTTTCTCAGGGAGCAGCAGAAGAATGTGAAGATGGCACAGACTGTACAAAAGCTTTTGTAGGTATATTGTATCTTTGTTTGTTAGGCAGTGCATTGATGACACACAACTCAAACGGCTGTTTTTCTTTGCCCATCATCAGTTGTTTCAATGTCTGGGAGTAAAATGAAAATTCCACTGAGGAATTGACAGAGGTGCTTGTATGGATATTTAACCCATACTGCCACAAAACAAGTCTTTGGAAGCTCAGTCTAACARGTGAAGTGCAGCACTGTCAGGCTAGCGTTTCCAGGTCAGATGCTGTTAAAAGCACTTGGTGTATTTTCATTTGATAAGACAATAATTCAGAGGTGACTGAACATGTCTATCTGACAAGGACAGATCAAATATCCTGCTTATCTCCAGGGTAATCCTTCTGACTGAAGAGTACAATAACTACACTTAATAATATTTTCTCTTTTACTAGTATGATCTGGAAAATAGTGATCATTATTTAATCTTAGTCCATGAACTTGGTCTTCATCATTAATCTAGCAGCAATGTTTCTTCTGGTTTATTTATTTTTATGAGACAGGTATGCCTGAGAATTTCTGCCTTTGACCTTTCAAATGTGTTCCTTAAAAAAAGAAATAGTTATTCAAGGCATCCTTAAGATGAGCTAATTCRTAGTACTGACTCCCTTATAGCTGTTCATTTGATACTTTTATTAAACCTGAGAGTGCACTGTTGAATTCTGAATTGGCTCACCAAAATACATATACACAGTACATTCAAAGAACATGTTCACTCCAAATCTTAAATTTGTGCCAGGAATACCCTTCTGACAGCAATTTGCTTTCTTCTAGTTAGTGGTTCTTTAAGAGCAAATGACAGGAGTGTCTATAATCAGTCTGGGCTACAGAACGTAGAGAGCAGAGAGCTAAGAAGTGTCTGAACCACCTTCTATGCAACAGAAATGAKATCCACATGGAGCTGAAGAGATGAGAGCTGCTTTTTTAAGCTTMTCTCATAAATATTTAGAACTTTATTCTAAAATTGACGTAGTGTTCATAATGTCAAAATATCTTGGTCTGACCTTCTTGACTTGTATTCCTACTTGTCTTGGAGAACGCTTTAGCATTCTACCAGTTTCATTAATCTCTCTCTCTGGCTACTGAGTCTTTCACAGTGTTTGTGTTCTGTGAGCCAACTTGCCACTGGCCTTCAAAGAGAGACACCACAGTCCTGGAGATGGAGCATGAAAGTGGCAGACAGGAGAAGAGGGGTGCATTTTGTCCCTTTATTTCTTGAGACAATTCAGTCTATCACATCCCTTTTTCTTCAGGTATAGTAAAGGACTGTTTTTTACTTATTATGAGAAAATACTTTAGCACTGATAAGTTTAACAAGTAAAGATAGAATTAATATTCTCATTATTAATTGTATTTAATTTATACTTATCTTGCTGTTTTCAATTTCTCCTTTGCTCTCTTTAAGCATAACTATTTCAAGCCTTTTTYTTCCTTTGTTTTGTGAAAATTTATCTTCTGACATCAACATAAAACAGCTATGAAATATTCTCCCAGATATACAAAAATCAACAGTTGCCATTTAAAGTGAGTAAATGACCCAAAGTACTGAAGTTATTTATTAGTGCCATATGAGATGCATTTCACATGTCACAAAGCATTGAATTTTGACAAATGTTGACTATTTGAKGCAGAGCATGATTTATGCTACAAATATATCACACAGCAGCCAGAAGAATCTAGGTACTCCAAGCTACTCACACTTGATCTRMTGAATCTACTGCTGTCTGAGCAGAGACTGAATGGCTCTGGAGACTGAATAATCCTTTCTACTTGGGAGCTGGTCTTCCTATCCATTAAAGCTGCTGAGCATGCTGGAAAGGAACTGAATTAATTGACAYGTCACTCCTCAGGACTTGTAGCTCAGCACAGACTTAGTAAAATCACATTTGACATTACATAAAGAAGCTAGCAGTTGAAAGTCTAACCATGTTTTATTTTATTAATGATTCATTGATGTGAAAATAAACACAATTCAGTTAATTGTGCTGACCTAGAAATGTAGTTGGACYATTCAATAGCAAATGATCTTATTTCAAAATAACCTGAAATATTGTGTAATAGAAACAAACATTTTTAGGCTGGTTTCTCCAAATGAAGGATAAATGTCATGAGGAGAGTAAATGTTTCCAYTGTCAGCATCTTTGTCTGTCTGAGCTCTGAACTGTAATTTGCAATCTCATTGATCGAGTGTCATTCTTTTCCACGATAAATTAAATGTATTTATAAAAAGAGCTACTTGCTTAAAAAAAGGGACTAATGGACATGTTAATAGAAACAAACTTCAATGTCGCTAAGAAACATTGGATAAGACAAAAATAAGGTAGATGATAATTTAATGTATATGTGGTTATTCCATTTAAAGARAAAAGTAATTATCCTTTGCTAGTTAATAAATAGATCACCAGTCTCAGACAATGACTGAATATACTTGTCTACATCCAGCTGCATTTCRTATTTAGAGGGATGAATGTTACATGGTGGAGTAAACAATGACACCCAGTGGCCATACTGACTCAAGGCCCGTCTGTGTTCTGGGTTTCTTTAGCACATTCCTATTTTTTTCTTGGCTTTACATGGGGTTTTGGGAGTTTTTCTTCTTTTTTTCCACACAGTACTAATGACACCATAGATGTGTTCTTTGAAACTGAACGATGTAATAGATTTGACACAAAGATCTATCCTCTAGAGAGAGAAGTAATAACATTTTCATCAAAAAGAGTCATAAATGTAAATGTAAATCTATATAAACTGTTTYTATTGAAGAAAATGGCTGCAAAAAATTTTGGAGCACAAGATGTGCTAGATTGGTATGACAAGGATTGATGGTGGATATTCGCTCTGTTTTCCAGAAAATGAAATGTTTTGGATTATTGTATGTCATTATGTCAACTTCAGAGGGGAAAAATCCCCCAACAACCCAAAACCCAATAAAACCTCACAATCCTTCCCCTCAATCACCACACCCCTAAAAAAACACCCCAAACCCCAAAGCATACAAGACCAAAATGGAGCCTACATTAAGSACAAAAAGGATTTTAATGAGCTATGGTTTATCAGGAGATATGCGATATCTGACTCCAGCTGAGAGCAAAGCAAAAGCCAAGAGCAGCTGACTAATAAAATTGGCTATAAGATGAAGATCTGGAATGCATTATCTGGTTCTGACTTGCATACCATGAAACCACACATTTATTACTTTTGACTTCTGAGGAGCATCAGTTACTGTGTGATCTCCTCAAACAAAGCTMGTATGTAAATTCTGTCATGAGCTGAACCAGTCTGGTCTTTTCACAGGCCTTCCCATTGATCTAGAAATAATGAAGTAATTTTTTAAACTAATTTTGTCCAAAAAATACTTATTCTCTGAATGATACAATCGTAAATAGGGATCTCCAAGACAGCAAAACAGTAAGATACAAATGAAAAGGACTCTATTTTCTACCTCACTGCTCATAAAARCAATGCTCCTAATGATGAATGGAARCCAATATGGTGTTGAACAGACCATATGAAGAAGACCAGCAAGAACTAAACAATGTCATGCAGAATTGTTGGTGCAAGGTTCAGCCAGGATAAAATGTGCCRAGGCATTTACCAAGGAGCAGCACAACTTCATGCCTGAGGAACACAGAGAGGATTGCAGTGGCTACTACACATGGGAGGATAAAGATCTCCTGTTAGAGGTGGTAGATAGGGGGACCACTACAGAAAGCAGACCCACCAATTCCTAAGAGGTAATGAAGGACTGTTGACAGGCAGAGCCTTTTACAATCCCTGCTAAGTCTTAGTGTCAATGGCAGTGATACTCTGTCCTGTCACTSTTCTGCACCACCAATCCCCAGTGCACAATGTAGGTGCCATACTTAATACAGTAAAAGCAAAATAAAAAAATTATTTAATGAAAAGGTGAGTAGGTGTGGAGGAACCAATTGTAGCTTGTACACGGTTGAAGTATAATGAATAAACTAATATTAGACAGCAAAACTTTTTAATACTTTATTATAGCATTTTTCTTCTCAACTAATTTGTACCTATTTCTCAAAGTACATTTTCACCCTGACTCTGTCTTACCAAATTAACCTAGGTAACTTCAGTACATTCTCTGCTTTGTCAATTTTTAACTATTTCACACCATTTTTCTTCACTGCCAAATTTCYATCAAAACAGAACATCTAGAATGTTCTCCATCATGCCAAGCTATCAATCTGAAGACCTATGATAGACTAGAATAATTTAGTAAAAAGTCCATTMGATTCCAAGCTAAAAGAATCAAAATTATTGTCAATTATTCAAGTTGGTGAAAGAGAAGAAATACTGAGATATCCAATTCATGCTGAGAAACTGTTCTAGTGAGATGATTTCTGTGTATTTATGAATATCTGTAAAATCATTACTAATAATGGCTGCTGAAAAAGCTTTGGTGTGACTTCTGTTGAGAAATCACAGAACCATTAAAGCTGTGAAAGGGCCTCAGGAGGTCTCTAACCAAACGTCCTGCCCAAAGCARGGCCAGTTCTTGGGTCAGTCCAGACTGCTCCTGCCTCAGAGAAATTGGAGTTTGAAACTCCTCAGGTACAGATGTGGCACAGACTCTCAGGGTGATTTGCCATGCTGCYTCACTGTCATCATGGGAAATAGCTTGTCTTTTTATCCTGGTTGGAACTCCCGTCACTTTATTCCTGGATCCCTTGGATTCCTTGGAAAAATAYCCCAGGAAAATCATGCTGCAACACAAACCAGTGAAAATTTTGTGTTTGGTTCCAATTAGAACATGGTGTTTCCCTTTTGCTTGTCATTAATGTGATTGCCTGTTCCTTACTGAGAGCAGGTCTCCATGGCCTCAGTCTGCCTCAGAGTAAAAATGAATCAGATGAGTCTCTGGATTCATACACCATTCTCTTTGTTTATTCTCCTTTCTTTACAGCCRCCTCCTACAGATTAGATGTGAAGCRCTCATGACRGTAAAGACCAGGGAATTTTAGTTCTTCAGATTCATTAAACTAGTTCCTGCAGGATACATTGGACAAGCTTTTCATTTAAAGAGCAAGTGAAATCAAACTGTCAGTTCTGTTCAATAAGAATCAAACAAAGAGCACCAACAATGACAACAAAAAATGTAATTGTAACAGCAACAGCAGCTGTCTCTTCATGGGGGCTGGTGAGAGAGACACTGTACACAGCTTTCATGAAAGGAAAAAGAAAGGAAAAAAAAAGATGACACCCCCTAGCCCCAGCACTAGAAATGAGTAGTCYGTGAAAGAGCCCTTTTTCCCTCCCATAAGGGATTTGTGAAACCTACTGAAACCTACTGCTGCTACAGCTGTCACCTGCACTTACCTCTTCTCARGCAGCTCTGCTGAGACCTTTGTCTCTCTAGTTGGCCCTTCCAGTCATGCCATACATTGATTTAGTTGTAGTACCATACTAACATGTCCTGCAAAAACGTTCTGCAACTGAGCACAAGCAGTTTTACTGGGAGGAAGAGAAATCCTCATCTCTCAGAGTTATGGCACTTTTTAGCAGAYTGTTATTTACTTTTTAAAAATAGCCCACAATTACAATGAAGTATTAAAATTACAATAAAATACATTGATTTCTTAGGAACCCATGTGTATTATTACTGAATATGTATTATTATTATTATTGCTATAACAAATATAAATTTAAATTGTCTGTTTAAATATAAAAAAATTATGTTAGCAAATAATAATTGTTATTCCTTTTAACAAACATTTTCACAATTCTATTTTATTCATCTGAAGGAGGAGAAAAAATGCAACTGTCATCATTAAGTTTTCTCCTCCATTCTTTTATTAGGATTCTTTTTTCTTATTGTCCAAAATTCCTCCAAAATTGCTTATAGACACTACTCTTGTCAGCATAAGGTAGAAATGTGAAGTTGAAAAGAAGAAAAATCAATTTTTAAATGAAAGAACGTGAAGAAAAGGACAAAATCTTTCAAGTAGGTTGCACAGGCTTCTGTACAAAGTCTCATGTACTGTACTCAGGGACTTTATTCAAAGCATAAAAAGGCATGAAAGCAGCATGTACAGAAATGTGTGTTTATCACTGCTCCCAGCTGGATCCTCCAGCCAGRCCAAATTTAGAAGGTACACATTTTGGCTTAATTAGTGAGTCATATGATAACATTTATTTTCTGACTAGTCAAAACATGGAGTCTGTGAAGACATGGAATAACCAAATAGCAATTTTCTTTGTTAGTTGCAAGTGAATGTCACATCTTTTGATATGAGAAGATTCCTTCTTAAAAATTTAAATCTTGTTGTCATCAAACTTCAGAACATGCAGGAATAACTGGTGTAAATTGTAAAGCTATCTGAAGTTGTGTTGTTTTTTTTCCTTTTTTGTTTGTATGTTTAGTGTGGTGGTCACTGTTTTCATTGTTACARGTAGCATGGATCAGATGGGATTGTTGCACTTCCACAAGCTGGCCTCAACAGCAGCTTTAAGATTGCACACTTTACTCTATGACAAACTTCAAGAAGACTTATGGTGTGTCACCATCTCTTCTGCTTTTAAATGAGAAAATTCTAAGTTTTTTTTTTCTCCTATAACTTAATCTGCTTTCTTTCTTCATTACRAAAGACCTAAAAGATAAGGTCAGTTTGTAGCAGCTGGGCCTGAAATTCATACCATATTGAATWCTAGCATCTTTTTACTGCTAATTTCTTAACTATGATTCCAAAAGATTAGTTAAATAAATTTCTCAACTGTCTTAACTAATTTTATTTTCAGAGAGTTTTGGATATCCAGCAAAAAAATTCTTAAGACYTTAAAACTYGTAGAAAATAAACTCTTCTAAAAGAGACTGGGATCTGCTACCTCATAAAATGAATCATGCAAATAAGGGACCATATTGGAAAATGTGGGCTGTAATCATTCTCAATCAGTAAAATGTAGATAATGATTCTTGTCATGCTCCAAGGATGATGTGAAAATTAATCTGCTAACAAGGACAAGATAATGATTTTGTCAGTTAAGCATTATGAAGCATTGACATTATTTTGCCTTTAAATCTTTTCAGTAATACMCTTATTCATTATTCTGAGATGGAAGACCAAAGTTTTTGAGATAATAAATTTAGAAGAAACTCTCTAGGGCTTCACAGGACTTTTTTTGAGCAGAGACCCTGCCCTCTAGGTTAGAAGGAATTGCATTTGAAATTCTAAAGTAAATTTTCCAAAAGTTATGTCAAAGAAACATTAATCCCAGTGAGATCAATAGGTATATTTGCCCCATCAGATGTAAATGTAGAAGATGAAAAATAATTTTTTTTGAAAACTCATTATAATTAGTTTCCAGGCTGAAATATTTTGATATGTGAAATCTGTAAGTTTGAAGCCACCTAAGACACAGTGACAGACCACAGGTGTCCTGTGCTTCAACCACATAGGTAAAAACTGGGACAGGGAGACTTAAAGTCTGATGCAGCCATGTTAARTCCAGGATCAAACCTGATGCTGTGAATACTGAATTGGAGAAAGACATATCATTCCCCCACAGACAGGAGTATCCACAAAAGAACTYGGGTAACTTGCAGGTACCCAACTGCCACCAGGCAATGGTCAAGGACCTACACACCCCTCAAGTACTCTGCTCTCCCTGGTCACCCTACTACTTCAATAAGACTGTAAAAACACCTTCTCTGCAAGAGTTCAGTTACAGCCTCTCTAGCTCTGAGGATCCTGCTCTGTCAGGCAACTGTTGCCTTCTTACATGGAGTGATGCTGAAACCCTTGAAGCATAACCCTTAATTGCAGATCCTGATGTCACTGCCTGAATGGGACTTTAGTCAATCACTGATCCTCACCATTTGCTTCTAGGTATTTTTAAACTACTCCCTGCACAACAATCTGGCTCCCATGAATTCCACTTTGGTCATTATTCTCTCCATTCATTGTAGGCTGTTTATCCATTTCAAGCTAGGCAGCAAGTCATTTAAAAGTTAATCAGTGCAGTGCTCAGCATTTCAATAGCTGTCTCCTTTTCTGTGTCTAGACATTAGTTGAGGAAACCAACTCAAAAAAATGAGCTATAGTTGTTGTCTGAAACCTCATACCTCATCCCTTCTGCATTTCAGAAATGGTTCATCAGGAAGCCTGTGTTCCAGACCTTAAGTTTATTCTGAGTAAAAGGCAAAGGCGAAAGAGATAATTTTCCATGCTGTTCACACCAACGCCAGTCTCAATAGGAGAGCTGAATTTGCAAAATTTCCATCAGAGGAGCTGATTGTGTCCTGKTTTTTCCCATTTAGGATTAAAATTTTATGAGAACTGTTGTATGTAGGCTCTTACCRTTAGATGACTTACTAAACTGGAACTGTAAACATTTTCCTGATCTCAGTCAATATGTAGATGTCAGTATCCATATGACTTATTTTTAAATAAGAGGAAATGTTTCTATGGCTAAGAGAGAGTGTAAAGAGCAAATAGGTTCTAGAATTTTATACTCATACACATGAAATGTATTTAAAAAAAGAATATAAAATACAAACAGTGATTTGTTTGCAGTGTTCAGTACAAGCAAATAAATCCAGTTAGCATCTTTGGGTGTTGCATAAGATGCTAAGAGAAATTAGATACAATTTGGTTATTGCCTGAAGTAGAAAAATTGCATTCATTACGTACTTCACCTTTGTATTTCCTAGGCACTTATTAGTTATTACTTGTTCTGTCATGTGTGTTTGTTTCTGTAGCTCATTCATAATTGGTGTGATTACTGCAAAACAAGTTCATTTATAATTGTTTCCAGGAAAATTAAGACGTGGATTTCATTTTCTAAATAAATGTTTTATTAACCAAGGTAATGATATCAGAAAGTATTAATTTCTCCAAAGAAGTAAATGTGTCATTTCTTTAAGCTCTCTTTCTCTCATTCTCTTTTTAACTAACATGAATTACAGCTGCAGCAGGGTGGAAAAATGCAGTCTGGTGTGCAAAAGCTCTTTACAGAAGAAAAAACAAACAATAGAAAAAAGATGCCCAACTCCTCTGAACATGAACAAAATAGTATGTACAAAATCATTTGAGGCAAAAAAAAAAAGTATTTTAAATGTTAGTCTTATAGAAGCTCACAAAATTTCCATCTTTTTTAATAACCTACTCCTTCTAAAAGAAAAATACTCAAAATATGATATTAAGTACTCCYTTGTCAGTTCCTTTGTTATGGGAACATTAGCAAGTCAGTGTTATTCTACTGTTWCAAATTCATCGGCTCAGTCAAGAGATCAAAACAGCAAAACCCAACATTTTTTCTGTACTTTACTGAGAAATCCAGGCCACATCTGGGTTTTTGGCTACACCTCAGTCTGGGAAGCAATGCTGCTTCATAGCATCTCCTTTGATTTTAAATTATAGCCTCAGCTTCTTCAATTCTCAGACATTCAGTTTTCCTTCCATGTGTCCCATCACTTAAAAATAAATACAAGCAGGTAATGCAGACAATAACCATTTGCAATTACCCTGACACCATTTTTATTAAAGATTTATTTATGAAAACATTTTGTTTTAATTTTGCCATTATCTAGATGCTATTTTCTTATTACAGGATTAAAAAAATAGTAAAAGAATGCGACATTTGTCTATGCTTTCATTTTTCTAACTCTGAAGTGGGTAGTGTCTGAAAATTTTCCATGGGAACTTCTTCATTTTGGAAATATTGTTTTCATGGAATAAAAGTAGTTCATTTGGAATGTATTAGCTAGAATACTTTCTTGACTGGAGCACTGAATCACGGTAATTTGTTACAGTGTAYCCCACAGCAAAATTGGTGACAATACTTTCAAAAATTTGCATGGAGTTTTCTTGACCAWCAAAATCGATCTTTTGTAAAATCTGAAATCTTTCAAACTAAATGCAAATTTTTTTGTGAAAAAAAAATAACTTTAAGGAAGGAAGAAAAAAGTTAAGTAAAATGCTCAGTCTTTCAGAATGGATATTTTGCCACAAATTTCTGGGAAACTTTCAAAAGGTTGCTTTTATTACTCTACAACGTAAGAAAACTCTTTCCAATATTCAAAGATGTYAGGCCAGTTTTAGTGAAAATAATCTCTTCGAAGAAAGAAACAAAAGAAACAAAAATACCCCACCCTTCATTACAAGTATTTCTCTGCTGTCGCATGGTAAGAGTTTCAATCCTTTCAATTTTTTTTTTAATTTCCACATAGGTTTAAGTCTCAGTAAAGTTTCAGGTTCAGACTTTAGCTTTATACTTCTTYTACTACCTTGTTCTACTTTCTCTTAATTATTTCTAATTCACTTTACTTTACTGAGTGAGATTGTCTCAATTTACTATCTTGGGAGAGAACTATGCTAACAAAAAGCCATGCCAAGGTAAATTAAAATGCTGAAATGTAAAGTTTATTTTCTAATACCTGCACAAGCCTTGCCTTTACAGCATTTAGCTTTATGTTTAGTGGATAAAGGACAAGACTGCCAAACAAGGACATTTAATCTTGATTTATCTAAAGGGACATGAGAAAGAGAGAGTAACAGTTCTGGCTGCCTTTCCAGTGTCTCTCAAGAAAGACCTGGAAGGACCACCTGCAAAGATGACATAAGAATGAAAATTGTTTAGTCAATTTAGTAATTGTCTTCTCTATATGAAATTGCCAATTTCATTTAGAGGGACAATTACTGGCTTTTAAGGTGGTAGATTTGGTGCATAAACTATATCTGCTAGGAAATGAGTGGAGCACAAGGAGTCATTTTTTCAAGGTATGATACAGGAATTACAAATAGCCAAGCCTACACCATTCGTAATTTAAAGTGGGTAACAGAGTGAGAAGAAACACAGAGAAGCTCTTCACTCAGCTGAGTTGTCTGCTTTGTTGTCTTTGGGGCATTGGCACAGGGAGGGCAACAGAGCAGAAAGATTTAAGAACAATATGCCATAAAGGTCAGATGAAGGTAGCTCTACAGTTGCCATTCAAGCTTGTCATGTAAAATAATCTTTCAACTTCATGTACAATTTTTTTTAAAAAATGAAGCAAAATTTGTAAACATATTAAGGCTTGGTTGTCAGCTATGGATTTTGGAAAATGTCAGGAGATTTTCCAGAGACACCAAGAAAGTAGCAATTTCCATTATATACCTCCAGAATAAATTTAAGTACCAATGAGGCCAGATAAAATTCTGGCATTTGCTTATTTAGGATCAGATATCATCCATAGGAAAAAGATATGTCTTAATCCAGTCTCCCTAGTTCTGTTTCTTATTTAAATCCCTGTGCTTGTATTGCTACAGAAAAATGTAAACTTCAGACCAAGAAATCACTTCCTGTTAACACCAGATAGGAGGTGAGAGATAAAGGGACTCTGGGATTTGCAGGTGCAACAGCCTAAATTTTAAACCAGTCAGCAGAAGGGGAGTAAGAGGGTCTCCTATGTGTTGGGAATGCTATAATTTCACATCTCATTTATCTAGACTTATTTATACAAAAATATTAACTAAATCTTTGTCAACTTATAGATGAACTGAAAAAGCAAAGAGCAACAACTGAATTTATAACTTTTTCCTTAATCCTGTTTTGCCAAAGTTAGTATAAGCTGGTGGTTAACTCAATTTGTGAAAATGCCATTTGGCCATGGGAAAACTGATTATTTTTTTGAAAATTCTATTGAATTAATTAYATATGGTAGCTATTGTTTTTCTGGTAGGCAATTCTAGTATATATTAGTCATATAAGATACATTAAAAGAAGACAAAAAGTTTTGACTTTCTGGATTTAAAAATACTAAAACCACTGTTTGGTACAGAAAGGTATTCAACAAAGACAGCTTTATGGCCATAGTGGCTTAATGGCCAGAAGAGTGAAGACTGCATCGCTTTTACTGTACTCTTAAAACCTGCAAACCAATGCTAAGCATAGAAATAAAGAGCAAGGAATAAACTAGAYAAGTCCTCTGTGTTTTCCCATTGAACCTCTTGAAATTGGTCTCTTTTCCTCAAGAAAAGATGTTAGAAGAGGAATGCAAAACCCAGAAGGAGTGAATTGGGGTAAAAGTATCCCTATAAGCTCCTCTGCTGGGTTATGGGTTTCTCAATGTAAAACACTCACAAAGCTCAAACACTGATCACTTCCAGCAGAGGATTTATAATTTAAATGGAGATAAATAACTATCAAAATAATTTTTTAGATGAGTGATGGCTAAGCTTGACTGTTTTGTTTTCTCCACAGGAAACTCTGTTTTGGCTTTAGGATTGTTCATGAGTGATTTACAATGTGTTCCAAAAGGCAATCTTCAAAATGCAGAAGTAAAGGAATTACACAGAAAGCTCTGTCTTCAGATCTGCTCAGCCAAGACTGTTCCAAGGGAAGTGGCTTCCTGGCCACTGCACTGCTCCCTGGACCAGCCTCAAAGCTCCCAGTCTTTCATCACTTCCAACTTTAATGTTCTCATATTTTTCTTTCTTCTATCATGTCATCTGGAGGTAGCTAGGGAAAAGTACAATTATTCCATTCCTTGTATCCCTTTGTGACCTATATCCTAAGTAGATGGTGAGAAGAGCAAAAACATTTAAAAGAACAGTTTTGACAGTTCTGGAAGATCTCTTACAGGCACTCTGGAGACAGGAAGACACAGTCTAGAAAAGAAGAATTTTCCACAGAATATTTCCATTTTGAAAAATTTAGATGTTCTGTCTGTTCTTTCTGACAATGATTGCTTGAACTATGGTACT
Source organism: Alauda arvensis (assembly GCA_902810485.1). Lineage (NCBI taxonomy): Eukaryota > Metazoa > Chordata > Aves > Passeriformes > Alaudidae > Alauda > Alauda arvensis. Next base: position 544,662 of record CADDXX010000534.1, read on the forward strand.
CTCTGAGCAAAGAATCACCTTTGAAGGTGACAACTTGAATTCTAAAGAAATGAGCAACTGSGTGTTTTTTAGCAAACATGGTATTCTTCTTTACTTGCATATATTTCCTCAATTAGAGTACATTGGTTGAAGTGAGGATAAAGGTAGTAAGAGTCACCATATTTCTGACTGTATTAAAGTTTTCTCYATAATGTCAGCTTCTCAGGGAATATTAAGCAGCAGTTTTGTCCAGGCTGAATACATTTGCTTAATCATTTCTCTGTAGTTTGAACAGCTTGGAGATGGGTGTTATCCTGGTAGCTGAAGCACAGAGCATTAACAACAGAAGTCATTTTTGCATGGTACCTCAGTGTGTTAAAAATCTGATGAACCCAAGACTTGGAATGAGTCTAAACCACTGAAAAATGACTAGAAAKATTAATGCATTATTTCATCTGTATCCAAAACATCTGCAGAGTTCTGTGAGACTTGGAAACAATGTTGTAACTTGGGACGATGCTTTAGTGAAATTCCTGAGATAAAACAYTCACTTTTACCTATTTCTGGTAACATTCACTTCAAATATAATTAAAAATAAAAATAAATATGAGAGAGGTTAACAAGAAAGAAAACAATATTTCCCATTAAAAAATGTTAAGAGCTAATTAAAAAAAGCATTTTCAAAGTCCAGCTGGAATATAAATTAGTTTTAAAGTTCTTAGGAATACAAGATGAAGGTAAAGATTTGTTAATTGTCATTAATGCACCTGAATAAGATCTTTTCAAAAAATGTTTCTACTTGGAAAATGTTTAATCAATGATCCTGAAAGAGTTACATGAAAGAGTTAGACTTATCAAATTTCATAATGTAAGACAAATGAAAAAAAATAAATKCAAAGCTGTCAGAAAATTTTCAGAATGAGGACTAGAGGAAGACACCTCCCAAAATGGAAAAAAAAATTAAATTAAAAATATAAGAGAACTAAATAAAAAATTTCTTCTATTAAGATGTTAATTTTTTATCTATAGAAGTTTATCTATTTTTATATAATAATTGTTTCTGATAAATAATATTTGATTTATAAGATAAAAATATTTTAATTAACAGCAATCAAATTTTATWRTGGAAGTAYACATTTTTWATGTATTTATCAAATAGCTTTGATAAAACTTTGTGGTTCMACACATTACATTTCCTTTCTTCAACCTTCAAGTTTGGGCTYAGAAAAGTGGGGCTRAAGTCTTTGGAAATGCCTGAAAAAGTAGGGCAGAGGGATTTCAGAAGTGGTGAAAGGAAGACCAGTTTTAGAGATTATCTGACTTAAAGCAAGAACTGTTGAAAGAAGACAAAGAATCAGTCCCTCATGTGTAGATAACATTTGGCTGATAAGGCTCCAATTAGCCTTAATCCACTTCTTCATTTAAAATGAAAGGATGTTTTTAAACATTCATCATGTTTGTTCTGGAAGGCAATTAAATCTATTWGTCACTAAGGAATGTGTTTTATTTCAATGTGAACCTGACAGTATATTTTTTAATTTCTAGAACATAGATGTATAAAATAAGCAGCAAAATTCACTGTAAATGAAAGTTTGAGACAGATTTGTAATTTATGTGTAAGGAAYTTGACAGCTGTGAGCTCTGTTTTGGTCTGTTTGAAATAAAAGCCTAAAAGCAGTTTTCAGCAGCATGGCTGGTTTATTTCAAAGAAATCCTCATGACTTTTTCTTTAGGTTTAGACTTGTAATTGTACAGCACTGTGAATTTTGATGTAAGTTACTGTTTCTTTTTAAGCTGATGTCAACGAGATGCATTTCAGTGACCAATTGGTCTTTCCAGTACCAAAATAACAAGGTTTGATCACGTTTACTTCTTTTTGTCATTGGCCTAAATGTCTTGTGCAAAAGAGAGATTCTAGTTCTCCCATYTCTCTGTTTACCATGACACGAATAGACTTTTTATATCCTGCACCTGTTCCAGAGAGGATTTGTTACAGGATGTCTTGTTAAATCATCCAATCCTGAGTGTTCATCACAGGAATGGAAGTAAACAATCAGCCAAGACTGTGATTTGTCTGATCTATACTGTGAATGTTGAGGAGTCAAGGAATTTAGGTGACACTTGTGCTTCACGTATTCTTTCTCASGGTAAGAAATTGCATAAGTGTCTCAAAGTTTCTTACTCCAAAGTTTCTTCTCTCTTTTCTTACTTCATCAGATGAAAATGCACAGATTGMGGCATAAGGTTTTCCCTTCTTGTGACCAAGTGCTGGAATTAAATTGGATTTTTTAGGTGTCTGTAAGCTTTGATAGGCTTTTTTCTGAGGCTAAGAAACAGTGAAATAGAGAGCCATGAAGAACACATTTAGTACTCATATCTTGGGAGCACTATTGACAGCATAATTCACAGTTCAAATTGCTACTGGTGATTTTCTAATAATGCTTCTTCCATTTTCCATTCCAGGGCCCAGACATGTTGCTTGCCACTCTCATTTTGGCTTCCAGGATATTGCAGTGGCAGCTCTTTAAATTTTGTATCTTCTTGGAAGTATTTCTTGAGAAGGAGATTAAAAAGGCAACTCCAAATTGCAGGGGCCTCTTCCGAATTGAACGTGTAAGCAAGGAATTCAAGATAGACTAAGACAAAGATTTCAATTTTGAAATTGTGTTGTAGGCCATTACTAATACTAAAAAAGAAGTCAGAAAATTTCTTGAAGGCAATGGGAGAAAAAAAAATCAACACCATAAACTTTGGATAAGAACAATTATCTTTTTTTAACCAATATGAGAAATGTTCTATTTCTATGATTATTTAAGAGTTCTAGTTAACTCTACTGTTCCTTAGTGGATATATGACCAACAAACACAGTTATTTATACTCTGYTACCTGGCATATAGTCAATAAAATCAGTATTTGACTGAATATTTCAGAAAATGACTCAGYGGTATATTTCCCTTCTTCCTGGATGTAAAATTCTCCTGCTGGACTGATGTGATTGATTGACACATTTTTCCCAGCTATCTTTAATAAAATGGGGCTTGGATGCTCAGTGGCCCCAGGCTGGCTGTCTTTTCCTCTTGTTTCCTTGCTGTCACTTGGATCACTAAAATTAATGTWTTGACTGCTCCTCTTCTCTTGGATCTCTCTATGACTCTGAAGGTTCACAAGTGGAGCAAGAACACAAAAAAAAATATTAAGAATTATCTCACTGGAGACATTGTTATGTCTTCTAAGGGATAATTAATTTTCAACAAAGATAACAAAGTTTTGCACTGGCAGAAATAAAATTAATCTTAGCCCAGAACTACTCTCTATCTCAAACTGTTTTGTCAATCTTCTGCAAAAGTATTACTAATAAAATATGTAAATTATAAAAACAGATATCCAGGATGTGCTGAAGAGAAGGAAATTTATATTTGTTGCATACAGTAGTAGAAAAGAAGTAGATAATTACGAATTGAAATCCTTTGTAAAAATTATGGAGTGTGTTCCGCATTTCAAAATTTCAGGTCTTATTCCCAAGTGAAAAAAAGGAAATGTGAATCATCAGTGAGGAAAAAAATAGAAAATTTTGTTTATCTTACTCTATGGCCTTCACTTGCAAGATTTTGAGTTATTATTTATTAATCAAAAAAAKTATGCACAGATTTAGGTCACCAATAAGTATGTCAAGTATATTCCCCCAGAAAGCATTTTTAATATATAATTAACACCATAGAAGTTATCTTGTAGACAATGTGTTTTCATAGCAGAGAGAGAATAAAAATGTAGTACTTCACTTTCCTAAACAGCTTCACATTGCTGTTGGGTTTTAAAGGGTCTATTTTTTTACRTCAAACATTAAAATTTACCAAGAATATTTTTATATTTATTCCCTAAAAAGCAATATGACATTATTGTTTCAAATAAATCATTTTTTTGACCTGTCAGTACGCTTGAAAAGTTTTTGACCCTATTGGAAATATAATGCTCTTCTGGTTTATCTCGAACCTATAGCCTAGGAAAAACCTTTTCCAAGAAGTGAATTTTGCTAGTTTTAATGAATTCTGAGACTCATCACCAGAGCCAGACCACAAATGAGTTTATTATCAGACTACCTGATCTAAGAATTYAAACAGTTGCCCATCAATGTCTTATGTGTTAGAACAAATGTCAGAGTACAAATTGTCTCAGGTGCTATCCATGTTTCCTGAAAATCTACGGCTTTGCAACTGTTGCCTAAAAGTTTTTTTAAAAACCACACAATCTTTAACAGGCCTGGGGTTCCAGGTCAGTATTTTACTTTCTGAAATCACACTGCTGCGACTCATCAATTAATACTAAGGATTCAAGGATGGCATGCACTAAAATGGATTAGGAGTAAAGTACTATTTTGCTTTTAGAAATTCAGTCTTTTCTTTGATTAAACTCATGATCTGCAATAAAATCAATTTTAAAAGAACAATGAGGATATGTAGYAATTTGCAAATTGCTACAGACTTGCAAATGTATCAAAAGATTTTTTTATTAACTAAGCAAAAAAAAGTTGAATACTCAAAGTTAAAATAATAAGTTACTAATATTCTCATATTCTTATACTATGTCAGAAAAAGAGGCATTTGGCCTACATGGTGTACTTGGTTTCAATTTATTTGAMAATTTGCAATTTGATGTTGTTTCAAATGTGCACTAAAGTATGGAAATGTCAAGAATTTGTTGAGGGAGTTTTGTGTCATTCTGCACCAAATAATAACTAATCTTAGGTAAATTAATTACCTCCTCTTCATAATCATCCAATTTAAGCTTCGAACTTTGGAAAATAAGGCAAAATTATTTATATCTGCCATATATTTTTGTTCCCCCTTTTATCTCCTGTTCTGCACAGAGTGAATGTTT
>CADDXX010000535.1:0-16569 GCA_902810485.1 Alauda arvensis
CTATCATCAACTCTCAGTGTGCAAAAACACCTAAAAACCTGAGATGTACCCATTTAAAGTAAAAAGAAATTTCAAAAAAGCCTGCTCAAATGGCATGGAGAGGCACAGGCTGACCTTTTCCTGCCTGCTGCATGGTGTCTAGGGATGCTGGAGTAGAAGATTCTGTAAGAGCAAGCAAAGCTGAAACAAAACAAGATAGATTGTATCAGAGGTTCAAAACCCTAAAAACTGCTCGTGGTTGATCCAAGACCATGAGAAGAAGTAAATCTTCCTGGCAGGCCTTGATTGTTGCAATAAGGATAAGAAGGCAAAGAGTATATTGCCATTTTATGGTACAGAAGAATGTCTGAAGACTGGGCTGAAGAAGAATCCCAAAACTGGTTGGATAAGTTGTATTGAAGAGTTTCAAAGGTGCTTCTCAGGTCTCAGTTCCTTTGTATGTATTCCCAACCAGTTTTAAATAGGAATAGGGATTCCTATTTCCCTTTTTGATACCTTAAGACACATGGAAAAAGCAACAGAAGTCCAATCTACAGTTTGGAAGAAAACAGTTGAAAAATAGAGAGAAGAATGGCTGTGAATAAACAATCAGATACAAAGAGGTGATCTAATGAAGAGAGTAGAGGAAGCAAGGAAGCTCACTCCCAAACCTGTAAACAATACTTGCTATTCTAAAGAGTATATGACTTCAATTTTAGATGAGAAAGCAAAACAAAAAAAAAAAAATCACAGTAGGAGAAAAACCAAGAAGCTGTATGGTGGAGAAGTATAAAGCAAAGTCTTTAAAACTCTGAAAAATAATCCATCAGGTTTCTGGACTGTCATGATAATGGGGAACTGATGAATGAGAAAAGAGAGAATGCATGCAAGAAAGCAGAATAGCTTAGGACTTAGCTTGTTGGGCTCTACTTAACAGCAAACACCCCTTCCTGCATGGTTTGAAGCAGGGAAGTCATCAGAAGAGAGTTTCCAGTTTAACTCTTGTAATACTCACTTTCAATACAATTTCTTTCAATTCCCCACCATTATTTTTACATCAAACCACATGTATTATCCTAAAGAAGCCATCTGGGTCTTTATGGTTTTTTTTTAGATTTATGTCTTGTTCTAGCTGTTAATTCAGCAAATAGTAATAATTTATTCTTTATTGTTCTATTTTCATAATGTTTATTTTACATATTTTGATCTGTACAGAAAACAGCAGCAAAAATGACATAATCACATATGGTGAAATGCTGGTCTACAGAAAGCAGCATATGTTTCTCTGTTGATTCCACTGGGGCTGAAGCTTAACTCCAGATGCATCACTTTTGTTTCCACCTCTGCTTGAATTTTCCACATCCTATATTGAAACTTTATCCTTGTTTTCCAGACTCTTCTCATTCCCAGCTCAGATGCCGTGCTGGAATGGTTGTCCTATCAAAATCTTTGCTCCCTTAAATTTTGCCAAGTGCCAAAAYTAGRCASTTTTCTTCTGTGCTTTTTTAAAACCTAAAGAAGTACAGAATAAATGAAAACAACTCTTACCTAAAAATCACAGTATTTTAAAAAATATTCTTCTTTAAATAGATAATTTCTTTCCTACCACAGTCCAATATGCAAGCAAACTACATAGTCATGGAAATTACTGCTACAGAACACAACATGAGGCTGTGGCAGTATGGAACAGTATCTCCAGGGGAAAAAAAGGTTTTCTCTCTAGGATATTACTTTTCCTCACCCACTAAATCAGATATCCTGGTAGAGAAAGTGGGCAATTAAAGGCACTGATGCATCTGCACTGATGTGAATGCAAAAAAGAACATTTATCACGCTAAGAATTTTCGTGTTGGGAATGCAGTAGTCAGGGAAGAACAGCAATCAGGCATGGGATTTTTATTTGGGAAATCCAGTAGTAACAGAATAAGAAATACCAACAGCTATGGATACTGACAACAAGTTGGGTAGTTAGTTTCTCCAGCTGCAATAATTTAGGCATTAATGCCATTGCCATTTATAGCCGTAGAGTGATTATTAAAAGTGTATGAATCTCCTGTGAGTGAGGTTTAATGTTGCACATTATACTTCCAGTTAGATAACTACTGCCATCATATTTTACAATATTGTCTATTGCCACTTATAACTCCAGGTGACTGAACTGAAAGATAAAGTGATCCCAATATGATCTTGTTAATATTTAATCCCTGCCATGTTCAGAGAAGTCTGTTGTCCTATATCTTTGCTTTCAGAATATTATAGTGGATTTTTTCTTTTATGAGGAAAAATACTTGAAATTAGGAATTTGTAAATATCACAAACATTTCTTCTATTTCAATATTTGATTTTGTGAGCTGTATAAAATACTAAGTCTGAAATCATGCTAATGTTGACCAATTAATACAAGGTCATTGCAGCCCTGCTTAGTATCCATTGCTTAGGTTCAGTTTTTATGTGTATCCTGGCTGTCTAAGAAAAGGGGAAAGTAGCCCTAATTCAGCCTTACTCTTTTGCCAGATCTTGATGTTAGGCTAACTCAGTTCAGTCATTTTGCAGCTCCCTATTTCAGCAGCCAAAGCAATCCTTTGTAATGGAATGTCCCGTACATAATGCACTTCTCAGAGTATTTTTTTTTAAACTCTTAACATTCCAAATAGGTGATAATAGGTTTATGAGACAGGAGTCTCATTAAAGGAAACCCTCAACTACTTATTAAAGCAGGATTATTTGGACTTTTTAAAAAGATGTTTCCAAAGAAGCACAATGAGGAGTGGCATCTGTCCCACCCTCTGCCTGCTCATCCCTCCATTTCCTCAGAAACATCTAAAAGTGGCACCTGACAGACACCATCTGTACTGACAAGAACATCAGTAAGATGTCACAAACAAAATGCTGGAGGCAATGCCATCATTACACTTCCCTCCTCAATTTAGGCACGATTTTTTTTTCTCCAGAAGTGCAATATGTAAAATAGATTAGCACTTACCAGCCAGGCAGGGAAATACCCTGAGTACCATCAGCAATCGTGTAATTACTCTCGCTGCGTTACCTCTCAGACTTCACAGGAAAAGCCTAAACTTTCAGTTTTCTAGCCTGTTTGCCCAGATTAAATTTGTGCCATAGCAGAAGAAGAGCTTTCTAATTCTTTAAAAATGGTTATGGATTTCCAAGGAAGGGGAAGAGTATACTGGAAAACAGTGTTTGCCTCAGAGCTCTTCTGTCAGTTGTTCATGCTCTCAGTCTATCATCCAGTGTTTTCAGTGTTGCCAGTGATTTTTCAAGAGAGAAAAAGGGCAAACACAGCAGCTAATGCTGAGAACCTCATTTTACAATGATTTCTCTGGAAATTTTCCCAGATTCCACATCTGCCCTGGCACAACAGCCTACATTTCAGAAAGTGGGTCTCACTGGAGATGTAGTTAGAACAGCTACATTTACTCAAGTGGTTAGGCTGCTTTTCTTCTCTCCATTTGAAAAATTGTGTCTGCTACTTATCCTTAAAAAAAAAAATAAATCCAGCTAGCCAGTGAGAACAAGAACAATGTACTTTATAAAAGCCACAGGCAGGTCCCTTTCTAGTTCCCAATATTCCAGTCGCAATACCAAGAGCAGAGTAGAAACAGAGGCCTATGACAGACTGGGCTCCAAAATAGCTAAGATGCTTTCTTTTGTTATCTCAGTTCTGAATTATTTTTAGATGTTTCCTGTGTTTCTGTCCTTAGTTGTAGTAGGGAAGTGACAGTTAAGGTCAAGACACAAAAAGTACAGTCTCTGATATTGATGCTTTGGATATTTTTTTCTGTATTACAAACATCAGATTCAATTTTATAGAATCATAGAATGACTTGGGTGGAAASGAACCTTAAAAGATCATCTGGTTCCCCCCTCCCTGCCARTGCAAGGACATCTTCCATTAAAACCTATCCAACCTGGCCTTGAACACTACCAGGAATGGGGCATCCRAAACTTCCCTGGGAAACCTGTTGCTGTGTCTTACCATCCTCTTAGTAAAGAATTTCTTTCTAGTATCTCATCTAAATTTTGCCTCTTCCAGTTKAAAGCCATTCCCCCTTGTCCTRTCACTCTATGCCCTTGTAAAAAATGCTTCTTTAGCTCAACTGCAGTCCCTTTATGTCCTGGAATGGTATAAGRCATCCCTGGAACCTTCTCTTTTCTAGGCTGAGCAATCCCAACTCACTCAGGATGTATCCATAGGCAAGGYTCTCCAGCCCCCTGAGCATCTTCATGGCTTCCTCTGGACTCAGTCAAACAGGTCCAAATCCTTGTTATGTTGGGGGTCCCAGAGGTGGACACAGAACTCTGTGTGGGGTCTTTTCTCTCCCATAGAATTTAATTTTTAGAATATCTCCATTACTATTGCTCRGCACTCACAGCCATGTAATGCTAAAAAACATTAATGATAAAATAAATAATTGCATGACTTCATGTAAATATTTGTATTTATTCCAGATAGCAAAAAGGGATCATAGCATATATATGAAGGATTTCTCCCATTTCTGACAAAACAAAAAGCAAGTATTCTAGGGTGTTTTTTTCCTCAAAATATCAAAGAACAAAAGGATACAAGTATACAGGCTGACTAGCCATGATTTTGACAGGTTCTTAAATTAAACTACATAAGTTTGAAACAAATGAAAAAGTTAGAGTTTCCAAGACACTTGCAGTCAATTTTCCTTCTGAGGGGACTCAGATAATCTCAGTAAGAAAGAACAAACAGGCAAAATTGTTTCTTTCACAACCCACAGAACATTTAAGGAAATCCTTGTTTATTGCAGAAGGAATTTTTGTGTTTGCAGAGGACTATTTCTTTATGTGTAACACAGTGTGAGAGTGGCCTCTCTTTTCTTTATCCTTTATTCTCTGTCTCCATGGACAGCCCTTCCACTCCTTTCTCTGCCCCCGACTCTCCCCAAAGTAATTCTTTTAATGAAAGCCCCACTTCAAAACCTTAAAATAATTTTTTAAAAAAACCTTATACCAAATGCTGCAATGGACCCTTTAAGCCCCCATTTCTGTCTCATGGCTATCCATCCTATGTAGAAAATAATTTCTGTATTGGCAACAGGATTTCCTTTGTTCTGCACTGCCATTAAGGCACTGATTTGTGAGTTCCCCAAGGACCAGGGCACATCTTCAGACAATCATGGGCTCAGGTGTGCTGAAAAGGTTATTCAAGAGATCCCAAGGGCAACCACAGTCTCTTCATTCATGTACCTTTTGTCTCCAGTAAAGCTTCAGCATGCTCATAGAGTACAGAACATTAATTTTTTTTTTTTTAATATATTTGAGATCTTCCTCATGTGCTGGTTCTGTGCTCTAAATGGCCCAGAAGTCAGCTGTAGATTGCAGGTTTCATTCTGATTTCCTTAAAATCTTACAGAAGACACTCAAATGTCTGTGTTACTGYAAAGCACATAAAGCCAATTCTTGATAGGCAAAAGAGAAATAGCAAAAGCAAAGAGAAAAGAAAAAARCAAGGAAAGTAAAAGCTACCATTAGTTCAAAGACTAAGAAAGGAAAAAAAAATCAACATCTCTTTACTCAGCAGAAGGAAAACTGACTGCTGATGATAAGACTGGGGGCTAGCAGATCATTTGTTAACTGCTGAAGATTGAATTATGGTAGTGGAGCCAAAGGAAAAAGTTACTRTTTGTTAAAGAAGTTTTTCTTAGTTCAGAGGAAGGTACAAACAACGAAACTGGATAGAACAGAAAAAAACAATTTGGTGACCTGGGAGTAAGGTGTGCACTGTTCCTCATATGACTTGTCACAGAAATGATCAGCTCAAATCATAACTGAGCCTTCTCCAATTAGAAGGCAGACCCCAGGGTACTGAATTTTGTGACTGCATACAAGTAATAATTATCATTGCTACTGGAGAGCAGTCCCATCTGATTTCTGGCTTTCCAATTAATATATATCAAACAATAGCCATTTTTAAAGATGTKAAATAATATTTAAATGGAAGGATGAACCAACAAAGGCTTTCAATATTTTTTCCTTGATAGTAATCTTTTTACACTTAAATAAAAAAGTAGAGGAAGATTTTTATGGAGGATAAGAATTTCTGAGTCAATAGCAAGGAGAGTGACAAAGAAAGAATCTTAAGCATCTTAAAGGTAAGAGAGAAAAAAAAAAGAATTTTGTCTTTCCTTATCAGTTTAAGCTTATGCTTAATTTTACCAATTCTTACTACTTATCAGGTGAATCCAATTTGCAGAGCCATGCAGTCCWTTCACCMCTTATCTGCAGCATTTCAATGGCACAGAGTAGGAGTTCTCTTGCAGGGTACTAAAAGGAAACTAATGAAGAGGCTCTGAGGAGAAGAGACCAATCTCACCTCTCTTCAGTAAGTCTATACTGCTGAAAAGTACCTCATTTCACCCCATTGTCTRTCCCTCCTGAAAAGTGAGATGTACTTCCAAAGGGCTCTAGGGTTGTTCCTACAAATGGGTGTCTAAAAGTAGTGTGGCAGGATGTTTCTACCTCTTCCTGCTGAGCCCACATAATCAACCTAGACTAGTCKGAGATAATTAATCCTCCAAATTGTTTTGAAATGTAAATTAAGACCTTAAATCCAGCAGACAGGATCTGCACTAGATGCATTCACTTAATAAATGTCATTTTTTTCATCATTTAGAGGCACTGATGAGGCTGAATCCATTTATATGTATAAGTTGCTTTCAAATCCTGGAAGATGGTGTATAATAAGGTGATTACTTCATATTTTTAAATAACTTGTTYAAAAGTTGAAATGTAGTAATTTAAGAAGCAGGCAACAGCTTGGCTTTCTTTGAATGCAGTAACCATACCAATAAATTATATTAGCATTTATTAATAATAATATTTTCCTTTAATAAACTAGTTCATTCCAAGTTGACATTTCTATMTTTTTATTTTAGTGGAGAAAAAAGAATCCAATTTCCAGCTATAAATAACGCTGCTATGAGCTCTTTGGATTTTGAAAAATGTTGACAATTAGAGGATAAAGGAGAAGAGAAAGAAAATGATTGAGCAACTGAAAAGGCTGTTCTGAGGGCACAGTGGAGGAGCTGGGCAGGCTTAAACTTTTTAAGTACCAGGTACTCCAAAGAAGGACAATATGCTCAAGTGAATAAACTGACCTTGGAGGCTTTACAAGAATGTAATRGGGTGCTAAGAAGAAAGCCAAGGGGTCTTTGGGAGCASAGGAAGRGCAGCATGCTGGGCAGCCCCACAARGCTGCAAGCCCTCCATCCACATTGCCTTCAACAGTAACCACTGAAGATTGGGTTAATGGGTTCCCAGGAGAATAAAATGCTTGGAAAAAATCCAAGGAAATGCCATGTCCTCTGTAAGAGAAGCTGTATAATCCACCTTCACACAGAAAGTGCAAAGACTTTAAATTATGTGGTATCAGAGGATGGCCATCCATCTGTGGAAGTRGCCAAAACATTCCCAGTTTGAAGTCTAGAGCTGTTCCAACACCAAATCTTCAGTTGCTTTCAAATTGCTGCATTGCACTGCCATTCCTTTCTTACCTAACCTGACCTCTGTTGCCATGGTTTACATTTATATTTGTCCCACATGCAGGGGGGAAAAATTATTTTTTTTGCCTACTCACAATTTACCAGTATCTACAAAATAGCCATTTCATAATAATTTGATTTCTTCCAAACCACAAAATGTGAAAGCAACCTGCAATCCCAAAGTGGACATGATCAGTGTGCTTCCAGAATAGCTTGGCATTTTGTAGCAAATAACTTATGCTGCATTTATCAAACTGAAAAGAACCTTTCCTCAGGGGTGCATAATCCTTTCTGCTCCTTGCCTTATAATAAACTAGATTTATCCCTAACCTTCTCTTCTCTATAACATYTTGCAGACCTACTACATGTAGGTTTTAAACCAAATCTGCAAGGATACTGCTTTCCAATTTTATCCAGAAAGCACTCCTAATGCTTTAAGGAAGTCACTTCCTACATTTCCTTCTTGTACAGCTTCCAGGCACAGAAATCACACCATTAATCTCCATAAAAGAGAGGGAAAAAAAAAAGAAAACTTCCAGTAGCCAGTATTTTGTGAGTGGGTCTGTTTTAATAGTTGCAGTTACTCTTGCAAGTAGAGTGCCTGAATTCTGCACTTAGTGCCAGCTACAGAATTGTGCTATGTATGAAAGTACAAACCCAAATAATACCCCATGTTGAAGAGTCAGCAAGTCAGCAATTTCCTCAGTGAACAGAGAGCCATGGATAATGCTAAAGCAATATCAATGAGAGTTTGCTCAAGTSCAGAGAGGAACTGGACTTCAAAGACTGTGCTACAGAAGATGAATACATGACAGCAAAACCCCTCAAAMACTCCTGTAAGAATAGCACAGAAATAAATGATTTAATAATTCACTACTTTCCTTCACTARCTTTTCATCACTTATAGCTAAAAATTTCCAAAGTGAAATTTGCAGAATTAATACAGAAAACAATTTTTCTAATGAGATGCAGGTTTTTTCATCTGTATAATTTGAAAGCAAACTGGGTCAACAAAGTTAGGTTGTCCAACAGTCAAACATCAGTTCTACTGCATTCASAAACAGTCAGAAACATCTGTAGAACCAAATCAAATAAAAATTCATGTTTTCTCTGAACAATATCCAGTCTTATCTGCGTAAGGATAAATACAGACATGAAGCTAGCAGAATGGCTGCTCTCTTGTGGTAAAAAGTCACATTTTCCTAAGATAATAAGAGTACCAGCAATAYTTGTCCTCATGGAAAAGTTGTCTTGGAAGAATAAATGTTAAGAAAATTAATTATACCAAGATAATTGAATTATTCTTGCAAAAAAAGTTTAAAGAACAGTTCAGAGAAAGTTCTCATGCATACATGAAATGAAAGATACAATGCAGGGTTATCTTTAGTCTACTGAATCCAGCTCATGGGTATGAAATTGAAATGCAACAGCTATGAAATTGCTTGAGATTAAGTGGCATATATGGTCAGGGCAATAGTGTATTTGATTTCCCTACCACACTGGAGTCCAGGCTCAGGCCAAAACCAGAAATAAATGTGGCGTCTTCTTCCCATGATTTATTAAAAAAGATCAAAATCTTAACAATTTTCCAAATAAAGTAACAACAACAACAACAAAAAGAATTCTTTGTTAATTACAGRAGACATCTCATGCACTCCTATCTGATGTGCACCACGTCAGCCTCAAGTTTGCTGGCTTTTCCTGGCAGCAGCATCTGTGTTCACCAGGCTGTTCTTGGTAAAGAAGCATAAATTGATTTAACAACCTTATGAACTCTAAATCCTTTAATAATTTAATGAATAAAATAGGAAAGTTACACATTGAGCACTTAAATATGTCCTCTTTCATGATGGTCAGTACTGAAGCAACACCAAAGAGGAGTTTCTCTCTGAGAAAGACGGACCGGAACTTTTCTGTAATAGTCAAGAATGAGAATTTATCTTTATATGCTGTACATGGCCTTATAGCTACACCAAAAAAAAAAAATCCTCTGGAAAACCTGCCTTCTGCTGCCTGTCATCAAACTGTGTACAAAACCCATAAATAACACTGTGTGAACGCAAATAGGATGATCATTGCATAAACTGCAAAATACAATACCTGTTCTCAACAAAAAAACTTTTGCTGTACCAGCAGGAATTTTGAAATAAAGGCAGAGCAACTCTGACATCAAACACCAACTGAAATGTCCCTTTATCTCCATATAAATAAATAAGGTGTAACTCCTTTTAGATGACAAACAACTGAATGGGTACATTAGCTGTAAAGAGTTTCCAGCAGACTTATGTTCTCAGATCCACAAACACAAAGTGATGAAAAATGCCATCCTCAAGTAATCARGTATATTTTGAAGCTACAAGTAGCATCTTTATATAATCAACACTGGTAGAGATGACATTTATGTAAATTACTTTCTAAATGGCTATTGCAATAAGTAACTGCTGTACTAAATTTCASAGAAATTATGGCTTTAATTTACAGCACTTGGGAGAATTTTTTCCTATCTATTTTTTTCAATGTATGCATAAACATGAAAAAAAAGATCTTCTATAATTCAATGAGAAATGTTTTATACATCCTCGAGAAATTAACCATTTCTGAAGAACATTTGCCWGGCACATATGAAATAATGCAGCTTTTTAGTGATTAATTATCACACAACTTGCAGACTTTTGATCTCATGAAAATGGTAACTTTTAGAATACAGAAGAAAAAAAAGGAGGTATAATTATGTACCACTAAGTTTTTACAGYATAATTAAGATGTTACCTTATTGTAAAGAAAAATAAGAGCTGACAGGCAGTGAGGCTGCACAATTAGGATGCCACCTCAGTACTGATATCAGATGAAAGGCCAAAGAGTAAATAAYTTCTTCTCCCAGAAAGATGCACTCCCATAGTGCTGTTTCTGATAGGAAACAGGATTTAATTCAATGAGGGACACCAAACTCAAGTGTCATTGCCCAGGCTACGACTTTTAATACCGTTGCAAGCATCAAATAACATTGTGAGGGAGAAATATACCAAAGGTTTCACAGAGATAATCATAYAGGAGGGGAATGCAAAGTTCTTTTAGGGCACCACAGGCTGGTTCTTAGTTTTAAGCTACCCAAATCTTAATCCTCCATTTCATGACAAAGTAACTCCTAAATAAGGAGTTATTCTGAAACACTGAAAACATCCTGTAACACTGAAAAGTTTGGCTGACAGATGAAGGTGTGACTCTAAGTCGTTCAGATTCCCTCTCATGATTCTAATGTCTCCATGTCTCCTGACCAAAGGAAGAAGAAAAAAGTTAACTAAAAAAGAATTTTCCAATTTTCCAAACTATCTTTCTGAACCATGGGAAACTACACACTAGTTTTTTAGTTCAGAAAGGTCYACATGGTTATCTTTCAGCTGATTCCTGTATCTATCCATAAAGCCCTTCCCAGAGCTTTGTAGAAAATGTAAGACCTGCAGCACAAAAGACCAAAACTGATAAAAGCATAACTGAGTTACTCTGAGTTCATCATGGCACTAGTGTGATTGAAGATCTACTTCAAGAAATTGCCTTGTAYCCAGATTCCTTAATCTTGAGAAATTCATGGAGGATTTCTCAAATCAAAATTAGGAGATCTAAGGCCATATATGCTCCATTCCTCTAGAGCACTTGGGGGGTTTTGTGGGTCTGCTGGTAATTTTTTATRGACTGTGTCATCAGAGCATCTTTCATTGTATACTGGATGACACAGCCAACATTTTTTCCAATATAATTTGTACATTTTTCCTTTCTAACATTTCTCTGGGGAAAACTCTTTGACTCTGGATTCATACTGGCAAAGGAAGGATCAAAGCTATGTCCCTGTCATGCCTCCYATCTCTGAAACAGAGATGGAGTATTATAAAACCAAGAGCAATCTATTTTATTTTATTGTWTACATTATGATCTTCCAGCTGGGCTCCTGGCAGGCTCACAGAGTAAACCTCAGCTGGGAGAGATTTGGGGCATCTGTGCCTTATCTTATTTGTGTATTCACACCTGCCAAATGGTCCTGAAGGCTCTGACCTCTCCTGAAATACCACCCTTTGCTTGCCACAGCAGGAAGATTATTTTCACTTCCCTCTTGTAGCCACTCAGGTTTACTGGTGAGGTAGCCCAGATCTGAAATTGTTTCACTATTTCATTCAGACAACTGTGGATTTCAGCACTGTTTTCTTTCAGGAACAGCATGAAACCATTCCAGCTCCCTTTTATAGAAATGGAATAATCAATTTGGGAGCATTACAAAGGCTTGTCACTCTGCCCTTCCTGCAAATCCTACAGTTCTCTCAGTGTGCACCATAAAAGATGGAATAACATACAGACATCACCAAGTTTTGAGGTTAAATACGCAAAAACATGTTTTTAATAGCTTCAATTGAGAAAGATGTAGCTGTTTTAAAAGTACAGCTAAGTAGGAAAGTGAGGAGGAAGGAAAAAATAATTGAAGAGAAAAACCAGCAATGTCACTTCTATTCTGCTCACTTGTGTTCTGACTCTTCATAGTAACAGAATCAAATTAGGAGAGAAATAAATGAGAAATAATTCCAGGGCAATGGGAGATGAATCRAGGTAGTGAAGGGCTGATGGGATAGGACAAAAAGATGGCTACAGCTGAAGAAAAGGTCATTAGCAAGCATGAGAAGATAGCAGTAGCASAGAAGTGCACAAAAAATGACAAAGGAGAAAACAAAATTGGAAAGGGATAGAGAGAGGTGAGCAGGGGAGAGATAGCACTACAGATAATTCTGGAAAAGCAAGTCCAATAATAAAAATCTCCTTTATTTCCCATGCTCACTGATTAAAAAAGTCCATCTTTAAGCTATACTAACCTTCATAGCTATTCATCCTGCCAAGCACAGAATCACTTTTTCATGTTCTCCAATACTTGCTTGCCTCTTTACAAAATTCCATTAYTGAGATAAGCCATTAGCAAAAAGGTACTCAAAATTAATTTGTGAGCACATTAASTTCTCCTCTGTTCCATCTCTTCATTAACTCACTGGGCTGAGGACTCTTCCATGGTGTTTTGTGCACACCTTTATTTATGCATGCTCAAAAACTTTTACATAGTGGACACTTTCTGATAGTTTTGGAAGCAGGATGGAAGTAGAATCATTAGCAGATTCATCCAAATTTAATCTTTTAATGCTGCCTTCTTTGACTTACTGCCAYGTTGTAAAATTGTATTTAATTTTCTTTCTTCCAGATCTTCAGCAGCAGAGAAGCATGTAATAAAATGTAAAACACTCCCAAAGTACCTCTTGCCTAGTGCATGTAATGTAATTTGTCTCTGTAACATTTCATGTGTTCACTAATGATCTGGAAGAGATAGTTTGTTACCAGCAATAAAGTTCAGGTAAGATGTTAAGCTAAAAGATGTTCCAAATTGCAGCATAAGAAAGGGATTTATGTGCAGCTTGAGAGCTGGGAATAGCTTAGAAGGATACTATCTAAGGGAGAGGAGGTGAGAAGGGAACCAAAGTTCCTAAGAGGGAGGTTGGGACTGTTAGTCTTGGTCCAGAAGAAATGCAAAACTGAAGGAAGAAGGAAAAGACAGAGATGCCAAGGGAATACAAATCAGACAGAGGATAAGGCTCCTGCATGGTGGAGTGGGACTGACAAGTGACATCCTTCCTCTGCCAGCACAGGAGTGAAAAACAGATAGGAACAAAGGGAGGGGAAGAAAAATAGTGCAGTGGAAGAACACAGGGAGATGGGGAAGAAATTGAGGGGTGTCTCAGTCAAAAATAAGCATCCTTGAAGAGGAAGGATTCTRGAGTAAAATACTATTCTATCTTTCAAAAATAGACAATAACAGACCATAGATAGATAAATGTGGAAAATAATTATTTAGGGGCATCTCTGCCATGCAGTATATAAAGTGAGGAGGCAATATAAAAGATCAGAAACCACAGGCTAGATAACTCTAATAAATTTATTATGCTACATAAATTCTAAGTAAAATGTCAGTCCTTGAAAAAGAATATTTCCCCTCCTTCTGTGTATTCACCCAATCTGTGGATATGGGAAGGTGGTAGTACTTTGCAGAACTTGAAAGAGTTTACAAATTACTGGGTGAGAAAGAGGAGTGRAACAGAAATGATGCAGTGAAATGCCTTTAGTAGTGCTGCAGATTCTTAAGGAAAAYTAAGGAAAGGAAAWCTAAGAAAACACAGGTTCTATGTTCATCTGTMTAAACATAAATACATGTAGAGGGGGGCTTTTTGGTCTAAATACTGGCTCATGGAAACATGAAGGTTTGAACAGGGAGGTCATTTGATGACTGTCTATAAATTGAATTACTTGTACTTTTCCACTGTAACCTGAAATTTCTTTTAAAATTTTATTATGTAACTTTGTGGCCAAGAACCAGCGATGGTAGAGGGGCACATAAGGTAACAGTTCAAAGTYTGTGTAAGCCAGACACTCAGGATAAAGGTAGAAAGAATACTGGGATTTTCTTGCCTCCAGATAGCTGCTTTAAACCTCACAAAAAATGTAATTTAAGAAAACAGATTATTACCCATAGATGAAAACCACAATTATTTCAATTTCTTCTGCCAATACTGCCTCTTCAAAGGCAACATAGTAATAATAATGATAACAGCAACAGCAATAATAGTAATAATAATTTTGCTAGAAATTACATTGGAAATTCTGTATCTCTATTGTAGAGCTGAGTGCAGACTAATAGAAAGAATCAATAAAAAAAGGAGGCTGTAAATGCATTGTGCTCCACAAGGAATTAGCAGCACCACAGTGTAATTTGTGGCTGCCACAACAGCAATTGTTTCAGAGACTCAATTCCTGTTTCTTATTCAGAGAACAGAGATGAAGTGGATCCAAGGGAAATAAGATTCTCTCTTACACTAAGAGTTTCAAAACTAATAAACTACACTTTCAGAGAAAATAATATCTTTATTGTATATCTTGAAGACTAGGACTAGGCTTGCACTRCTTCTAATCTAGGCTGTGTTGCCCACATGTTATTTAGTGCACAGGTGGTTTAAAGCTCTGCTTTTAGGTTGTCATAAATTACAGATGCACCTCATTCACTTCTGGGCACTTTTACAYTCAACATATTTGTATGATTCTATGCAAAACTCAGTGACTGGTTCCTCACCATTCATAAGTCACCTAAGGTGACTTAGAGACTAAAGGTTTTTGTTTGTTCACTGTTTTAGCTGAAATACACATACATTTCAAATTTTTGATAGAAASATCTGCACTTTGAATAGTATATGTCATAGAAGCCTGGCCTAGACTTCAGAGAAAACATCCTTCCCACAGGAAGCTGGTTCCCAGGAAGATATTTGATTTAGTAAAATCTTATCTGTTGCGTATAAAGCTGTTACTGATTAAGAACATATAATGGTGACAGTCAGAAGAGGAGTTTGGTACTGTTGGAGTGAGTAGTGCTATGGCACACAACATTGAAACAGGATGCCARGAAACTCCATCACCTTCCTCCTTATGAGGTTTAAGTCAGACTCCAGGAGGTTTCAAGAATTCATTTCTGGTTTTGTCCTCTTTCAGCCTTTTCCCATGGACATTTTTATCCTGTTACTACAAAATAACATAATAGAGAAGTTTAGCACGGATACCAAAGATTATGAGTAGTATCATCTATTAACAGGTGTTCTGGCAAAAAAAGTAGTTATGACCTAGTAAAAATGTACTCTCTGGGATACACCAGAAGTAGAAATATCTTTTAAAAAAATAGAATCGCAATAATAAATGAACTGGTGTAAATGAACTGAATTTTTAGTAACAGATTAAATCCAGTCCTCCCAAAGTCTTTCACTTTAAGTGACAAATTTTGAATGTTATAAAATTACTTGAAAATGGCTGAGTTGAAGTAGGACCAGACATGGTAGCATATTCTGGAGTGATTCAGAACTGCTAGTGTAGAAAGGAAAAGGCAACCATGATCCATTGGAAGGAATTCCCAAAGAAACAGGGAGGCTGTGATGCAGGGCACTGGTCAGGTCACAAATGTTCGGCTCAGACCACCCAAGCTCAGAAATTGGAGCAGAGGCAAGGATTTTTGGGATTGCTCAAGGAAGACTGGAAGTACAGACTGAGAGGAGATCTGCAGAGTGGTTTAGGCCAAGCAAAAAGAAAGCTGAGGGTTTGTACACTGATCAGGGAAAAAGAAAGGAGTGGAAAATGCTGGTGTCAGGGGCAAGGGGAGGGGAGATACCAGCACAAACCCACCCCCACCACTGACACCAGCCAGTTTTGTGCAGCCCTTTAAAGAGCATTAATTAGGATCTAGAGAAGATGTACAGGAAGCTCCCTGGAATACATACAAGGTGAAGGTGCTCTGAGAATCAGATCCATTCCTTGGTACCTTCCTGCCACAGCCCAAGTACAGGACAGTAACTTCAGCTCCCACCATGAATAAAATGAGGCTACTGCGACCTGACACAGCTTTGAAAATGTACACGTTACACATGTCCCAGGTGGCAAAGACTATCAGAGCAGAGAAAGGAACCACCTTAATATTTTTATTTACAATTATTCAATTCTACATTACAAGTAATGATTTTATTAAACTATATATTTTTAATTTAAAAAAAAAAAAGAAAAGAAAACAGTTTTTGTGGATATATGAATCTGGGCAAAGGGCTCCAGAAGCAAATATACAGAAATCTTCTCACTTTCCATTATGGAAGCAACAGTCATGACATTTCAAATACAATAAAAATATATCACTCAGAAGACTTACAGGTTATGCAACTTCAGCTTGCCCTGAAACAAGAAGAGACTGAAACAAGTGATCTAAAGAGGAAAGCACCTAGTGTTTTATTTTGAAATGTCAAAGTGATATGCTTTACAAGAAAGAACCAGGAGAGTACACATAAATCAGAATATATTATTGTTTTGTCTTCTCATGACACTTCTCATTTCATTGAAGTTTTCAGAGTCTTAAGACTCACTCTCTGTTTCACCTAATGTGTTACACTGTCATGGGTTCATTTTTGATCTGTTAGTTTAGAAGGACACTATTCAATTTTTGACTGAAAATCTCTGAGGA
>CADDXX010000535.1:17686-36531 GCA_902810485.1 Alauda arvensis
TGCTATTCTATAGCAATATTTTCTATTTCCAGGTTAGCTGTTTAAAAGCTGACTGGTACAAGGAGTTCAATATCTGGGCCCAGAGACTCAGCACCACATCATGGTTCAGTTCAAGGATATGAAGGTTCTCAAAACAATCTATTTGTATTTCACTGCTGTCAGAAATTACTGACTGCTTTTCTAACAAAATGACCAATTCAATGACTGGCTGAATTACTGAGCAAACACATGTAAAAACAAACAAACAATAAATGRAATCTATCTTATAAGTCTTATGCCACTAATACTTAGGGAAAAAATAATTTGCCTTTTTTTTTTCCTTTTTGGTTCCTGAAAGATATGTTTCAAAAGCAATATTGTCCCCCTACAGATGGGACAGGGTTGAAGCCTTTCCTAAAGYTGCAGATTCTCAGCTTAATCCTATCAATTACTCAGAGTTTTCACCTCTTTTTCTTCCAGAGAGCCTGCTTAGAGGGCTTATAACCTTGGAATTTGATACAGACATGCAGAATGAGAACTGATTTTCTATCTGCTCTATTGTCCAGTGAATATTTTTTTACAGTTTAAAGCTCAGTTGGATCAAATTGAGAGTTTTATAAAGGCAATGCTGAATTGTTCCTTTTATAACAGACAATCCTTAGGCTTGTTCATGCACAGAATCTAAAGACCATGAATCCATTCCAGGACTGTTTATCTGAAAAGTTATGGCCATGCAGAAACACTTTGTCACATTGKGCTGGAATAATCACAGAGGGAAGAAATATGAAAACATCCTCTTGTTYTCACAAGGGCAGCTCAGATTTGTTTCAGAGATACACAAATGAGGCTTTATGAGGAACGTTTTCCTTTCAAACCTGATGAGAAGTCACAGTGAAGGCAGAAATGATACAGGAATGGGAAGGACCAGAGACATTAGAGGCCCATGGGCTGCACCTTGTGCAGGAGAGATTATGCAGTTGTGTCTTCCCACCTCTTCCCCCTCTCATTCATTCACAGAATCATAGGCTATGTCCCAAAATCACAAGTAGGGTCCAGTAAATCCTTAACAGTGTAAATGAACAAAAAAAAAATTTAGAAGTAATTAACACAATTTTACTAGACACAATCTTATTTTTCACAAGTTTCTTTCAATGTTCTCCATAGTGTTTTAAATTTCATGATCTTTAAAAAAATAAATAAATCTGRAAATCAACAGTGGAAGACAAGCAGAGCAGCCATGACTTTCCCTAATGGCTTTTTYACTTGAGGAAACTTAACATTTTATTGGAATAAATTATTTTACAACTTCTTTACTTAAAGGTATTTTGTCTGAACCATTGAACTGGAGCTTTCTAGAAATAATTCAAATTAGGATGGTTCAGACATCAGGTCTGGGAATGATCATCATAAGTCGTTTTATAAAAGAAAAATAAATTTAACTACAACTTCTATTTACAATAACTGTGAACAGCAGAAAAAGTGCTGAAATGTGTTCTAGTGGGGCTATTCAGCTGTTTTTCCAAGCTGGATGAGAATGATCAACACCTTGGAACCAATTAACACATTGCAGTGCTRCTACATAACTGGTATTTTTGGTCATTTAAAAAGCCTGAGCCAAATGTTAACTAAGTGATGCATTAGGCCCTTGCTGCCTCGAGCTGACATTTTCCAATGACACCCTATGGACACAGAGGAGCTTTTGCACACAGTGTAATCTCTCAGTGAAAGCACAAAAGCTTTTRCTCAGACGCATCTAAGCATAAAACCTGCCACTTATTCAGCCAGAAAGATTCTACCCTTACATGATCAAATGCAAATGTACAGTTGAATTTTGATCCAAAAGCCCTAAGCAYTGAGAAAATTATCTGTGATGGCTTTGGGAAGGCACTGCTCCCCATTTTGTCCAGCAGACCATACAAAGATATCCCCTTCATAAAGGGAAGCTGCTCATGACTGCAAGGAAGAATATCTGTGCTGTAATGCACCATTAAATCAAATTAACCCAATCATCCACCTGCTAAGTGAACAAAAAAAAAGGACAATCTCATTCCCAGCATGTTCCTTTGCTCACAATCGGCAGGGAATGGATGCACCACATGAAGAGTTCCTTAATGTCACCAGTTAGCCTGTAGTTCTTTCAAAGCCAAGCAATGTACTTTGTTTCTWKGGTTTTAGCACATTTATTATGGGCAGATAYAAGTTCTTTATCAAAATTAACAGTAGCAGAAAAACTGTACTTCCTTTGAATGCTTTTRTCTGTTTGCTTGTGAAGTGGGATGAGTTTATTTGTAAAATACATATATAAATAATTGGAAACTACCAAACAAATAGCCTCAAGCCAAAATATTTAATATTTCAGAAGAAGTCACTATGGCACTTCTTGGTTTGCTAGAGTTGTGCCTCCACCCCACAGTCTCCTGGACTTCCATCTAAAACTACATTTTTCTTTATTTACCTCCTCTTCACCGTGACATGATGCACTGGAAACTCCCAAAATTTGCTGGTTCAGAGTAAGGACTACTTGGCTTTTCTYCCTTACTGAACCAGCATCATGAAAACAAAAGCTTTATTCAAGCTCATTTTYTTCCCTGCAAGACCAGTTAGTGACTGAACATCAAGAGAATGTGTGTGAAATTGCAACAGACCCATTATCAGGAAATAAACTACCACCTATGAAAATTGAATCCTAGTCCTACTTCAGCTTTACAGATTGAAGCATCACACTTTTAGCCCTGCAACAGCATTTCTRTTAATGTGTTCTGACACCAGATGGTTTTATTATTCATATAAACATAGTGCCTTTCTTTCTTTGGTAATTTATCAATAACACATAGTTTTCCTATCTAGTGGAAAAGTATTTTATTTTTATAAAAGAAAGGTCTTGTTTAAGGGGAGGGTAGGTGAGAGAAAAATCACAACATAGTGTCTAATATAGGAGAATTTACAAGCCACTTTCCTGTTAATATCAACACTAAATTAAATCAAATTATATTTTTATCTACACATATAAATGAGCTTTCATGTTTATGATGGTAAAATAGACAACTGTTTCAAAACACAAACAGGAAAAGTAAAAAGAAATCAGGAATGACTGCAGCTGATTTGACTTCCAYTGCATTTATCAGAAAAAGTATTGGGGATTAAAAAATTTGTCTGTGGAAGACATGCATTTGTTTTTATTACAGTAAAGAACGAMGAGAAGATCTTTAGGCTGGAGGATAATTTAAAAGCACTGAAGATGACACCAGAATATCAAAATGTTTTTAATAAGATTAAATTTTTCTTGTGATCCTATTAGTAAGCCTTGGTTTTGGTTTTCTGGGTGTATGTACACATATCAATGAGCAGATTTWAAAAAAATGCAGCAAGAAAAATTATAATTTAAAATTACATGCTAAGATTTCCGTTTAAAATTAGTTTTTTCTCCATCCTGGTCTTTCTAATTTATAACTGTTAGTGATGCAGCAAATTTTGAACTTTAAATGTGGAATAAAACAACTATACACAAAATCCTGACATTCTACCACTGTAAGGATATAAAGGAAAAACAAATCATAAAGTATCCAGTAAACAGAAAATGATGAAATGCGTGAATAATAAACAATTAATGTGCGAGTCATTGCTCAACTTCCTGAACAAACAAGAAGCATTTGGCTGACATTTCAGATAGGAGAAAAAACATTAATAAAACAGGGAAAGTGACTTAYGTGTGAAAAATATTTATTGGAACAACTTACTTTTTCAGGAATTCACAGATTTCTTTAAAACTGTTGTACATTTTCAACAGTCAAAATTTTTGCTCATACCTRGTGTCTCCTAGGATGTGTGTGAAACTTCCAGTGGAAAAGGTTTTTGTGGTCAGTGCTGTGGAAGTACAGACTCTACTGACAAAGAAGCAAGGTCCTTGGCCCAAGGTGATCTGCTACAGCATAKGATAGTAGCAAAAAAGGGTAGACTGAAGAGTAATAAAAAATCATCATCCTTATYGGCTTGACAGTCATCAGGAAAATAAAAAGCACACCTGAACAACAACACCCCACACACACAGAAAAAAAGACCAGAGAATGAGAAGCATCTGCTTTCAAAGCAGCACACCAGAGGCATTTGATGCAATCTGGGCCACCAAGGACACTGTCTCTAGCTCTGACCCTGACCTTTTTGAGGAGAAGCAATAGGTGGGGCCAGTGTTTCCAGGGTCTGTGGACATCTCTGGCTTCCAGCAACATTGCAGTTCTTGTACCATGTGAGTTCTCTCCTTTACCCTAAAGCTGGCCTGGCAGTCAGGAGTGCAAGTCACCCTTTCTCTCCCAGAGCTGTGTTTAGGACTTGATCCAAAGGGGGAACCTGGTGCCCCAGAGCAGCAAGGTGTACATTCATGCAGTGCCCAAGAGCTCTCCTTGRTCTTGGCTTCTGACACACACCAAGGATATTTTCCTTTTATGATGAGGCTGTAAGGGAACAACTTTCAGATGTATCACCAAGACTGAATCCTGACAGGCAATGATTTGTCTACATGAAAGCTTTTCCTGCAAGAGCAGGTTCACCTGCTTTTGCACACAGATATCTAAGATAACACAGGTTGCTTTCTAAAATTTAGCATGTAAGGATTCCTCTATACAAAAACAAGCCACCTTTTTATTTTTTTTTTTTTTTACTTAATGACCTAGAAAGCTCACTAAGTTTTACTGCTTTTCAGCAAAACACTGAAGCAAAGATTTTCAGAGAAAACAACATTATTTGAAGAATATGATATCACTGCAGCATTCCCCACTAAGGACAAGATCTTCACCTGTGTGGTTGAAACACCAGGATATTTGGGGGCTGTCTTTGAAGCAGACAGTGCTTATGAATGTCTACATACAGAACTTGGGAAAGGATTTCATGGAATACAATTAAATAGAGAACAAAACCAAAAATCCTTGCAAATGACAGTCAAACTTGATTAGCAATGGTAAAAAAAGAATAGAAAAAAAAAAATTACAGAACTACCATTGGATATCTCATGTTACTTTGAACCTACCTGGCCTTTACTCTCAGCCCCAGACCAAGATCTCTCTTATGCTGTTTGAAGCCCTCCCACAGCTAGAYATGATGTGCACTTAAAACTTTTAARCTGAGGACRAGTTTAGAAGYTTAAACTCAGGAGAAAACACTAAAAACTCCAAAGTGGAAGAGCAAAACTTGAGTATGAGCTTGACCAAGAAGGATATCAGATGGCTCCACATCTGCAGGAATTACTTTCACATTTTCCACTAAATGTATTTCCCTCTCCCTGTGTCTCTCTCTCTCTCACTTACTGTGTGCTTTTCATACCACATAAGAGTCTAAACAGATAGGATTCAAACTCCTTGCAACACAATAACACATAAGRCACAAAGAATTATCCTCCATAAAATTCATATTACAGCAGGTGAGGATGCTAATCAGCATATGGTAGAGCTTGATGCAATCTTTGAGTTGATAATTAGGCCAGAAGCTGGAAGCTAGGAGCCAGTATGGGGCTGAATAAAGCTGGATAATACTGAACACTGACAGGCAAAGGACACAATGGACCAGCAGCTCAGATGGAGCTGGGCTTGTGAATAGCCTCATCTATGCCATCTCCTTCAAAAGGTCACCGGCAAGTTGGAGCTACTCCAAACACAGCAAGGGTGTGCAGATGATAATTGGTGGCAGAAGACACATATGTATGTACATACATATTTATCTGTGCACCTGAACTCTATGTCTATTTTTGAATGTAGTACATAATGCCCTGCAATATATAGCACAGAAATATGTGTTAGTTTGTAAATGTTAGATATCTAGCTCTAGACAGATAGATATTTCTTTGTGATCCTGCTTCCTGAGGTATAACATAAACTGGGTTTTTGTTTTGCAGCTTTCTGTGTTGTTCCACAATCCTCCTATTGCATTTGATCAGGCTGAGAAACCCAGCAGGAGGGGCAGGGGCAGGCATCACACAAAAAGACAAAAATATGTTACCAGCTTCAGCTCCACACATCTCTACATGACAGGTAAGCCACAGGGAAGGAAACACAGATCCTGTGTGATAAGCAAAAATCTCATAGCATGTATAGATGCATAGATGTAGAGATGTACACAAGTTACTAGGTCAWGCTSCTTTTGTTTTCTCAGTGGCCAAGAGCCAGCTAGGAAATCCCTGTGTAAAACATGTCTGAACTGCAAATAAACCACAAGCCTCTGGCTCTAATAAATACAGATCACAGAAATGTTCTGCTCTGCTCCAAGGATTTTCTATGTCCTTTCACTCCCAGTTTCACAATCAACTCAGCTGCAGGATGGATGGCATGAAGGAAGAGTTTAGAAGGGATACTGAGCAGCCCAAACATCTGCTTGAGTCTGGGCAAATATGCTGAAAATACCTTCAACACTGAAGATCAAAAATTTCATCTTTGGGTTGCCTCATTCTACTAAAACTGAAGACACACAGAATCACTACAGAAACAGCAGTGCAGCAATATTATCATGCAACCTTCTGAAAAACCATGGTCCTAGAATCAAAGAGTCATTGAAGGGCTTGTGTTGGAAGGGACTTCAAAAGATCATCTGTTTCCAACCCACCTGCCAGGGGCAGGGAGGTRCTCCACTAGACCATCCAACCTGGCCTTGAGCACCTCCAGGGATGATCAAACACAGCTTCCTGATCAGATCAGAAAAGGCACTGGCAATAGTGGTGGATTGTATATACAAATTACTGAAAAAGGAGACACTTTTTAAATTTTCATTTTAATAATGGTTTTCTCCTATGAATAATTTTGACTTTCTGGAACAATCCTTGAAAGAAAAGTGGAACCTCTTTTATCATGCAAATGTCAATGCAAAAATGAGAGCCAAAATTAAACTACAGGTTACACAAAGAAGAAAGAAACATATCAAAGTTGYTCTGAAAAGCTCACTTCTCCCTAGGGAAATTAAACTTGCAAATGTATTCCTTTTCAAACATTTGTCCTTTTTTTTCCCCCCCCTTTTTTTTTTTCCTTTGCAGGTGCTGGTGGGAAATCAGGGAAGGTATTCAAATGTAGATTAATTGAAAAACATCTGATTGGATACTGTATTTGCTGTGAGCTTTTACTGACTGCAATTCAAAGGTTCAATTAAGACAATAAGAAGAGACTAAGATGAGGCTCTWCTAATAGATGTCTCTTCTTTCCATGGAGAGCAAAGACTGTTATTTTAAAARTATGGTCTTGTACAGCCAATTCCATATGTGTAGCTGAGACAGAGAAATCTTTATTTTTAAACACTCTTCCATAAGTGATGAATAAACACACACATATGCAGAGAAAAAACCAACATGTTGCAGACACACACACAGAATCCAATATTTAAATCTATATATACTGCCAACCTGACACATTAAAATTCTGGCATCAAGTAATTATAAACACTGCTGAGTATCCAAAGGGATTACTTGCTTTCCTCATCAATAATAACTTATACTTGAAGTATGGGAGAGAGGAGGTGACAAGCCATTAAAAAAAAAAAAAACAAAAACCTGAAGGAAGAACAAACAAAACAATACAGAGAAGGCATATTTGAGAAGGCATATTTTTCCTTTTCATATGCTTTTGCTGTGGTCACTGCCTGCATCTCCCTTGTCTTGCTGGACTCTGTTTTGGGATGGACAGGTGTGTGTGTAAGTTCTTTAGCTGACTCACTCAGAACAGCACCACCACCCTCAGCATCCTGGCAGAGATTGAGTTACTGCTGTGGATTTACACTGAGTGCTACTATCACCAAAAGAGAGCAGAGGATGACAAGCAAAAGTCAGGCTTTTGACAGCCACAGCACTTCYAATGTAGAAATCCCCAAAGATAAAGACATCTTCTGTTTAAACAAGGAACGAGAGCAACTCTGCACATTCAACTCCAACTGCTTTCTCCAGTGCCTTTCAGCAGCCACATCCACCTAAGAAATCCATCCAAACAGAAGCCTTTGGAATCTACTATGTCWGCCAGCAACTGAGCCCCTGACATTCTGACTTCTCCAGAAGTCTCAGAGCACAGGGAATGYACTTCTGAAGTGCCTTCATTTGCTGTGGGGGTGTAGGAGCCCTGAGAAGTGAGGGTCAGCAGCATCCYACCTTGAACCCTAAAGCTGCCTTTACAGCAGAACTCTYTATGCTGATGAATAGCTTGTCTTTTAATAGGTAGTTTACATAAAAWTTACATGGTGTCTGTGAACAGTAAAATTACCCTAGAACATGAGCTGCTATGAAAGCAAATAGTAAATTATGAATAATTTGGAGCTGCTTACCTCTTCTAACTGCAGGAAGGAGGAGGCAGGTGGGGCAGTGTTCCTTGTCTCTCCCACCACCCATCCTACCTCCAGGGGGATACCTGCTGTTAAAGGGCCATTTAAAGGCTCACAGGGTGATGTCATCCCATAGGGCTCCACCCAGCGGGAGGAGCCCAAGCATTCCCACCTGGATAAAACCTGAGACTCAGAGCACCAGGGCATTGTGTTTTCCACTGGAAATCCTCTGGACTCAAGTAGAAAGAAATGCACTATTTTTATAATAAATATAAGTGCATGACAAAAATAAATATGTAGAAATAATGGTAATAGTACCTGCAATTTCTTTCCTTCTACAGGAGGAGTAGGAGCTCATCTCAGAAAAGAAAAAGCTGCCAACAGCTTGTCTCAGCAAGAGGTATGGCTCACCTGGTAATGCTCACAAGGCATAATCATTTGCAAATATAGGCACAGAAAAGCAGTGTTAGGCATCCTCAGAGAAAGGACTGTCCTGATCTCTGGTTGAAATATTTGCTCTTTGCCATCAGTATAATCTTCATAGTRTAATCRTATAAGCCATTTGGTGGTAGGCCCTCAGCTAACAGGCATGTAGCCCAGGAACCCCTCTGGTGTACTTCATGAGCAAGGAGATTGAAACAAAGAAAACAGAATCCCACAGGAAGAGCAAGAGGTGATTCTTACTGCAGTGCATCACYRATCTTACTGGTTATTTGCCAGCAAAGCTTAGGGACCAGTACTTTGGCATATGTGCTTCTCAGGCAAAGCACCCTATCTTATTTGCTTGCTCTGTATTTGGCACTGAGAGCATTCTTCAAGGAATTCAAGAATGTCCTGGATTTAACAGTAACAGTCAGACAGGCATTTAGGTGTTTGGCTGAAAGATGGTCTTATGGAAGGCTCTGGGAMGACCTTATTGTGRCCTTTCAGTACTTTGAGGGGACTTCTAAGAAAGATGGGGACAGACTTTTTAGCAGTGCTCATGGTTTTAGGACCAAGGGTAATGGTTTTAAACTGAAACAGAGTAGATTTGGCTTAGCTAAAAGGAAGATTTTTTTCTATGAAGGTGGTGAGGCACTGCAACAGGCTGCCCAGAGAAGTTGTGGGAGCCACATTCCTGGAAGTGTCCAAGGCCAGGCTGGATGGGGCCCTGAGCACAAATGGCATTCCTCCCTATCGCAGGAGGGTTTGGAACTAGATGATGCTTAAGCTCCCTTCCAGCCCAAACCATTCTGTGATTCTATGCATAAGGTGCTAGTCATATAAGCACAAGACCTGCTGTCGGTGTGAACTCTTTTTTARAAGTGTAACAAGCACAACAGTTGTCATGCTACTTGTTATATTTCAAATGTTGGAAGAGACAAAGCATACAATGAGTCTTTTCTTGAATGATTTCTATAAGAAACAAATGCTCATTTGGGGATTCAGCCTGTGTTTCTTTTATTTGGTTTATTTTAAGTCAAAGCAAAGCAATAAGAATCCTTTTGTCTTCCACAAGATGTTCATGGAACAGCAATACAGCATCCATTTATAGGACTAAAAATCTTCACATTATTAAGGCACCCACTGTTTCTCATARATGCAGCTCTGGATTGTGCTGTCTTGTATTGGTCAAAGAGATTTACAACAGCCAGTCGGTTAATCTATCTGAAACTACCAGAATACTCTTGCAAAGAGAATACTCTTGCAAGGCTGAAGATGTATAAGGTAACATCAAGACAACAAGCATCTGAACAACTAYATATTACTAGGAAGTACTATGGCTTTATCTCCCTCTATGGCCTATAAACTCAGTAATATTTTCCATTTGAGATCATAAAGGTAATGAACACACTTTTCACTCATTCCCTCACCTTAAAGTTCTCAAAAGAAATGCCTGAAAGGGTGACATTACTTTWTTCTGTAATGTCAGCTGTTGAGTTCTACATTGTTCAAATCATATTCCATACACTGGGAACCCCCAAGGAGGCAGCAACAGRTGAAGCATCATCASTGTACATAAATGCCCAAATCTCCATCTTTTAAAAATAACATTATTAATTTTACTTTTCAGCTTTCAAAATCACTAGGTATAAAAAGAGGTTTTTAATTGTAGGAAATACTAAAATAACCTGAGAAGAGTAGGAATACTTGAGCAAAATAAAAAGRCAATCTCATTATTTTGCAGTGTCCTGTTTGGGTGATGGGTATTAATGAAGCTGGAAGCCTACGGAGGGATAATAGTCAGATTAAAACTCTTACAGAAACTAATACGAGATTAAGATCATTCAAGAGTCCAAACTAGTCATAGCTTTCAGTATTCTGCAAAATTRACTCAAATCCTCAATTTCTCTAGTTTTGATAATTTTGAATGTACAAAAATACAATGTACCAACTCATTTGCAAATAAAGGAGTAGACAAAATTYTAATAAAAAGATTGGAGACTGGGAAAGAAGCACTAACAATAAAGGATTAATAAACCATGAATGATTGGCACAGGCTTCAACCTGAAAATCAGACATTTCTTGCATGAAAAGCATTTTTTTTAGATTCCATTACTAGAAAGCCACTTGGAGCTAACCTCAGAGGATGAAGAACAAAGGGTGTGCTACATTATTACCTCCCCTTAAAAGATTTTGCTTCCTGTGCTTTAATTTTCATCTGAGTTTGAAGCTGGTAAATTCTTTGAAGTAATACCCAAATCAAGCCATTGACAAGAAATTTCAAAATTTAAGGATGAAGTGCAGCTTGCCAATGGTGTCTCTAATGCCTCTCAGTAGAAGCACACACACCTAAGTCAATGATCCTATTATTTCATTACTACCAACCAGAAACTTTCCTTATTGCAGCTTCACTAGACCTGTTGGCACTGTTTATCTGCCCATCTGGGAGCACCTTCTGTGCTGGAGCAGCTCAGCAGGCAGCTCTCCTTCTGGACTCTGCCACTTTCAGGGGAGGCACCTAGACCTGAATGGCTTCACTCAGACACAGAGGACAACAGGAATGTTTGTAAACCTCTGATTTCAGTGCTGCATTATGGATCATTGGAGCCTTRGAGCTKTCTCTRGGGTAAAAGAGTATGATGGYTGATCCATGCAATTCCTTGATACGTTTCTGCCAGTGTCCCATGTGGACAGAACTCTACTGTTGAGGCAAAATAAGACATTCCCTGATTCTCCTCACATGTTCCTTGTGATTCAGCAGTCGTAAGGCACCACCTTCTTGAAACTCAACTCTATTTTCAGTAAGTCTGCTTATTTTAACCCCTGTGTAACCTCTTACCAGTAGCTATATCACTACTTTATGGTGGTACGACTGATCAGTAGTTAAAACATTTAATACATTATTGATATATAATATATATTATTATTATATTTATTCTGTTAAAACGCTCTGCTACCATTGCAGCARAAGAATGTCTAAGAACTCCATCTTGCTCAAAATGCAAGGATTTATTCCTTGTTATTATAGACATTATTATAGAGGACATCTAGAGATCTGAGAAATCTAAAGAAATCTATTCTATCTAAGAATAGAATTATTACCTTATTAGAAATCTCATTATTTTTATGGGCTTGATTTGTTACTTTTGATTGTCTAGGTTAGCAGTACTTGACCTTATCAATAATTCTGAGATAGTAATGGACTCAATTCTTTTGAAAGATATAAAAAAAAAATCTAAATAAATAATTGATCTTTAAAAATCCTTGGGTCTTTCACAATACAGACTGACAGCAGCATTTAGACTTCACTAAAAGGATGCACGTACAATCCTTTCACATTGCACAACTGCTCAGGAATTATCTCACAAATGACTCAGGTAAAAGCTATTACCTACAGAAATGYACTGATTTGGGTAACAAAGATTACACAGTGACAAGACTGACCTAGTTGGACACCATCCCTTTTCCTGGTTCCTCGGGCTGCCTGCAAGGGCAACTGCCAGCAAGCAAAAGCACTGAGCACACTCAGCCACTGTGCACAAAGTCACTCAGCACCTCTGGTTTTGCTCTTTCTGGGCTCCCTGAGCAAGGTCAGAGTGCTGCTAGCAAGGAGAAAAGAAGCTCTTGGTGCATGATAAACAGCGCTGTTAATCAAGAAAGAGACTTTCCCTAGCCCTTGCCCAGATGCACAGGGCTATAAACAAGCATGTGAGGAATTTTGCTCTTTTTGGCACCCCTTGGGCAAAGCCAGGCTTTGGGGAAAGGAATGACTGCTCTTGTATCAACCCCTGAAGTGCCASTTTCCCCAGAGTGCCCTGGAAATGAGAAGCTGTGTTTCAACCAGTCCTGACTCTCACTGGGGTGTTGGGCAGCTGAAGGAGCCTGTGTGCTGTTATCTCTTTTGGGCAGAACCTCTCGTAACTATTGTGCACCAGCAAACACTGCCTTACACACAGTTTGGGTTTGGAATGCTGTGGAGATGCGTAACTAATCACCAGAACAGGCAGGATGGCTCTTCCCCATGCCCTGAAAAAAATCAATAGACTAGAATTCTGCTCTGAGACTAATTCAGTCCCATTAAAGACCAGTGCAAATACCCATGGTTTTTCCAATTAAAATTAAATTCAAGCATCAACAGAAATGCTTGCATACACAGTGCTCCAAGCAAGTACTGCTCATGGTGTATCTGCTAATTCTGCAGTAACTTCTGTCCTAACAGTTCTAATCAGCAGTTAAGCAGAGAGGTGAGCCCATGAGGAATTATAAAATTGAGCACTGAAACAATACAAAATCTGCAGATAATAAACTACTATGACTGTTGATCATTAATGTTAAAACTTTGTTGGTTTAGTTCAAGAGCTCATCTAAGAAATGCTCAAGACATTTCTGACTGATTGGACAATCAGACTGACTGCATAATATGTGGAAATGTGAGGCAACCAAATTAAAAGATTGATGTCTGAATTTTCCAAACACTACATAAAAATTTCCACCCTTATACCTTTTACAAAAAGACCTCTTGGTTAACTGATGATTTCTAYAAAAAGATTAGGAGCTCACAGAAAACATTTTTTATTGGCAGAGTTACTAAGTGTAGCTTCAGTCTTGCAGTGCAGAAGTGACAATGTTACAGGGTCTGGGCTGGTATTTTTTGGGTGGTTGGATTCTTTTTTGTTTCCAGCACCAGAAAAGAGGCTGTGGCTGGGAAGACCAGATTTCTAATCAAAATAATAATGAATTCTACCATCAGCACTCATTTCCCACATTTTTTGACAAAAAAGACTAGTAAGTATTATTTATCAGTCCCATTTGATAAATGCATCCAAGAAAGAATGACACGAAGTTCCCATTTTAAAGTGAGTTGCAGAAATAGGCAAGAAACTGCCAAAGAAATATTCATATGAACAAACATGCACGTACACATACACACAAAAAAGCATTTCAGAAAAATTTTAGTAGCACACTACAACTCAATCCTCTCTGTCATTGACACCTACTATTATTTATTCACAGTTTTTTCAAGATGGAGATGAAAGGATTGCTTTTCCAGCATCCATCCTTAGATGACTAAATCTACAGTAGCAAAATAGTGATAAAAATAAATCTCTGAGAAATGATGCCATTTTAATTCATCTTGTTGTATCATCCTGAGAAACCATCCTCTCCCTGAATATCAAGTTGGATTATATAGGAGTCAAACATCTGTTTCCCTGAGTGCACGTTATACCTTCACAACAATTCTTTTGGACTTTTTTGTATTGTCATTATTAACTGCTGGAACTGACKGATCTTTTTACTACACTCATTAACTACTGTATCAAGTAAGACTTTGAAATTTTGATTGCCAAGAGCTACTGCCCTGTTTACAAATTTTCCAGTGTGGTAATTTTCCAGATAAAGGAAGATGTTGTCAGTCACTGTAAACTATGCGGGACCTCATTACTGAGTACAGACATTCCAATTAATCTTAAATACATGCAGTGCCAAGAGAGTAATTAGCAACAATAAATTGCTGTGATTTTTTAAAATAACAATTGCTTCTACAAATCTCATTACCGCTTCATAAACCCCAAAAATAGGAAAGTGAATTATTTACTAGTGCTATTTTTAAAGACAGTAGTTCCTTTCTGACTTTCACCAGTGAGCAACCTAATTTATAGTTAGTCTTTCTACCAAACACCTCCATAGAAGCCTAAAGCACCCCAATTTTGCAAAATCAAACATAAAAACTTATTAAGTGCAAGAATTAAATTTGCTTAATCAGCATTTACTTGCCCCTTTGTACATCTGCAGTTTGATACAATCTCCAATTCTATGCACACGTCTTTCCCACCCACTTAAAAAATTATGTATGGACGTTGATCAACGAGGCATGCTTTAAATTTGCCTCCTCAACTTCCTTGGGATATGAAAGGGTATTTGTCAACCCCATTTTACAGAGGCAAGAGCAGATCAAGCAAAGATCAAGCAAAGACCAATACTGTTTTCTACTTTTAAAACCATCACCAAAAACTACACTTTGTGCAGAACTTCTGCCACTCTATCTAATCAGTAAATGAGAWAAATGAGGAACATGCAACTGATGACTATTACAATGTTTGTATCAGGAACTGTCTCATGCTGTGCCAGCAACAAAAGGATCAGGAGAGGCTGTTAATYTATTTGGATGTTGCTAATGGGTTATCCAACAACAGGAAAAGGTTCAAGGTGAGATGGGAAGATGGGTTGCCACAGAGACAAATATTCCCCTGCACGAGCATGCCCATTATGGAGTGGCTGAGATATGAAAGAACAATCACAACTCCAACAAGGAGAAATACCAGGAGGAGGTAAAGCTCTCTGTTCACCTGCATCCAGAACCATCCCTAGAGCTGCAATATGGACCACAAAGCCAGGTGAAAAACATAGCAAAGTGATAATTCCTTCACTGATGGCACAAGCACAGGCATACAGACTTCTCTGGCCAGTGCCAAAGGCAGTGACACCAGAAGGAAGCAGGACAGCAGCTCCAGCAGCTTAGAGGAGTTGGGCAGCACTGCCTTGGTCACCATTGGGTCCCTTGATGGCCACAGTCAATAATAAGATGTGGTTGAGGAGGCTTTTTTTTTCATTTTTCCAAATGGCAAATTGTAGTTGTATGGACTGAGGCTTATGACCAATTGCTTTACACTATTTTGAGGGGAACACACAAGCAGCCTGCCATGYTCTGACTCAAAAGCAGTTCATGGTACCCAGCTGTGAGAGTGGCCTTACTAAACTGGCAAACTGGGTTGTGAGAAGAAGGTCGGATACCACACTTGAGCCAATCTTTTTTTTTTTTCTTCCTTAATAGAACCATGGCAGTAATTGGGTTACTGCAAGAGAGAGGAGGGGTAATARCTGGTGGCTTCAGGCAATAGACACTGTTGCACATTATCCAGTATCATTTCCTCCTGTTCAGTCACAGCTGATCTTGTAGCAGCTGGGCTCTTGCAATTTTGTGAAGACTGGCCTAATGAGAGACTGAAGAACACATTTCACTCAATTGCTGAGAGACAAACCAACCCACAAACCAAGAAATTGATTTGAAGCTTTAATCAAAAGAAATGAGAAAAAGCTTCACATAGATGGGCCTATACCACTGGGAGATGATTCTCCTATAATTTCAGATTGCTATAAGATAAATTTTGCAGCTAGCTTTTTTTCTTTTTTTTTTTTTTTTACCTCCTGGGAACATTTGAAGTCTAGGAAGAGAATGCTTAAAATCACAGATGGACCTGTTCCTCCATGGCAAATTTTGCGCATCAGTCTCCAGAAGTCCAGCTGGTACCAAAAGTATTTGCAGAAGGCATTTTCTTAAACATGACAGTTAATACTGTTCTCTTACTCCACATTTCTGAAGAGACAAGGACAAYGTGAAGACCCATAGAAGCACATCTTACAAAGTTTAATAATCAGACTGCAGGAAAGAGAAATTATGATACTTATATTAGTTAYAGGATCATAGCATACTTCAGGTTGAAAAGAGCATTGGGTGTTCTCTAATCCAGCCTCCTGTTTCTAGCAGAGTCAGCTATGAGATCAGACCAGCTTCCTCAGGGTTTTATACAGTTGGATCTTGAAAAAAATCTGTCAAAAGTTTAAAAGATTCTCATACTCTTCTATCTGGAGAACTTTGAAGTGGAACCCAGTACAGATCATTTAACAGAAAATCTTAACCTCTAACATAGGAGTGAACATTACATTTGAGAGATGCCTTCCATGTCTAGGATCTAAAAGAGATGGAGGGGTGGAAGGGAATATTGAAAGAATAATAGTCAGAGAGTTTTCAGCTATGTTGGTTCCTCTTCTTCAACCCTGACTCCCCTAGAATAAAGGAAAACATCTTTGCACAGGTTCCTACAGTGTTTGATTTTATAACTTGTAGTAAAAAAGGTGCCAGAAACAAAGACATTTGCAGAAACTGTTCTGTAGCCACTAAATTTTCAATGCTCATAATAGCTCTGACTTCTATTRCATAAACCTTAATTCCATCCCCAGGAAGTCAGATTTCTTTAAGAGCTGCTGAGTTAGCTTTGTGTTGTAGAATGCAAGCTGCATTCATCTTTGCAGCCTTAAGATTAGGTGAAAAAGGCCTAATCCCAGCAATAAAAACTCATCAGTAATCCMCTAATGCCTAATAGTACATTTCCTTCTGTGCTGGTTCACACTAAGCAGCTTGACAAGAAAATGACATTCAGGGAAACTGGAATGAGACTTTGTGCTACTTAAAAAATCACAAGATGAAATTGTTAAACACACAGAAATATCTATTGAGAGAGCCAATGTACCTATTTAGCAGAAGCTGAAGGACTTGTCAGAATACATGCTTTTTCTTGGAATTTGCTACAATTAAAGTSAGCCTGCTGCTCACTATCTACTTTTGTTCAACTCTTGCTGTGGATATCAGTATGTACTAAAGTGAACTGAATTAATGCATATATTTTAGGGACTCAGGATTTGCACAGGGAGTATTAAGATATMGTAACTAATATAAATTAAAATCTCAGTGTCCTTCAGGGATTTTCCAGGGCAGCCCATAAGAGAAAGTTAGATTTGAAACCTGTGTGAGCATRAGAATGAATGATGCTACTTTATCACGCTGTCCTTAATTACGGTCAAAAATTCTCAGATATTCAGCCAGAAGGAATACTCCTTGGCATAAATRCCCTCCTTTTTTGTTCTGGAAGCTGATACTAAATAGTAGCTACTGCCATTAAATGTGAATCCTATGGCACTAGAAAGCCTTTTCTTGGGTGGTCTCAGTCTTGCAGGCAATTTCCCTTGCAGGCCATTCCTCCTTGCTTGCAGCATAGTCAAAATAAAGGTGTATGAAAAAAAATACTGTGTGATTAAGTTATTTTCTAGACTGGCTTAAAAATTCCTCTGTTCTCTCTCCCTTAACTCCCTCTTTCTCTGATAGCATTTGTTATCAATTGTGACTCATTTCTTAACGTAGGGGTTACTACCTAGTTTGAAGGTAATTTGAAAGACAGTACAGGGAAACAAAGCAGCCACGTGGTAGCTCTGTTTTACTACCAAGTATGACAGGAGATTTGTACATCTAACCTTTTCACATAGTCACATGATGACCAGGTTTTGAAGCAAAAAGGACAATTGACTCACCCGGTTAGAACAGTGTTATTGCAAGCATCCCTCTTTTAGATAGGGAAAGACATCTCCCAGGAGCTGTCAAAGTATGAAAGATTATTTTGCCTTCATAAGGCAGAAGAGGTCTAGTCATACCTGCTCATTGAAAAGGCAAAACCTTGTCTCACCAACTCCAACAATTTTCATTCTGTTGTCTCATAGACTGTCTACTCTCTGTGCTTTTAATTCATTACCCAGAGTATCCATCCAGGAGTGATGCAGAAAATCTTCCTGCTTCTCCTTTTGGCTTTCTCCCCTGTTACAAATGAGGTACTAAATGGAATCAGCATCCTTATATATCTGTTTAGTACTGAAATAATATATAAGAGCCAGCAAATAAGACAGTGGCTGTTGAACCCAGCTTGAGAAAGGAGTCTGCAAGGCATTTGACTGGTGGCATTTAATCTATAACACGAATGAAAGATGTGATCTCCTGCAATCTTCTTTCCTGTCTCCCATTTGTAAGAGCTGAAAGATAGTGCCCTTGCACTYAGATCCCTGGGAGACAGATCTTACTGACTGAGTGATACACAAGTGTCTTGCTCTGACACATAGTGCAGGTRTGCCACAGCATAATCCACTACTCCCAGCCCACTAAATGGATGCTCAGTGTCTAGGGTGCTTGACATCCAATATATCTTTTTCAAAGCACACTAAAGCAAGCAGTCCAGTGCAACAGCAACTGTTTTTCTTCACAGATCTGGGTTTGTATCTGCCCCTCAGAGGAGACCAGCATGCTTTGAACGTTTGTATATAGCATGGAATAGTATATGGAATAAAAACATGGAATATTTTTAAATATCCATTCTTAAGTTTTGCCCTGCTGYAGACAGCCCCTGTGGCTGAGGCAGAGCCATCTGTGCACTGGCAGATTAGACCATGAGCCCCTTGTCCCATGTTGTGGTTACTTGCTCTGATCATTGAGGACTGAAAAAAAAAAAAGCAAGTACATGCATCATCATTTGCCCTTAGTTTGTGAATCTAGAATGAGAAGAAAT
>CADDXX010000535.1:36606-52779 GCA_902810485.1 Alauda arvensis
CCCAAACTACTGAAACTTTGGGGGAGTTGGGGTCAGTCATTTTTGCTGCTTGATGATTTTCAGGAGATTAACCCTTTGTTGGAAAAAATAAACAACACACAAATTTAAAATTTGCTATAGCAGTTATCTATGCCCTTCCAAGAGCACAAAATAGTTCATTCTTGATGTTAAAGCAAGCCTATCTAGCTGGCATAAAAGGAAGTACAATACACCTCTCACCTATTTAAGGCACCCCAGACTTCACCTGATGAAAGCAGTGCACAAGGGCTGCTTCTGCTTCCTATAAAGCAGCACTACATACCAGAAAATATTATTAAAATCTTCATCACATCTTATTCTTTCATAGAATTTACTAAATAGTTTTAACACATTAATGCTGTATTAATGCAAGGAAAATATGTGTATATATATGGATGATATGTTGTACATACACTTTTAATTTTTTTTTTCCTAACGTTTGCATTGGGAATTGTGCCAGTTACTGCATTTGAAAAAGGACATTTTAAAATGCAGTTCATTAGTTCTTGGCCAGTGTTAAAAATGACTCCCTAATGGCTGGGCTCTGTTCCAGCAAATAATGATTTTCTGTACCTAGTCACACTTCTGTAAGCTGTCCCATATGGATATGGATGCTGTAAACAGAACTGAAATAAAGAGACTGTTTACTACTTTAGCTTTATCTAGTAGTTTGGATAAATAAAGACCAAAGAAGATGACAAAACGTAAAACTGAATTGCATACAGAATTGTTCAAACACATTGTAACAGCCCTKTTAAAATTGTTTTTATAGGGGTGCTCTGTTCACTCATGGAGAGTGAAAAATACCTGTTCTTGAGTGAGAYCTTAGCCTTGATATACAGAAATAAAGTCACACACATACCTATCAGCTTTCTGACTACAATTTGGAGTGGARAAAAAGGGATTCTGAAATATCATCTTGATGTTAATGGCAACTGTACTTTGCTTCTTCACCCTTCAGTTGACTACAGATCACAATGCCACAGTGGTTCAGCAGGAATGGAGAGCATGGTTCAACCACAGATGTGTTCACCTCAGATCTCCAGATCAGAAAAGGGCATTAAAGACACAAGGGGAACTGTTAGTCCTGTGAGATGCTACAGAACACATCTGGGTCAAAATGATCAGATTTCAGCTACAGGTGCTGTTTCATTKGGAAATTCTTAGTGTTCCATTTATTTGTCTTGAATATCATGAATTACCCCTAAAGGTATTCTTAGTATTTGCAGAGGTGCTTCTTAAAGGCATACAAAGCTCTGCCCATAATAATAAATAGTTCATTTTTTGTAATATTATCCTTACTGCAGTGCTGAATTGCTGTAAACATTTCTTCAATTCAGTGTGAAACAATAATTTTGCAGCATAAATGCTGAAAAAAAATGATGATACAGTAGGAAAAGCTATTCTTATATTCCACATTTATCCTTCCCTCAGTGAGGTCAGAGATAGAGCTGTAACCCAGAAYGTACTAAATGGAACAGTATTACTTTGAGCTATATCTGAAAACAGTGGTCCCAATCATATYTATCCACAGGCAACAGTACTGACACAGACTGAGAAGTAGGCAACATCATCCTTCACTTCCTTTGAAAGTCCAGGTAGTATTTTTATGTTTTTAATTTYCAATGCCCACAAGCAAAACTGAAAAGTCTTGTATGCAGCACATTGTGTATGACCCTAGGATAGAGAGCAGTGTTTTKAATATTTCCCCAACAYGCATCAAAAGATCACTTATGCCACRTCTTAACTTGCMAATCCCTCTTTGCTTTTCATTTCTCATCTCAAAAGTGGTGAGCTAAAWTTTTCCATATCTCTATTGTGAAAGAAAGCTAAGAATCAGGAGAAAGAATTCAAGTTATGCACTTGGAGCACTTCATGMAAAGATATAGCTTGTAATTAGCAGCTCTAACTCAGTATTGAAAGTACTGAAAAAAGTCAATTTCTCTTGGTGGTTTGGTTACAGTTATCTCAGAATACAGAAAGAAAGTGTTTTCCTTTACAGCAATGTAACACTTAAATAGTCCTATAAAACAATATAATTACCCTGGCTCAGCTGTAACCTTATCAGAGCTATCTGATACAATAAAGTTTTAATGCACTTAAATTTAAGAACAAATGACACTCAACTATTGCAAGCATTTTCATGTGGTTGTGACCAGCTGCTTATCTGAAAATGGATTCAGATTCTTTGCTTTTGGTTTGCCTTTTTTTTTTTTTCTATTCTTTTTTTTAAGACGCTCTGTCGGTTCTTATCTGGAAATAAAAATCTCGGTCCACTCAGACTAGTTCAGGGATGGTGTCCTGAAATAATAAAACAGATGTCTTGGGTGAGAGTCTTTGAGCAGTTACAATGCTGAAGTGAGAGAAGGAGTTAAAAAAAAGAGACAAGATTACTAAGGGATTTTCTAAGATCRTAAAAAATACTTAGAATCAAGAGATGTCCATCGTGTAATCCACCAAATCCAAAATTCACAACTGCAAATGATTATGTGGTATGTGGATTGTAACATTTGTGTATTTTGTGATATGGCAAAATAACATCATAGTGGATTGTACAATCATAGGATACATAGCAAATCACTTAGTTTMTGAAGGAGATTATATGACAGGCCCACACGTTTTTCCAAAGACTGCACTTGGTGACCAAGTGTCTTTTATGTTCACTTTTCTTAATCCAGCCCCCTTTAACCCATTAGCTCGTGAATTGGAAATACCCTTAACAAGATGCCCCATTGGACACTACTTGTTCCTGGATTATTTTCTGAGGTATTTGCTTCACTTGGCTGGCCTAGGAAATACCAGCTGGGTGTGTCTCACATAGCCTGGCTCACAGCTAATGGATTTATAATCCAAAAGCCTTGTTATACTGTGGTGTCTCTGAAAAATGGGGAAAAAGTCTTGTGAAAACCCCGAGGAAAAAATAATGAAGAAAATACAGAAACTATTAAATCTGTAAGGATGTCCATTGAAAATGGAAAAAGCAATGCYCCTGAGACAAAACTTTCAATCAGCAAAGTGACTTTGACAGATAAATATGAGATTTTATTAAAATCTAAGATTTACAAACAGTAGAAAGGTTTGAATGTGGAAAAAGCAATGTAAAATGTACAATGGAAATCTAGAAATCATTAGAGTTAAAGCTATATTTATGCTATAGCAAATTTAAAACAATTTAAAATTGAGGTTTGAGGGAGATTATATATTCATTCTTTCTTAATCACAATGTTTTTCAGAAAATGTGAGCCAAGCGGAAACCTATTCTTTAGCTGTTCAAGGAAAGAATTAGTAGATTATTTCATCACTTGAGTTGATGGACACAATACTTATCTTTGAGTATACCTAAGGTCATAGGCTGTGAAAAATTATTCACATATTTTACAAAAGCATTTTCTAAATATTCAGATTCCTTTACTCTGAATAGTTTATTTAAACAATTTTCGGATGCCAACAATATCTTCTACCCCTTCCAGCTGCTTTAAAATAACATAGCATCATGGATGGATCACAATATCTCAGTAGTACACAGAGAGGGGGAAAAAGAGTAATTTCAAAAGTGCTTTTTTTCATCTGTGTKTGTGACCAGTTATACCTACTGCACTTGACTGC
Organism: Alauda arvensis; assembly: GCA_902810485.1. Classification (NCBI taxonomy): domain Eukaryota; kingdom Metazoa; phylum Chordata; class Aves; order Passeriformes; family Alaudidae; genus Alauda; species Alauda arvensis. Next base: position 40,231 of record CADDXX010000535.1, read on the forward strand.
ACTCAGCTCTCCCAGGGGAGATTCAAAACGTAATATTTCATGAAGTAAAAACAATCCCTGACTTAACGTTGCAGAGAGATCACTTATCCTTCTAATAATTCCACTCTTGTTTTCTGACTTAAGCTTCTCCTCTGTTTGATGTAAATATCATTCACTCCAATAAAAATCTGCAAAAATGAAGCAATACTCATTTTAGTGACCTAAAGTATCTCTTCCTTTGTTCTGGAAAAAACCTGCACAATTATCAGAGAAAACTGACTATCAAGGAAAGCTGCATCAAAATATCACAATACAGTATCACTCAAAATGTTGCCTGATGTTCAAAATAAAAAAAAATATATAACTTTTTCCCATGTAAGATATTCATCCAATTGCACAAAGCAGCAGGTTAAAGACTTGCAGAGAAAAGGTGAATTTTAAATCAGCCTTTTTGTTCTAAAATCTAACATTAAAATGATTAACAARCAGAGAATGTGTTTATTCCTCACATCAATATAAGTATTTAAATGATAGGCATCTTTGCAAAAGAAAAACAAGTATAAATTTTAACAAGACTGATGTTAACTGTGCTGGAAAAACACTAAGACATCAAAACCTTACTGCTAAAGACTGGCCTAATTAACAGGCCAATGTCATTACCACAAGTTTTCAAATCTGTGATATTAATTAAGAAACAAAAGGAGACAAATGGCCTGCAAAGAGCTGTATCTGCCTCCTGGCCTACAAATGAGCACTCACAATCTGAGTAATCGATACCAAGAAACTCGCTGGAATTAATGCCCAGCCTCAGCTTTCTGCACCAGCTCCTTCATTCACCTGACCTTTCAGGTAAATGTAGCTTGTGCTTCTCAAATGACTGACTTGATCCTTTCATTACTTTAATCACTGACCTGAAAAAAGTATGCAAATTTCAGCCTTTCCTGGACCACATTCTGATATCTCTGTATTTTAAGTATAGAAAAGGTGAGTCAGTAGCCTGATGGCTGGGAAATGATGAAAATTAAAATTATGTGCTTCACTCTCTTCCAGCTGTAACAGGAACAGGGCTGCTGCTTACTMCACCCCAGAAGAGACTTTACATGCTATATCAAACATCTAATGATATAAAATAACTGGATAAAATACAAAAGTCCCAAGCCTTCTAAAACTGATTGAACTTTCTTGAATTTCAAATCACCAGAAAAGAGAATGAAAAAWTCCAGAAAAGCAACAAAAAATCTGCCTTAATAAGACTTGCCAAAAAAAATTGGAGAACCAATAGATTTTTCTGAATGAAGACTATGAACAATCCAGAAACTTCTKACTCTGAGTTAGTCATATCCAAAAAGGCTGCTTCTGATAGAGTAAACACAARATCAAATTTCAGATAAGTTTTCCCTCTATGTTTCGTATATATAGATGTGTCTGTGACATGAGGGCACATCATTCCATTGATTCAAGCACATCTAATTACAGGGAAATTATTAAGGCTCYTTCTTTTTATTGTTTGTTTTCCTGTTTGTGGGGTAWTTTGTTTGTTTCTWTAATTTGTTGTTGGTTTCTGTTTCYTTTATTTGTTGTTTTTGTGGTTTKATCTTATTAACATTYGGAGCTGCACCAGTGGGGGTTGGACTTGATATTAGGAAGCATTTCTTTGCTGAGAGTGGTCAAACACTGGAACARGCTCCCTAGAGAGGTGGTTGATGTCCTCAGCCTGTCAGTGTGTAAGAAGCTTTTGAAAAATGCCATTAGCAACAAGCTTTAACTTTTAATCAGCCCCAAATTAATCAGGGAGTTGAAACAGGTGGTCATTGTAGGTCCTTTCCAAATGAAATATTCTATTCTATTCTATTCTATTCTATTCTATTCTATTCTATTCTATTCTATTCTATTCTATTCTATTCTATTCTATTCTATTCTAGTAAGCATGAATTCTTTTTTTAATGAAAAAATAAACATTAACCCCTCCAAACACTGATTTATCATAACTGTATTAGGAATTCTAACATCAAAAAACACTGACTCTGGAAAAACGTTTTGAAGACATGATTTGGGATAGCTCCTGATCAGGAACCACATTATGACCAAGGATGGTCTCTAGAGAACAGCACATTTAAAGCTTGTGTTCCTGGTGCCTAAGMCCCTCACAAGCCTGTCCCAGTTGAAACATAAGTTTACTCAGGGGTTCTACTTATGCATCTTCTTGATCTTTCTCTCTTTTTCAGAATGTAATATAAGCTTGTTATTCAGGTAGAAAATGTCAATATATGTAATATACTTTAAATAGAAGTACTACATGACACTTTCAAAAAAACAAAAAAATAGTAACCTGCTGAATTTATATGTTCTCCCTATCTTCAGACACATGCTTGTATTGTGTCCAAAGATAACTGATTGGGTAGAATGAGCAATGGAAGTCTTGATCAAGAGAATAACAAACTAAACTCAAACCACTTTATTTGTTCACCTTCATGTGGAGTTGACAACCRCCACCACATCCTGCTTTTTGCTCATAATATTCTCTTCCATTTTCATAGCAGAACTCCTGAGTTCACAACATGGTCAAAGGCAACACATAAAAAAATTRTTTCATTTGTTCATTAAAACATGTCCTTAAAGATTCACTGTAAATTTGGTTATTTTCATAAAGATYTTGTAATCCCAAACTACTGAAATTAGAAATATGCTTTTTCATATTTTTCAGCAATTCTTTACCTTCTTTATTCATCAAAAAGCATTTTCCCCAGTGAAYTGACCCCAGATGACTCATGCCTCAAAAAATACTTGATCAAAAGATGTCAAAGCAGCTTACATTTTCCAATACAAAAACKGAGATAAAATGCCAGGGTTGAGAGCACTCAAAGATTCTAGGGGAAGATATTGCCTGACATACTCAAACAAAAATCCACAGATAGCATAAAGCAGCTTGAACAAAGCTGAGTTTTCCACAAAGTTGGTTGTGCCATTATTGCTCTTTTTTATGGAAGCAGATAAAATAAGATCCTCCTTGCATCCACYAAGAAAACAAATCTAAAACAAAGTAGAGTAAGAAGCTGACAGTAACAAGTTATAAATTATGTGCCACAGAATATTTTAAAGCATCACATTTTAAAACATTGATGAGAATTTCACAAGATGTTTCTCTATTTCTTAATTACATACAAAAATCCAGGGATCTTCAAACAAGTCAGTAATTAATAAACTTTCACTCATGATTTATTATTTTTGATTACATTATTTTGACATGTTTTCATTTCAGATGGTAATGAAACTAAAAGAAAAAAAAAAGCTTTCCTGCAGGATTGCTTTTTATTACAGCACATTTTGAAGCTGGGGATTCCAATGTATTTTAAGAGAATGCYAAATTCACACTAAAAGTTGACTGCACCTTGCTCAGATCAAAAATGGTGCATGTATAGATAGAGAAACATTAAAGAATCCCCAGCTGTATTGTTAGGATGCATTTAGTCACAATGCTATTGTTATCTTTTTTAAACCAAGTTCTTCTAAACAAACAGGTTTCAAYCAAATTGGTTTTTAAGTCAAATATTTATACTTGAGACAGGGCAATAAGTATGGTAGCAGTTTAACTTATTGYTTTTTGGRGTTTTTTSTGGTGTTATTTGGTACTTACAAGTATTTGTTTAAATATCTTGTGTTTGTTCATGTCAGGTGACCAAGAACTGCACAAGGCATTACAAAAGATGAGAGGATGACCAACAGCAAACAGCTCAGGGATGGTTATTTGGAGAGACTTGCATTTGTAGAATATCAGAAAGACAGAGCAAATGAGCTCACACAAGTGAACAAAGTATTTAATATCAATACAAACACTAATACAAAAATGTGTTTACAAAAATTAATTTGGCCATCTCCCAAGTTTAGATTTAAAACTGGAAATGGAAGAGCTTGTTTAAAGCAGTTCAAAAGAGCTAGAGATGTGAATTCAGTGCTTCTCAATAAGAAAGGTAAGTTTGGATTTATCTTTTTCTTAAAGATAACATGAATAAAGGAACTGTTTTTCTTCCCCATAATTCAAAGTAATGATTCTGTTATCATGTCAGGTCTTATGACTTTGTAAATAACATGCAGCCCAGATATACTCCACACTTGAGGCCTGTCTGGTAAAATACTTACTATAGCAGACACAATTTAAAGCTGTCTTTTGATATTTGTGAAAAAAATCAAAAGGTGATGGAAGATTTCACAGGCCACATCAAACTAGTTTGTGTACTATTGATCTGATTTATGAAATAACTCAGGTAATATCAGAATAATGGAATACCATTAATCTGTATTCACTGACCACTGACCACAGTTGTTAATTCCTGTGATAAAAGCTCTAACATTTTCTAGTTTTGCTCATGGAAGCTAAAAATGTAAAGTGAAACAGTAATTAATGAAAGAAATGCACAGCTTTCCTATTTGAGAAAAAAACCGAGTGAAGTTTGCCATTCAGGCAAACCAAAGATGAAAGGAGATACTAACGTGGAGTGGGCTGATTGGAAATGCAAGGAATAAAAAAATTATTCTAGGACACCTTTAGGCAGTGTTTGCTCTTGCCTTGCTTAYCCACAAGGGAGCATCACTGAATTCCCCAGGAGGCTGCAGAAGTGGTACTGGCAGTGAGGAGAATTCCTGTACTTCGGTGTGAGGCAGGAGAGCAGCAGAACTCTGCATCACCATTAGCACTGTGGTAGCTTTGTGTTGTCACAAGGTCTGACCAGACTAACATTCAACCAAAGMAAACAGAACTCAGTGGACACCCACCTCACAGAAACAAAAATAAAGCTTTTAATAAAGAGGGAAGAGGAGCCTTTCTGCATGTAGGCATTTGTGCATTTGGGGTACTAGAACTTRCTTATAAATCAAAGATTCATCAGCAAAATGTCATAGCAAGAAAGTGTGCTATKAAGATTTTGTATTTTCAATAAATCAGGGACTAGAGACTTTTTACTACARAGACAGTGACTAAAATATCAACTAGGGACAATTAGATACCCACATATTAACTGACATTTTTTCAACACCCTCTCTAGTCTGGTATAATGAATAATCCAGGTTCCCTCTGGAGCTAGACTTTTACTTACAGAAGGATAATTCCATTCATTATTTCCCCCCCACCATTTCCCTTATTTTCCCTCTCTATTTTTTTTTTTATATTCTAAATAATTTATTTTTAATTAAATATCCCAGTATCGATTACTCTGTGTTTCAATCTTCTTGGTTTAGTGTGTTCTTCCTTAAAAGCTGTTTAAGAGGAAAGACAACTGATTTCTTCCTTGATGCTTGGCTTTTTTGCCTGTCTTATCATTTGCTTTTTTCCCCTCTCTCCAAATTCTTCACAAAAGCAGAATTCCAAAGACAATTCCACACAGTTGAAGAAGGCAGAGGAATCCAAGGCTAGCTCTATTAATGAATACTAATACAAATGGGCACTAATACCAATAGAGTGCATATGAAACATTGAATTCACTGTTATAGTACAACAGTACCCATTAATTCCATATAAACAAATTCAAATCCACTGTCAGATGTGTTCTCAAAATGCCTGTTGGCTGAAACCTTTCACCAGTTCAGCTGTAGTAACAGGAATGGCAATGCCTGAGGATCACCAAGTTTCCACAAGACCAAATTGTCACCTGAGTGTAACAACTCTAGCTTGTCTGGTTTACAGGGAGGGCTTTTCTTTTCTTTTTTTTTTTTTTTTTTTTTTTAATTCTTATCTCTGTTAAATTTGCCACACATTTCCATTGTCTCTTTTAACCATCTGCCTCTAACACAAGTGCTAATCAGGTCCTGGGCATTCCTGACTCACACAGGTGAAAAGAGCTGTCTCTGGATCTTCTCCAATGCACTTGTATGTGTAATTCAGATCCCAGTGGTCTGCATGTTTTCCTTTGTCTCTCTTTTGATATATGGTACTATCTCAGACCCTTTTCACAAGAGATTCTTCTGAAAATGTTGCACTTTCAAGTTACAGTGCATTTCCTCAAATGTTCTCCAATTTTTATGATTATTTTCTACTTAAGTGTCTGAATCATATTGGCCAAAAAAGTTTCAAAGTAAGCAGTACTATGAAACATTCTYCTTTGTGTCCATCTCCTAGAGAAAATCAGTCTGGTCATCCACAGAGCAGTGGCAAAGGAAAGAGTGTCTTGTCAATATTGCTAATTGATGAGTTTACTCACTTGTACATGATATCCACAATATTCCAGGCAATGCAATTTTAGGCTGACCAGCTTTCTTTCARCTGCAAGGACTTCTTCATACCAAGGACTTCTTTAGAACAGCCTGCAAAACTGGCCAAGTTAAGTGACTATACTAGCAAGTACTTTGGAACTGTTTATAAGAAAGAGAACCTGAGCAGAAGCTATTTGATGTTGGAAGTTAAGTTCTGGGGGGCATCAGGGTATCTGATTACTGCATGTCTGAGTGCATGATCATTTTTGAAGGTTACTAGATAACCACAGTGAGTGTCACTTATACTGAAACTGCTCTCAGGATGTCACAGAGAAGGCAGTGAAGGCAGTGATGAAAAATATTCCTTGTGGCATGTACATGCCATGGAAATGAAACAGGAACTAAGTTGGTAGGACAACTCCTAGTTTAGTTAATAATTAAAAAAAAAAAAAAAAAAAGAGTAAAGATGAATATTCACCCCTCTAGCCCAACATGGCATTCTGGAAGCCAGCAGATCATCTTCAGAGACTGCTTTGATAACCATTGCTTAGAGACAAAATCAATGAAACCACTGCATATCACTATAGTGCAGGTGTGTGTAGCCCTTACAGTCAGGTATGTTGGAAATACATTCCTGTTTATGAGATGTAAAATGTCAGCACASCACCATACAGCATTGTTGCACATGAATGTCTAAGAAGATCATGTATAATTTCCCTTGAAAGTGCTAATTTGCATGCATTGACACTTCACTTGCAGTAGGAGGTCTACATGCTCTGCTCTTCTCTACCCGAGCAGACATACAGTCCAACCTCAGTGGTAAGGAATTCCTCAGCAAACTTTATAGCCTCATTCCAAATTCTGACTGTCAGTAAACAGYTTCTCAGAATGCAAGTTTAAATCAAGAAAATGTCACATGTATAGTAACAGGTCCCATCTTTTCTGTAAATTGCTGCCTCTGATTTCCAGAAACAGTAAATTGCTGGTGATTTGCAATGAGTCTCACTGCAAGGATAACTTGACTTATGCACATTTAACAAARCATTCTTAAATTATTCATGCATAGCATTCAATGTTTGGGCAGTTTTGAGAGTCATTGATTTCAGGAACCTGTAGAGAGCCTTTTTACTAGATAAACATAAATCTAATATTTGACTTCTGCATCTCAAGTGTAAAACTGAAAGTCTACCCTGGTACCAAAGATCTGTAATATCTATGATCTCACTCCTCAAGGGTTAATGGAGAATGTTTTTTTCCAAACCCCCAACATATACAATTGTTTAGGCTATGTTTGTATAGTGCATCAGGTACCTCCAAGTCACTGGCATCTCCAGTATGGTGCTCCAGAACACTACAGCACCCATGTTCCTTTTAAAAGCACAGATAAGCCAAGATTGTCTTCCATGAATCAAACACCTAAGCAATGGATGTCTGGAAAGCAAGGGATAAATGMAATACATAGAGGTAAAACACAAAGCCTGGGGTGAAAAGCAATGGCATGAGTTGGTGGACAGAGCTCYATGGAAAAAGAACATCAAAGCAGACTTCCTTCTGTGCTGGTAGAYGGATGAGGTGGGACCATGGCTGGGAAGAGATTTTGTCTATTTATGGAAGGACACAGTAGAAGTCACAATACACAAGATGCCTCTGGAGAGGCAGCAAGACTCCTTGAGAGTTTCCTCCCCAGCATTGCCACTGAGGCAGAGTCTTCAAAGGAGACACTCCATCCTAGCCCATGGGAGGCYTGTGTGAAACCTGTGACTGCACCCCTGAAAACATATTGTGGATGTCAAGATAGCTTTGCATCACTGCYCTCCAGGGGCTTCCTCCTCAGAACAGGTAACACACCCCACTCTCCTTTGAGGTTACTTTGCACACAAGTAAGTATCTTACTTTTCATTAAAGAAATGGCTGATACAAGGTCAAACTTTTGTATAATCAATGTGATCAAGGCTTCAATGCATTTTTCTTTAGCTATATCAGTTTATAACACCTCAACAGAAAGCCAAGAACTTTGAAATTTTAATAATTAAAAAARTTAAAACCTGTTATTTTTCTCCTAAAAATGGTATTTACGAACAGCCTATACAGAAAAATGTGCAAGCATTGGAACACTTTGTTTGGTTTTCTGTACTGCGAATAGCTATCGTCATACCTTTCATTTAACATCCTGCAGCTTGTAATCTCCTGTGTTTCTTTTCATCTACAGTGCAACCTGACTTAAACAGTCACTCACTGGACTGACAAAGTAATCTATTAAAGCAAGTGGAATTACAAGTAAAATGAAGTGATAATTCTGCTAGAAAGAACACAACCCCCTGAAATATTAAATCATACTTATTCGATGTACCAACTTRTTTTATTGTTGGCAAAGCATTTAAGCACAGAGACACATTTATATTTCCATGCTAATAAAGGGACTCAAAATGCAAGTACTAAATTAAAAGACAATCTATGTCAGAAAGATTATTTATTACRCTATTCAAAACCTTGGTGATGTGATGTAGCAGGATCAACTGTAATGACTAAGCTGCAGAACATAAAAAGCAACATATTGTGCAGTCTCTTTCACACAAGCCTAATAGAATATAAATTTCTTCATCTCTAAATCCTTTTTGGGTTCTAAGAGTGGCTTTAACATTTAGGGATTTTTTTTTTTATTATCCTTTATAAGGATGATTTTTTTTTAAATACTGAATAGTTCAGAAATGCACTGAAAAAGTAAACTAAGGCAGGTGTTTGCTTAAAAAAAAAACCAAGCATATAATACAAATTTCATACATTTCATACATCTACATATCCTTCCCTGACTTTTTTTGACTCRAATTAATTGAATTTCTCTCACCTCCTATTATCTTTTGGAAGAAGTTACAAAGCAAGAGCCCAGCAGAATCMCAGAAAAGGTGCCACAATAATATATACAAGATCAATACAAACAAATGCAACCTAAATTACTTGAAAAGGCTGTTAAGAGATACTCTTAGGCAATATTGTAATATGTATAATACACAAACAGAATTATATAGACAGACCAATACACAGCATTTATTTAACACATTGTATGTCAAACCTTAGAATTTCAACTTCATTGCATATGACAAGATTTTGGTACCTGATGAATCCCTAAGGCTTTGTTCAGGTTTTACACTAAAGCCTCCTCCCCTTCTCAAACTTAATATATTGAGAAGTGGAGAGGTCTATGGATTGCCTCTTATTTTAATGCTGATCCTGCAAACTACTTAAATGCATGGTAAGCATGTGAGTAATTTTATTGAGTTTAATGAGATCACTCATGCATTTTAAGTTAATCTTRTGTCTGAAGCAGTAGAAAAAGCCCCCATACAGAAATCTAAGCAGTAGGAACACACAATGCTGCAGGACCACAACGACTGTGATTTACACACACTAGCCATGTGCTTTAGGCTATAGCAGCTCATTGGAAGGGTGATGCTCTCACTGCCTTTCTGAAGCAGAATTTGTGCACATCAAGAACACAGGAAAAACTTCTCAGTGAGGGACAAAGCATTTGTTCAAAGACAATTTCTTCAGGGACAACACGGGAACAATGGCTGTGGAGACTTCAGRTGAATGGCACATGGAGTTTCAGGGGTCAGTAAGTTAAAGACTGCTCCAGGTTCAGAACTAGGATGCTWTGGATGATGGACAGAAACTGGGAAGGAATACAAAAGGATCTTWTTCTGTTTTCCTCTGCTGTGGTCTTCCCTCTGGTTTAACTAAAGACAGCAACTACAGAGCTTCTAATGAGAGACTGCAGCAATGCTTCTCTTGGCACATGAGACAGATCCTTTTGCCCACCCTCTTCTGRATACCTTTTATCATTTCTAACAGCACACAAATACAGAAAGTTAATTATGAAACATTCACCCTTTGTGAGCATTTCTGTCAATGGGTACAAAAGGCTTTCAGTGTCAGACAAAACCCAAATACACTGATTGTGTCATCCCATTCTTCAAGAAACAAAAATAAAACTGGCAAAAATATTTCAGTCAATATAAATTRTAAGATATTTAATAGAAAATATTTAATGGGGAAGAAAAATAAGTCAGGTAGGATCCATGCTAGCAAGGTTAAAGGCAATAAAAAGTTGTTCATTAAGCTAATTAGGAACAAGAGAAAATACAGACTTTCTAATAGATGTTTACTACAATTTTCTTTTGAAGAGGCAAAAAAAGTAGATCTTTTAATACATTCTTCTATTCTTTTTTTTTTCTTTCCCAGTAAAGAACGACAGGAGGAGGAACAAGCATTTTCTAAACCACTAGTACGAGGTCTATGAATTTATAACTCACATGCAATCTTTAGGCCTGGACAGCTAGCAACTGCACAAAAGCTCTGGATATTGAGGCCCATGAATGCAAATAAGTTAATTTTTAATAAATCTCTGGAACTGCATGAGACTGAAAACTTTAAAGCCTATAAAAGATTCAGAAAATGCACATGCAATGGTTCAAGGATCATTAATCTAGCTTGAGTCCCAAAGCAAACAGAAGAAAAATGACTTAAAAACATGCTTGAGATCCAGCAAAAGCAGTATAATTGATGTCAGTCAATAAAATGTCTTAAGACATTAGGACCTGTTAAACAAACTCCATTTCATTGCTTCCAGAGGTAAAATGCTGAGTTGATAGGAGCTGCAAGAAGGTAATATACTTAGACATCTATAAGGTATTCACAAAACATTCTTATTGAAAAATTGAATGGCAGTACATTTTAATGGACTGAAAATTAAATAGATTGAAAACTAGCTAATTAACATAGWTTTCAATGGAAAATCATAGCTGAATATGAGTGCTTCCAGCAGGACTCCCTTGGGATTGATGCATGATCTGATGTTATTCCACATTTTCCATCAGTGATCTAGAAGTACGTATAAAATCCCTGCTTGCCRTGGATAAATTTGCAGATGACACAAAGAGAGGGAGGAGGGTAAATAATGAAAAGGCAGGCAGCTGTACAGGGCCATCTGGACTACTTGGTAAGCTGGGATCAGCAAAACAAAATCCATTAAACTATAGGCAGGCACAAGCAAAATTAYAGAGCCTGGGAACAGGAAATACAAGTCATGACACAGATCTGCAAACTGCATTCTAGAAAACAAAATGTTTGAATAAAAGTTAAAATGATCCTGGGATGTTTAAGCAAGCTAGAGATGTAAAGCTACAGATGTAAAGAGTGATCTTACTTAGACATTCAGAAATTAATATCCTAGGATACTGATGGTATTMCAAAAATCTAGAAACATTTTAAAACTCTCTAAATACACTTTAAAACCATTTGGTTGTTTCACGTATTATAACAAGGTAAAATTATGTCCCAAGCGTATTTTAAGATGCAGACATTTGCACAAAGATTAGCATATTGTATCAGAGTAAAGTAAGAAGTTTTCAAAGAAAATGATGCCACAAAATGTTTTGAATTTTTATAGGGAATCACAACTCTAAAACCATTACATAAAGTGCACTTCTAACTAATCAGATAGTCAATTGATTCATAACAATATATATTTATATGCAAACTAAATCTAAAATAGATAAAAATATCAGGAAGTACTAATTAAAAAGYGATTACTAWGAAATTYTGGCTTTTCCAAATTAATTGTTTAYACTGATTGTGCWAATGTTTTCAGAGTATACAATATCCACATGCCTAGAACATTTAAGAATAAAAATAGCTACCTYATGTGAAAAACAAGCCATAAGGATGGAAGATACCCTGAAGCAAACTARAAGTTGCATATCAGGGTAGATGTGAAGCATATGAAAATGGTCCCAACACAGCATGAACTACTCTGAAGTTAAACAATGCACAAGTGTGTTTGAGATGAAGATTTAGTGAAAATCAGTTCCTTCACAGCTGGACATGCATGTAGGTTTTTCCTCACTGACTACAGTCTTTTATCCAACAGCCCACCTTTGAAGTGGAAAAAATAAGAGCACTCATGAATACCCTGGTAACAGATAAAGAAACATCAATTTAGTCAAGATGACGTGGATCAAAAGGAAAATAATCTGTSCTGGCATGTTGGCCAGTAGTTTGGTCATATCTGATCAAAATGAGGAAAATTAATGAACTGAATGAAAAGAAAGCTGAAAGAAATCCAAATATCATTGATAATTCACAGAAAGTAAAATAAAATGAATCAACTCTATTGTATCTGCAAATCAGTAATCAGGGGCTGACGAATAACAGCCATGCCCCTTGAAGCAGAACTGACAGATTTTAGTAGGCAGTTCAGAGAGTTTGAACCGTCTCAGCATAAAATATATCCAAAAGCCTTCAAATATTTTTGAGATAAACAAGTTAAATCTTCAGCCAAAACTTCCATATCAAACATAAGCTTTTGATCTACCAAGCACCCAAAAAGAA
>CADDXX010000535.1:62723-82451 GCA_902810485.1 Alauda arvensis
AACTGCCAAGTAGTATTTTTGCTACTATTTCTCTGCATATTGATTTGTCATACTTGTCAAGTAAGAAGAGCAAAAAGTGAGACACAGAAGTGAAACTGGGAGGTGAAGGATTTCAGTTCATACCTGCTGATCTATAAACCTCTTAACTGAGGATATTATCAGAATTTGCAAACTAATTCAAGAGTCAGACCAAAAGCTTTGCTTCACTTCCTAGTCCCTTAGACAAATTACACTTATTGTACTTATACATACAATATAATCACTACAAAAACAGGCATGACCCAGCTAAATAAGAGTATACAACCTCTATGTATCATAAGAATGAACAATTATTTGGCTATTCATCATTTCTGTGTGTTGCTTTTCTTTTCATCTACTAGATTTTTAAGTCAGAACATACCATTAGGATCATTTATTTTGATCATCTATGAAGTGTACTAATTTCTTTATCAAGCCTGTGACTTCTCATGACCACATATTTGAAGGAAAAATAAACTGTTGCAGCTTTTCATGACTAAATTTTATCACCAAAGGAATCTGTCCCTGAAAGCTTAAATTTAAATGGAATTTCTACTGAGTAAATTAAGTCGTATTTCTYAGTAAATTGGTTTCATCAGTTTTCTGTTTGTTGTCAGTCAAAAGCTAGGAGCTTTAGTGCTAGCATGTACATAGCTCATGAATGTTCCACTCTGGACTGAGAGGAGTAAACAATTCACAGAATCACTGAAATGGGTCAGGTAGGAAGGGTCTGCAGTGGTCACCTGGTCCAACCTGCCTSCTCAGGCAGGGTCTTCCCACAGCACATGGCACAGGACTGCACTCTCTAAAGCATTGCATGATTTAACAGTGATGCAGTTCATATCACTACATCTACAACCASTAACAGTGACATTTATTCTATTAACAATGCCAGGATCAGCATGTGCCATGGGCATACTGAGCCTGGAATCTTTTACATGTGGTAAACAAAGATCTGTATCATCTGTGTCCAACTGGAGGATAACCAGCAGGTGTTGTACAAAACTCCCTGCAGATACAATGCTAAACATAACCTRTGCTAACATAAGTGCTACCTTGAATGAGAGCACACATCTCTCGATAATACCAGCAAACATTTCTGCTCTRATCAGAAGATTGAATAAAGAATTGGGAAACTAGAGCACTGAGTGTCATATRAAGGAAAGTTTTATTCAGATGTGACACAAGTCATCCTTGGGAATTTGTTCTTTTTTATAAAGAATTAACATTCTCACTGTGAGATYGATTTGCTCAACAAGTTACTAAATTAACCTTTTTAGTAATTTTCTTTCAAAGCAGTTTTGGAAATTCACACTTTTTACACACACTTGAAAATTCTACCAAAATGACACCGCCTGCTTTTCAACAATCAAAAAGGACCTCAAATTTACAACTGAATACCTTCCCACCTCTCACCTTGGGATGGTACTTTAGAAGGCAACTGAAATTCAGATTCATTGCATTTATGYACTTCAAACCTGTGGCTGTTTACTGGCAGGGAGAAGTTCAAACATTACAGTTCTTGTTGGAGGGAAACTCTGAAGATCAAATTGTAAGTTCAAACAACCACATTTTTCCTCTGTGGTTCCAGTCTTCTGAAATCTGAGAGTGCTGCTGTTGAAACACCCTCCCATAAACCTGAAGAAGGATAAGTGACCTACCTTAGAAAGCCCTCCTACTTCCAGATAGAAGCAGATAATGAACACGTTCCAGGTGACCCACAGGGCAGTCCACACTGTGTACTGAACACAAAGCCAGAGGAGAGCAAAAAAGAGAAARAAATAAAAAGTGAAGATGAAACGACTTCATACTGAGCAGATCAATARTAAAAAACTGATACCAATAAACATTGTTCTTCTGGGAACAGCCAAGAACAGAGAGTTCAGAAAAGGAGCTCCCCCTGCAGAAGTCACCTAAGAACCACTGGAAATTACAAATTCAATATTCATTGCTGTACTAAATAAATACCAATAGAACAGATTTATTCTTTACAGTTTTACACTATCCTACTGCTATCAACTAAGTCCAAAATGCTGAGTGAAACACTGGTTTGGAGACAACKCTAAGTAATTTTTAAGTAATAATTTAACTCTTTTAAAGGAAATTTCAGATAAGCAAAATACCTCAAATAAGTAAATAAAATTGAAATRACATTTAAATAGTATGAAGAAAGGTGCAAGAGAAAACCCCATCACCAAACAAAACAGAAGATCTATTGATGTGGTAATCTAGACATTTTTCTTTTTAAACAAATAGGTAAAGYAAATCTGATCTCTTGAGAGTCTTTCACAGTAAAACGTAGTTTACTACATTAGAATTAGCTCACTACTTCTCCAAGCCTTTTGCCATGGATCTGATCCTACAAAGCACACTTAGCAGCTGAACATATCCATACCTCTTCTGGGTTCTCCAGCRTGGTACTGAACTCACACACCACCCACGGCATGCATGGGACATTAATTCATCTCTGTAAACCCTCTTTTGCATTTTAACTGTCAGCACAACAGACTGGCACCACTTCTTTGAGGATGCACTGTTTGGTGACAAGCAGCTGCACACTATTCCCAGTGAACTCTCCAGGCACTCCACGTCAGGACCATTTCATCCTGATGTGCCAAGTGTCCACACAGCCATGCTGGAGCTACATGCACTGGAACAAATGCAGTRAGCAGCAGCTCTGACACTTCACAYTTACACACTTGCAGCCTTCAGAGTGGAGAACTGCTGCTAAGAGCTTTTGCAAGTCTACTGAGCTGTGGCCAGATGAGGGTKAGTATCTATTGTTTTGCTTCAATATAACCATTAAAGCTCCCCATACTGATCTACAATGCATGGTACAGGTGCCATCAGTTTGGCTTTCTTGGGCAGTTTTGGGTTTTGTTCCCCTCTTCCTTCCTCTCCCTGTCATGTATAATGAAAGGTTCAGGTAAAGAGGATTGAATTTKTCCCCTCCTTGATTACTCCCCCCTGCAGAGGACCATTTCTGTACACCAATAAGGTCAACTGCTTTATTWTAATTTCTTCTGAGGTTTGTAGGCAGTTGGGCAATGGCCCAAGAAGTAGGTGATTAAGAAACAAAACAAGAGTAACACTCCTGGGCCCCTTCCTCTGTCTTACAGAGAAAGGCAGTGTGACAACTGAAGGCTGGGTTATTATAAATTAGACAAAACTATCGTGGTCTGTGAGGAATGTGGTCTGTAATGTTCATATGACTAACCCACAGTATATCACATTTTACCACATTTGTTGACTTTGCAGTAACTTGATGTCATCAGCAACTACTGATTTTTCTAACATATATATTCAGAATATTACGTGCAGAGAGTTCAAAATTAATGAACAATCTGTACAATCCCAGTTGCATGTAGAAAGCAGAATTGAGACTATTTGGGAGTATTCTCCTTTTCAAGAAATAATTTTTTATCTCTCCATGAACTAAATCTGTCACCACAACAAAAGGAATTCTGTTTGATCTGCCAGGCCAAGCCAAATCTGCTAATGGCCTCATTCTGTCCCATGGGCACCAATGACAATTCTGTCCTGTGCAGGCAAATACTGTCTGAGCCTGCTTTCCCAGGCCAGGCTATGCTGTTTTACACAGTTAGGACCAGTTTGGCTCCTGATCCACCAKGAGGATTACTGACAGAGAAGTGCAGGTGCAAAGCCCGTGTGTACCTCGAAACCCAGCTGCTGTGTATGGAGAGGCTCTTCCTACACTCTCACTGAGCTGKAGAAATCTAAATTTCAGCTCCATTTGCTTTGTAAACATAATATTTGTAAAGATGATACTCAATAATTAGTACAATACAATTTTTTAAAGTAGGAAAGTTACTGTCTTCTTGGATAGTCAAGGAGCAAATTATTTCCTTGCATAGTTGTGTAGGTWCTTAAAGAAAGGTTATAAGACAGCAAAGGCAAGAAAGCAAAGTTTAAAAATGTCAGAATTTGGCCTTGCATGCCAACTTAATTCTTCTATTTTGTGGCTTTGCAATACAATGCAAAAATTAATAAAATCATCATAGATATATTTTTATTTTAAAAGAATCTTACCTCCCCTGACACATTYTATGAACAGCTAGCTCAATACTTCTTTTCTCTTTGTCACTCAGACCCTACTCTGAGGACAGAATATTAATTTCCTCATGAGGTTTACTAAGATGCTCATTGCTGTAATGTGTGAGAGCTGCACAAACATTAACTAATTTATTCCATGTTATAAGGGAATGATACAGCTCTCAGMATGCCAATGATGTTCTGATACATGCAGAGATTGCAATCAGAAGTATTCATACATTACAAGCATCCAACTTGAGGTCCTTAAGAGTTCATTTTTCAGAATGCTTGACGTTTTGMACTCAGTTTATAAACTCAGTGTTCAGCTCCCTGTGGCTGAASTTGCAGCACTTGTGCAAATCAGACCACAGGGTCTCAAGATAAGAATCCAGAATGCAAAGGAAAAACAAAGGATGYGACAGGTTTTGTTAAAGTGACTACTTTGTGTCAAAACAGGTTTCAGTGGTTGAGAGCAGAGATAAAATTCAGCTACTGAGCGCAGCCTCCACAGCAAAAGCAATCCTCTTTTCCTGGTAGCATGTGCATCACTCTTCCCATTGTCTTCTGTTTGCTGAAAGTCAAGGTTCTATTCTACATCTGTGATCTCTAGAAAACCTCTAAATGTCTGTCCTTTCTACTGAAACTGAGACAAAAAGATAAGAATTAGTAGGTCTCTATCTAGTTCAAATCTGCAAATATATAAGAGCATCATAGTAAGACTGCACAAGAGGGCTTTAATGGCAACTTTGCTAAATTTTTGAGTGTTCCTTTCTGAAGAAATTGTAATACTTTCTGATGTTACATGCATTGTGTAAATTTACATGTATATACCTTTTAGGTTTAAAAAAAACCCACCAAGCAATATTCCATTACGTGGCATCACACTAACATGTGCTTGAGTCATTAAGAAAGTTGTAACTTTTAGATCCATGATGCAGMTTTCTTATTTTTGCTAGCAGAGCAACAGCCCAGGTTGCCGTCCCCTGTGTGAAGGGACACATCAGGCAAGCTGGCCATTTTCTCTCAGTGAAGGAATGGTTAAGGTCTGAGACATCAGGCCCAGATGACCCTCAGGTTTCACTTCCCTCCCAAGGCACCTAAYCTGTTTCATGATCTGACCTGCCATTTAACCTCTCCCACTCCATRTCCTGAACATGATGCATCCTGCTCACTCTTATTTCCCCACACCCAGGAATTCCTGCCTAGTTCTTGGGCTGCCCACATGCTGTCCATCCTAGCTCAGCTGGGCTCATACTCAGTGTCACAACCCTCACCATATCTGGCATGGAGAAGGAATTTTCCACACACATTGAATCAATAAAAGTATTTTTATTTCATACCCCAARTGATGCACCACTTAAAAATCACCAGGACATTTTTGTAACAGATCCCTTCTAGAGGAAGGACCTAGCACCAGGTCATAATCTTTGCTTATTTCTGCCCATGTTGCACTACATCTTTTCTTGCTTTTAGTCTTTTGCACTAAGGATTGTATACTATGAGGTGTGAGGAAGTATTTAAAGTCTTACCAATAATGTGGAGGAAGWACTCACTAAACCTTACAGGTTAAACATCTAATAAATATCCCCTTTCATAATGTCAGCCTCTCTGCAGCAGTGAGATTTCYATACCTCTTGACTCAACAATCATATTGAAACCAATGCAGAGATACATTTCATATATGAGTGAATTACAAACATTTCTAGAGTTAAAACATTTGCATTGGATGGATACAATGTCACAAGAACAACTGGTTAAGGTAAGAGAAAAAAGGGAATTTTCTAAGCTTGAATATTACAAGAATTGTGGGATAAGTTTTAGCTTTAATGAATTAATTATCTCAAGAGTATATTTAAATCTGAAGTKCAGCAACTACTCTGACAGTATCATTCATGGCATGAGGGAATGAATGTTGGCTCAGGGATACTTCTTGGGAAAGAAGCAACTACTGAGTTGTCAAATCATCCCCCTGTAACACCTGGATCAGTACTTKCAGAGCCTTACTAGACATATGTATGAAACATGGCAAGGGAAGTGACATAAATCAGCACAATGGAGMAGTAACAACACAGGACTTACAAGGAAGGATATTCAACAAGTAATTTCAGAAGCCTAAATATTTCACATATGTTTAACCTTTCTGTTTAACAATTGCTTGGATACTGAATAAACTATCCTATACAGCATTTCTTCTGCTGTTCTAATTCTTTGTTTGTTTGGGGTTTTTTTTTACGAAACTCTTTTCTGGCTTTTCCACTATATCCATTGCCTATATATCATATTGTTTAATGGAATTCATTAAGGCAAGTAAAGCAGAGATTTCCACCACAGATTCTCCCTATTTAAGTGTATTATTTTCATCACTCACTATTTATTAACAAATTTATTTTYGGCTTTGAGCGTGGCCTTTGCAATTTTAGCTATATGACTCATYATTCAGAAGCCTTTTGAAGTCCCATATCAGAAGTAGCAGAGGGAAAAAAATCCCCAAATTTAACAAGTATCCTGTCATCATCATTAATCAATTTTAACAGCCTGAAAATCTTGCTAGTGATAGCAAGATCTATTATGAAAGGAAAAGCATGAACAAGGAAAGGGATCACGGCAGAGCTGCAGAGCTTCATGACAAGAGTGCAACATCATAGTTAGAACTGAAATTCAGCTGCTTCTTTCTTCTTTGCAAATGTTGGGTAAGTTTCAAATGAGCTAATCTGGAAAAATTAGGAATCAGCTCTGSACTTTTATGCCCCCTGGGAACTTTGCACAGATTTAATTCAGTCACAAAATATTCAAATACTGAAAATAGTMCATCCGCTTAGTGACAGGACAAATTGTTCACAACATTAATCTAAATTACTAATTAATACAAAACCTATTAGAAATAATTATTGGATTTAAACTAATTAGGACACTTGAAGTCAATGTTTTCACTCCCTCTCTTTCTCTGTTTCCTAAGCTTTGAGGACTTGGAATTTTTAGTATACACAAGTGAAATTCCAGATTTATTTCAGAATCACCATACTTAAAGTGCTGTGTCCAAGGGACTGTATACAGTCAACATGAACCAGTATCTTTAACTACCTGGAATGAGAATTCTATTCTACAGAGATGCCTCATGTATCAGCCACATGGCAGCTCTTAAATAGTGGGTAGATACTAGGAGCTATTAATAGCTCTTAAATTCTTTGTGGTAGAAAGCTCTCATGACAAATTTTATATCACTCTAACTAATTTCTTTATTCAGAATTTTAATCTACAGTGGCTATGCTTATGGTGCAACTTATGTGGTCACTAAATCCTAGTGATAAACTGGCCAGCCTGGGTTCAATGGCAGTGGAAGAGTCAGAAGMATGCAACTGCTATTGTTTTTATCAGTTTCTATTGCAGCCCTCACTGAATTCCTTGGCTCTACATATCTGCAACAAAAGCCTGCTCAACTGTGCCTGCAGAAGCAGTTTCATATTTGACTGCAGTATAGATRTGCTTCAAGTTATGGCCCTACATGTATCACATTTATTCACTTACTTTCCCATTCCTTACGTATTTTAAAATTTGAGCAGACTGAACATGACATATGCAGCATAGGATGACAAAGTGAAAGCTTTTGTATAACTTCACTTCTCAGGGGAACCTTCAGGCTCAGACTTCTTTGCACAGAAGACAGATTAAAAGCATTCTCTTGGGGTTAAGCAATGGCTCTAGAGCTGGTCAGCTGAAGTCAAGATCACCAGCAGAGTATGACAGATTATCATGAGGACAATTTGTGTGCACATGTGCCAGATTAATTTTGTGGAGACAGTTTACAGAAGTAAACCATTGTATTTGGCATGATTCTCTCTTTACTTCAGTTTCTTAACATTGTGATGGGATCATCTGCATTAGTTAAGCTGACATCCCAGGGAAGTCTTCCAGAAAAGACAATGGATACTAAGCACAAATTTCTTGAAGCAATTAGTTACTTCTCCAGTTAAACCSGATTAAACTTAATGTAAATCAGAAGCCTCATCAACCAGAGGACATAAAAGCATAATTTAAAATATTTCTTCAGCCACAGACAGTACTAAATTCTTGAGATACCAGCCACTAACAAATCCAGGGGCTTAGATGTGGCTGAAAGTTCCTATGAACATGGAAGGCCATGAAGCTTCTCCATAAGTTTGAAATCTAATTCACTACTCGCAGCCTTGGTAAGAATCTCTCTGCATTGTGTTTGATACCAAAATTCAGGACACTACTGAAAATTTGTATTAAACAGACTTTAAAGTCAACAGCAGAAGTTTACAGGCGGACTGTCACTTTTGCCTTAGTGAATACAGCCAGTATGCAGCTGGCACTGGTAGGGGTCCTTACTGTCAGTATCACTGGCTCCTTCTGKGTCTTTTGGGGACAGTGGGCAAAGCCAAACTGTGGTTGGCACAGCCCTAGGAAGCCCAGCTTCTGGGCAGCATGTGTTGATAYAGACTGGCTGTGCTCAACAAGAATTTCAGGCTGGTGTAACCCTGCACTGCTGTAGAAAGACTCCATGCACTTTTCTCCTTCCTCTGGCTGCTTGTTCCCATTTCTCCTCTCCCATCTGCTGGAACAAGCAAAACATATCAAAGAGCTGACCTACAGCTAGATTAACACCAGTAAARAAAATGGTTGTTTTTAACCTGGATCTATTCTGGTTTGACAGTGGTACCTGTGCTGGGGCAAACAGAGGAATGCCACAGGGCCTGAGGGCAGCAGCTGACCAAAGGGAGTGCTGCTTATGGTGGCTCGAGGTATTCACTGAATTCAGCCTGAGGGCAAGGCTGGGCATGAGGCTGAACCCACARGTTTGGAGCTAGCAACAAAAGCCTTGCAACTCCTCCTTTCCACATCTTGCAGCTCCTCCACCTCCACATTGCTGCCCATAAACATGCAGTCCCAATCCCTGCCTTATGCCAACCTAGGCAACCATTGGAACCTCACAGACTGGATTCAGGCCACCAGTTTAGCAAARAATTCTCCACTTTTTGCTAGGTTAGTTTTCTGACAGCTTAGAAATGGAACTGACATACTGACAGGTCCAGTTAACTCCTGCCAGAAGTGGGGGAGASGATCTGGGGAAGTGTTCAGTCAGGGAATAGTGGGAACAGGAAAATGTGACAGGCACCCCATTCTGCTGATGCTGAGTTTTGAGGCCAGTTACAGTCACCTTGTGTTACAGACACCCTTCAGACTTCAGGATTTGCCTCAMACTATTCCTACTTCACTGTAAACCCTATGTTAGTAAGAACATAATCACAGATCACTCAGAGAAGTGGTGATGGGATGAAGAACTGGGTAATCACAGAACATTCTGAGCTGGAAGGGACCCACAAGAATCATCAAGTCCAGCTCTTAAGTGAATGGCCCATACAGGGATCAAACCTGTGACCTGTGACCTGTGGCATTATCAGCACCATGCTCTGACCAGCTGGGCTCTAAAGCTTTGATCTTCCCCAGTAATGAGTATTGGCACCTGCTGCAGCTAGAGCTCCTAAATAYATGCTTAAAGATAAATCAGAATATGAGTTCAGTTAAATCAGCATAAAGTACCTGGCTGGGGAGGTGTTTCTTTCTTTAATTATGGGTTTTCTACCTCTACTTTAAAACAACTTTTGTATAGCCTCAAATGTTCAATTACATTGGGAAAGCTATAGAAACAGACAACATCTGTTGCATTTAATCTGAAAATTAAAACAGAGTTTGCATCATCGAACAGCAGTGCTGAACCTGAGGGGCAAGAAATTTTGTGGTGCTGCACTTCAGACATGAATTTCCCACGTAATTTTACAGGTGCTTACATTCATTTCTTATATATAAAATGGAGAGCATGAAGCAGAAAGGTGAGTCATCAATACATGGATGCCCAGTTCTTCAAGCACAGATAATAGATAAAAGTGCTACTTTTTATATTAATCCATTTTCAATTCATTATAGTCTGCTTGTAAGCTTAGCTGAGTATAATCTTGGATGCACTTTTTGCTCCCTTTTTCTTTAAAGACATGGCAAAGAATTACAGGATTCCAGGCTTGACTAAGAAAAGATGAAGTTTTTTAAATATTTGTTAAATGAGTTTTCCCCAGCAGATATTTATATCATTCCATCATGAGGAAAAAGAAAGATAACTTTAGCCCCTTAAAATCCATTACTGACAACACAACCAAAAGGTTCCATTACCAGGTAAAGTCATAATATTCTTACATTCAAAAATGAATGTGGGGGAGGAACAGAGATTTTTTTTGTTGGCAGTTWAGTTCACAGCTTTGAAATTTCTTTTTCTCCCTGGCTATACTGAGAACATGGGAAGAAAACAACAGAGAAGCTTCAAGTTACAAGCATCAGAGAGAATTTACAATATTTTAGGGTCAAAGCCATACAGGTCTTGACAAAATTACATGTAAATGAGAAGGAGACTCTCATAAGTCTCAGGACCAAAGAAATTTCTACAATCCTTGCTTCTCTCTTCTTAAGGGAAAGATGTAATTAAACATAAYTTGGCCATTGCAAATRTTTTTTWTAATTGACATCAAGTCAGCTTGCCTGTTGCAAAAAGAACAATTTGTAATTTATTTTTATTTATTTATTTACATGTAGACTAATTGACTTGTACCATAGTCATAGTTTTGGCAGCACTTTCTCCATGTTAGCTGCTTTTGATAATGTCCAAAATCTCAAAAAGTTCACTTATTAGTCCTAAATTTGCAAAAAGACATGGAGACCTCTACAGTTTCTAGAGAAATACCATCTGGTGCTTTGAAACCAAGAAAACTCTGCTTTGCAATATAACAGGTTTTATGCAAAAAACAAGACAAAAAATATAATAAATAAGACTTACCACGACTATATATCGAGGCCTGAACTGGATGGTTCCAAACAAACCCAAAATGACAACTATTATTTGTAGGAAATTGCCAAGGATAGGAGCCCACTGGAAACCCAGGAAGTCAAAGATTTGTCTCTCTAATGCTGCCAGCTGTAAGAGAACACATGAACAGAACATCCACTTTTTAATTACAGGTTAGACAGAACACTTGATATTTTCTTATTTGCACCAGGCTTCACCAGCGAGTGAGCAAAGCTGTGCAAACCTTGCTATTGCTCCTGAAATACCACCATGCTTCCTCCCTTCCCCATGCCTTGGTTTTCTAAGATCTACTCCCAACTAGACTCAACTGCAAGTTCCTCAAYCTCTTCCAAAAGGGCAGAGTAGGCCCAGACAACACCCAGAGGTGGCCACTGTGGTCCCAGCAGTTCCTTCATGCAGGAATTAAGGAGGACTGCTGGGAGCTCCTCCACTACCTGAGGCACAGACGTAGGCTCAGGGGCTGAAAGGCAGTAGAAAATGTTGGAAGACCTCGGAGCAAACTGCCTCAAAAGCAACAGCCAAACGAGCCATCTGTGCTCTTCAAAAGCTGCTGGGTGACTTTTGGGCAGCTACAAATCAGAAAGAAAAGGTGGCAGCCTAATAGCTCTCTTCCCGTTGTCCTCATGGCATTTTGGGTCTGGATTTAGTTGGGTGTGGAAAAGGAGGAAGCTAAGAYGTGTCAACATTCATTTTTGCATCAGCATGTGGTTCTTAGGTAATTCTGCATTTCTGAACATTAGGCAAAAAAGAAAAACAAAAAGCCAGATATAAAATTCTTCTGCAAACACATTTGCTACTCATTTTCAACAGTCCAACCACTGTTCTAAAAACACAGAAAAATCAACTTTCTTAGCAGCATATTTGTTGGAGTTTAAACTTAGTTCAATATTTTTGCAGCTGYAGCAAGATATTCTTGAGCAGCTAAATAGAAATCTACTGAGAAACAACTGAGTTTCTGTGCTTGCTAGAATTTATTAACATCTATTTGATTTTACTACATTGTTACAAACCCTAAAATTTACTGAAATATGCACTTACAATATTTATAACTGAGACAGATGGAGCAAGCAGGGCTCTATGAATACCAACCAAAGTATTATCATATGTGGGTATTTCACATAAACCATTTCATTTTACACATTATGGCTMGATTCAATCTTCACCTGCAAGATGAGGCTAGGTGTCACTGAGAGCARAATCCATTTTTTCTGTACAAAACCCTCCAGCAGACAGGAAAACCACATTCTCTATGCTGAGGTTAATAAACATGATAAATCTAAACAATGAAATGAACACAAGTTGAATCATCAACTTGGGGCAGCTCCTTTGCAATCAGCAAAGTTACACTGACTTTTATCAGCCCAACATCTGGCCCAGCATATATAAATGAAAAATCACACAGTACAATACAAGGGTGCCCCAAATCCCATGAGCAAGRTGGTAAATAAAGAGTTTTGAAAGCTCTTTGGCACAGGCAGAACTTACAGTTTATGGTCTAGCAACAACATACTGAGAGTCCTGCATCACACAGGAAGGCAGTTATGGCATCCATGACCAGAGCCAGAGACTTTTTCATTCCCATTACAAGTGGAAATCTTCTGGGTCAGCACAACAGCTAAAAAATTCAGAGACCACCAGTTTTCAGAGACAATGTGYCTTCTTCCTGGAGCCATGACATTAGCAAGGAAGCAGAGGAGGGAGCTGTCAAATCAGACTAGGATTGGCTCAGTGCCACTTCTGCCCTGACATTCATTGAAACTCTCCTGCAGCTTTGGTCTTCACCTGCACCAATAAATTGAGTGTGTCCTGTCACACWCCCAGCACTGAAGGCAGCTGGCTTAGCACCATCTCCATCAAAGTGTCCTTGGCTCTGAAACAGGGCAGCTGTGTGCAAACTGTATACTTACCTATTCAAAACAGCCCTTGGCCATGGGTTTCCCRCTCTTTGGGAGGACCACTGGTCACAATAACCCTGGTTAATGTGACAGAAAATTCTCATGGCTCACTAACATCTACAGTGTCACTGCCTGGCTACTTGAGCATGAGAATGTGCTGGTGTTGGGAGCAGAGAGCTTGCCCAGACTGGGTATTGGGGAAATTCACAGTGGTGGGTCATGGATGCCATTATGCATTCTGTGCAGCTTTGAAATACCTAGAGCTGTCTGAAAGACAAAAGCCTGCAGTGCAGATATGAATGAAGCTGTTTAGTATCTGTCCCTTCTTAAATTGACCCTTCATCCCCTTAAATGCCTGAAAAACGTAATGCTGGAACATAAATGAACACAACCACTGCACTTTGCCACCAGACTCATGCTAAAAGGCTTGGTGTTCAGCTCATGCCTAAACTGGATCAGACAAAAAGTTTGCCTTCATGTACATCTCCCTGATATCTGCCAAGCAAGTTCTCAGTACATCCATCAGGCAGGTCTGGGCTCCCAGAAACAAGCTCAGTAGCCACATGTATGTTGTTAAAGATGAGGGTGCACATGTGTATATTCACCATAGATAGCGTTACAGATAAAAAAATTATTTTTCTTTCCATGAATTACTGTGGTTAAGACACCCACCACAAACACAGAAATATAGAGTTCAATTTCCTCTCCTGCTGCCTAGTGAGTTACTCATTCCTCTCCTCCCACTTCCTATCCATTAGGATACCAGGGGAAAGAGCTTCTCTTTGAAGCAGTGTCGCAGGCAAAAACCAAAAATTTGTATTTCATGAGTCAAAAAGAGAGCACAAGCAGAAACATGAAGGTGCAGTCTATTGCTTATGGCATTTATACAAAACTGAGAGAGTTGCTCATGTTTCTTGCCTACAGGGCTTGCTTTTTATTTTATATAAACTGACAGCATGAAACCACTGAAGAAGCCCTGGAAGCAAGATGCCAAGCATACAGTACCCTCCCTTTCCCACTAAGAAATGCTTTCACCATCAAGCTATGCAGACAGACCTTCCTACACAGCTAGGTCTCATTTATTTGTCTCATTTATTTTTCTCTTGTCACCAACACAGAGTAATTTGTCYCATCCCCAAAGCCCACAGAAYACATYAGCAGGGGCRGTGCAGGGGGCGAGGGGAATCTAAAGAAAAGRAAGAGGTAGGAGGCATGTCTTTCCTCCTCAAATTGCTACTCTCTTCTAAATAATAACACCTTGCTAGCAATACAGGCAGAAGTTAAAAACCTCATAATCCATGATCATGGCAGAGAAAACATATTAAGACCTGTTTTCTTTATACCATGACCAATATGGCCTGAACAGAGGAAACATCTGAGTGCTGCTGTTCTTATGTCTAGTATTCACTCAGCAGAGCCCACAAGAAGCAGTGTAAGACCACAAAGTTTTTAGCTCTGTGCAAATGAAAAAGCAATCCCTAACACAGGCTGTGATTCAGGTAATTGATTTGACAGAAATCATCAGAATAAAWGGAAGGAAACAGGCAACTGTGCACATTTACAGGCTGGTTTTGCACAGATATGAAGAGCCCATACTGTTGATGTTTGCCTGAATCCAAAATCCCTGTGTCCATCAGTGGCCACCAAACTAGCCTAGATTCTAAGAAAGATGGTTTCACTTGGAGTTACATGTGAGTACTTCAAAATGCTACACCAGAAACATTTTGATTATAATGCAGCTGTTTTTCTCAACAGGAATTTTCTTTTTCTTAGCAAGAAATTCTCCCACATGAATTTCTAATTTCATCACCATTTTCAGCTTCTTCTGAAAACACCTAAAAAAGTGAACCCTAAAGGGAAGGGAGAGGTTCCCAACATTAGCTGGCTCAATTTCTCCCATTGCTAGAAGGCAGATGATCAGTTTAGTAGGGCAGAGGAGCTCAAGGCTGCAGCTGGGGTATGCTCGGTGTGACTGAGGTCCTCTGGGCTTTACTGTCACACCAGTTCCACACCAATCTCGGACCGGCTGCACCTCCACTGCTTGTGATAACTAAGACAAAGTTTGGGACTGTCCATACTAAATTGTTGTTTGATACTTTTTTAAATTAGTAACATAGAAGTAGAATGAAAACCCAAAGCTTTCTTGCAAATAAAACAGTAGGGCTTGTTTTGGCAACTTAGGTGTATGTTTGCAATCAAACCTATGTCCAGCTGAGTGAATTTTTTAATGAGAACTTATAAAAATCTATCARAGTTGATGGGAAATAACACTTTTCTTATCATAACAATGCTTGGAAAAGGATATATATTTTTTTTTTTCTTATTACTGCTGGCAAGGGAGTGCTTTGTTATTTAGTCATCAWCATCACTGACAATCTTGTAATGCAAAGTGCATGACTCAGGAGACCAGGACTAGCAGTAAAATGCTCTAATGGGACTGTGGCACTTCACTTAATGAAGTCCTGGGTTTTTACCTCTTTGTTTCACTAAGTCTTCCAAACATTTCCCATTTCCCACTTCCTGCAGAGCATAAGGAGAAGGTACWAAGCTGCAAGATGGAGCTGCAATAAAGTCACTCAGGGTGAACCTTCTCTTCCAGCCATGCTTAAGCCCTTTTGTATTAAGAACAGCAAAAACTTCAGGTGAACTAATCTGTTTGAATTTTGTGCTTCTTCACAAGGGATCAACCAGATGTGCAGCACATTTGGAACCTCCAGAACAGAAAAATAGTACAACTGTAGCACTAATGTTTCACAAGCAGCTTAAGGGAAAGGTGTAGCTAAATAAAGGGAAATGCTTCATAGGATCTGCAGAAAGAAATCACCAAGACATTCCCGATCAAAAGGGAAATCAAAAAACATTTTTGAGAGAAGGCTTCAACAGAGTGCCCTGTGGATTAAACCCCTCCTCTAAATTCTCAGGTCCTATTATACTTCAAAATATATATCAGAAGCTGTCTGAGTGATGAGACACCACAGCAGAGTTACAAAGTCAACTTTTCAAACACTTGTTAAAACTCAATTTTCTCTTCTGTCAGAAACATCAAGGAAAACAGTTTTATATTTCAATAGAAAAGTTTTATRAATGACATGTTAGTTTGAGATTAATAAATAGAACCAAATCCATAACAGAAGTCACTGCATCAAGATGAAGAGTTTTCATAWGTAGCAAACAGATCATTTCATACAAGAAAAGACCCAAAAGTGGCATGATAGAAACAGAAGACTATAGAATTGTTAAATGCAAAAATAAAAGGTTAATGATAAAGCTGCTATTTTGATACCCTATAAATCACTAAATTTAAAAACCTGGGAAGCATAATCTACTCTGCATTTGATATTAAAAAGTTGCTACAATCTGTCATGCAAAACAGTCCCTAGAAATTAAACAAACAGAAAAATATCAGCAGTATATCTAACAAACTTGTATTTGAGAAATCTAACAATTATCCAAGAAATATTTAATAACTGGAGAGCTGTAAAACTACATAGCTTTGAAACCCCTTTTCAAATTAAAAGTTTTACAAGCTAGGGGAAAACAAGGAGAAAAACTATGACTTCTCAAATAGACACTGTTATAAATGGACTCAGCTTTCAAAAATTAAAATAGTATGCAAAAATGGTGAATCAAAAAATTACAGTTCATAGTATWCATTTTCTAAATTCAGGTTAGAAATTATCTGTAACATTTGAATTATGCATGTAAGACTCAGAGTTGGCTGATATTGCTAATACTTATCACAGGAGAAGTTCCAGGACACAGTGCATCCTCCATACTAAACGCCCCTCCTTAGGATAAAGATCTTTTATTCAAAATTCTCATCTTCATCTCATGATCATAAATTTAACCTKTGAATTCAGGAAGAGCTTCCTGGACATGATGAATCTCTGAGGATTGTTGGTCTTTGTACCATTACCACTGGCTCCAATGTGCTGTGCTGAATTACAGTTCCCTCCAAAGAAACTCCACCTGGAGCTTCATGTGCCCTCTGTTCTAAAGCCTCAGGATACCTTTCCTAAGCTCAGCAGTGCAACCACCTTTTCCTCACAACCCATCTTCCCATCCCATCTCATCTCACTGCATCCCCTCCTCTCCCTCCTTCCKTCTTTTCTTCCCTTCTCCCTTTYTTMTWTTSTGCCCAGATTGGTGGCCACTCCCAAAAAGCTGCACACCAACACAGGGGAGAGGGCAATGGAGAGGCAGGAGAGGAGCAGGGGGAGCCTCCTACASCACCTGCAGCCTGCACATTTGGCTGGAATAGGCAAGACCTTGGATCAAGGTCACTCTTAGCACCACATTTTATTTAAAGTCTATCTTCACATTCCAGGGTGTATTTCTTTTTCCTTGACAGATGTTCCACTGCAAAAACATTTTTGTAAAACCTTTGGGCAAAGGCTAGATGTTCACATTTGGAAAATACACASTTTCTAATTTAAGGGGAAAAAACATCAAAAAGCTGCCAAGGTACTCTRGATAAAACCTCAGCATTGGAGAGTATAAGACTGACTTACCACATGCTAAACCCCAGGATTTCCAACAGGAAATTAACAGGTGATGAAAGAAGAARGTTAAAACAAATAAGTAAATAAAGAAGTTGCATCAAAGACCAATGGTAATRAATAAACCATTTTTTATAAAAATTTTATACTCTTGCTGTGATTTCTGAATTTTACTGGCAGGCTTGACTTCAGTAAAAAGGAAGATAAGATTTAACACCAAAGAAATGCCAGGTTTTTAATGCAGGGAAGACCATTTAAACCTGAAGAGGAAAGGGAAGTGTCAGATGATCACTCTTAGTTGAAGAATGCTATTTAGCAAGTTACTGTTCCTCAGCTAAATATTACAGCCTCCTTATCTGTGACTTACCATCTTTCAATAGAAGCTTCATTACCAAAGATGAGTGTAGTCAGTGCCACAATTAAATTATTAACTTTGACTCAGATCACTACTTCATAGCTTTGATGACAGTTAAAGGAATCATCTGACCACAGAAGAAACTCTCATTAGATTTGTAATGATCTGCACTCACTTCTCCAGGTGAAATACTAGCTTTTGGGTGATTTTAAGATGGCAATCCCTTRTAACAGCTCACTAAGTACATTTTTAAGACTATGTGTCATGGAGGTTATTGAATGTCAGGAAAGATTGTGAGTAAATCACAAATATTTATAGTAAGTTCAGTTTAATGGAGCAAAAGAGAAACTCAGCTTTCTGACAAGTAATAGTCAGAGAAGAAAAAAACCTGATGATCAAAAGTGCATCTGCAGTCTTGGTCAGACAGAAAGGTAACTGGCTGTCACTTGAGTGATTTTAAATAAAATACAAAGCAAAAGGAAAATATGCTCTGAAGGAGCTCGATAAAAGAGCAATAGACAAGATTGGTGAAGGCCAAAGCATAAAAACAAAGAAAGGCAGGTTTAATAAGAAATATTTTTAAGACAGCYTGTGCTGCTTTTGAACAATGAATGMTATTCYTCTTCAGCTGTTCAACTCATATGGAAAATACTCAGAACTAAGGGTTTTTCCACCATTCTGGTAACTGCTTTGGTGAAYGAGTTCAATGGAAGGWGATGGTAGTGACTGCACATAATATTGCTGAAGACATGATATTTTAACAAAACAAMAAAGCTTTTCTCAGGAGAAAAAAGTTTCACTCCTCAGTACTTTACCAGTTGTTCTTTGATAAATGTTTATGAAAAAAGACARGTAAGGTAATCATTGATCAGTACATGTTCAATGATTTTTGAAAGCCAATACACTGCTCTAACAACTCAGGAMCAAAAGAACCCACTTAATGAATGTCAAAGAAGTTGATCTCATCAGGTAATTTGGACCCTAGTATAAAAAGGAGAGATGGTAAATGCCAGATRTTTAAAATCTATAAATGTAATTAGAGGGTGCTGAAAAGATTCTTTTCTCCACGTTAGCAAATATATACATATATTTAATATCACTATTTAGCATTATCAGGCAGACACAAAACAAAGGTAATTCTTAATAGAAAACTGTTTTGCTAATTATGTGTACTGCAAAAGTTTTGCAACAACACTGGTGATGTGCAGGAAGATTTTGAGTGATGGGTTTGATATGATGTTGTTATGTATTCCATCCAACTGAGTCCAGCCCTCCAGTTTTGTCTCTGACAAAGCTCACACGAAGCCAAAAGAAGCCATGACTACATCARGGCTGCAGGATCTGGCTCAGAAAGGCAACAGCAAATTATTTAASAATCTCATCAGCACAAGGAGTTTGTTAATATTTATTCTGCAGGGTCACCWGACTGCAGTGATATAAAAGGTGGCATCCAATGGTTCCAGTTCCAGTTCCCAGCACACTGTGGGTGCCAGGGTGATACACCCGAGGCTGATGGCTRCATCTGTACCAAACAGACCCCATAAAAATGCAGTTACAGTCTGTGGGTAGCCAGGAYAGGGAAGAAGCCAGCTATTGTAAAAAATCCCCATAGTGCCAACTCGTTACAGCACAGTGCTTTAAGATTGAATTTCAACCCTCCAATGAAGCTGTAACTGATCCCCAAACACTCAAGTCAAACCCCTTGGCTGCTTGACCTATAAAATCCTGCAAACAGCTGGAATGAGTGTGCTTATAGTGGCATTTAAGGCTCCCTTGGTTGTTTCATTTAAGTGCCAGCCCACATACAGCAAAAGACAGTGTAAGAYATGGTTATAGGTTAAAAATCTTTAAAGATTTCTATCTTACCATGAATGAAAATGTCCACATCAAAAGATACGAGAGAATGAAAATTACAATTGACTTCGCAATAATTTTATCAAGCTGCATTTGTGGTGGATTTAGTACAAAAAAAAGGTTTCATTTGCCACACCATTATATCCCTTCACATCTTCAAATGCTAAATTCTTGTAATTG
>CADDXX010000535.1:95535-125994 GCA_902810485.1 Alauda arvensis
CTCTGAGAATACAAGGAGTTAAAAGAAGCAAGAGTTTCTGGGGAGTTCTCTCTCTGGTTTCCGGTCGTAGGTGAGGATGCATCTCCCCCCCAGCTCGCAGGGCTGGGGGGGGGAGGGGGGGGGCGGAGATCAAAGAGGGAAGGGTGGAAGTGCCCCCCCCCCCAATTCTGTTCTTCTCTACCCCAGCCCTCCCCAGAAAGATATCAGCACTTCAGAAGCAGCTAACAGCAGAGAGCAGGGGTTAAGCGGACGGAGAGAGTGCCAGCTGTGGAGCTGTGGGGGATGTGCCGGTCTGGCTGGGAACTGAGCATTTTTAACTCTTAAGTAGAAGGGAACCTTTTCTAGACATTTATTTCTCGTGGATGGTACTTTAAGAGAGAGAGAGAGACAACCTAGGACTGAAATGTTATAGGAAGATGAGAAGAATCCCCGATGGGCAGCGGTGAAGAGGAGTGGCTGTGAGGCTGGACTTTTCTTGCATAATATTAGCCACAGACAAACTTAAATTCTCTTGGACTGGATTTGGGTGGATACTGTAAGCTTAAGCCAAGAAATTGTGGCAGTGACTACCATTAGAAGAAGCAGCATGAACAGAGAAGAGAAGAAGAGGGTGTGGTGGAGCCCTCTGCCTTCATGGGTGAAGACCTCTGTTCTTGGAACCCTCAGCCCCAGGGGAAAATGGGGAAGACTGAAGTGTTGGTTTTTTGGTACTGAGTTGAGCATCCTTGAAGAGCCCTGTGTGCAGTTTTAATCCATAGACAGTAGTAAGAGAACCAGACATGGACAGAAAAGAGCGTTACCCTGAGAGACTTCTTTTTAGAGTGGTGTCATGGGTGACAGTGAGGCACAGGAGGTAGACCCCTGTGTATTTCCCTGTGGGGAAGTCTGTGGTACAAGAGAAACTTCTCTCTCCCTTGCTGAATTGAAGATTAGTTTTTTTCAGTAGTGTAAAGCAAATAATGTGTAAGAGTATAAGTTTTGAGTGTAGAAAGTTTGGAAACCAGGGAAGAGGAGAAAAAATGTTCTAGAGGGTTTTCATTTCTGTTAATCTGTAGTTTAATAAATGTTGTTCTGTCTTTAAGGTTTGGGCCTGCTCTGCTCTGTTCTTAATCACATCCCACAGCAGTTCCTAAGAAATGTATATTCATAGGCCTGGTGCCAGGGCAAACCTATGACAGGATGAAAGCATGTCAGACATAGAAAGTTAGAGTTCTTCTCCCAAGACATGATAAACCCATTTTAAAATCCCCTGCAATAAAGCTCCTTTTTTTTTAGTGGAAATGTGAAGATAAAGGTCATCAAATCGTGTTAGTTTTTTTTAAAAGACTCAAAAAATAACTGAGCAATCATGATATAACAGTTACAGAATTTGAAACACTTTGGAGATTCAAGGCTTTTTGAAGACAAGAACACTACAATTTCAATCTWTTAGTATTTGCTACTTCCCTATCTTTCCATTGCTGTAAATCTTACAAATTATTATATTACATAATGCTATAAAGGTTTTTTTTTTTTGTCATTTTTGAAGTCTTTGGCGTCAAAGGATCTAAAGCACTTATACAACCATTAGGAATTTAAATACAATATCTTAACAGAAATCTCTGAGGAAGTGGTTACATTTCGAGAAGTAGAGATAATGTATTATTAGTGAATTTGAGGAATGCCATATGATTTCCACAACACTTTTATTTCTTGACTGAAATTTCATAACATGCCCAATTAAGAACATTTCTAAGCACTGAATATAAATAATATAAATAATTTCCTCAAGACTCCTTCTAATCTCTTATTAGCCAACATTACCTCTCTCCCAGAACTTATTTGGTGTTCCAAAAAATGGAGAAAATGAAGATCAGATCCTGAGAGAATTCCTCACCTACCTAACTCTTTCAAAAACCTCTGAATGAAAGATAAATGCTCTTTTCAAAATGTCTATCATTTTATTATTTAGTACTAGCATTCTCTCAAATTATCACAGGATCAAAAAAGGTTTTATCATCATTATCTTTTCAAACACCTCTATCATTTTTTCACTTTCTTTCATTTTTTTTCCAAAAATGGAGAGGAAATACAAAGAGATCACTTCTGTCAYTTATGCATTTTTAAGCAATTTGAATATTCTATCATTGCTCAAGAGATCTGCATCRCTGTTTAGACCCTTTTTGCTCCAAACATATTAATACTTATTTCTGTGACCTATTTCCATTGCCAGTTTTCTTCAGTGTCCT
Organism: Alauda arvensis; assembly: GCA_902810485.1. Classification (NCBI taxonomy): domain Eukaryota; kingdom Metazoa; phylum Chordata; class Aves; order Passeriformes; family Alaudidae; genus Alauda; species Alauda arvensis. The sequence goes on from CADDXX010000535.1 coordinate 97,764, forward strand.
CTTTTGATGATTTCAGCAATTTTCTGACACAGATACATATTTTTCTGCAACATACTGGAATATGTATTGATCTTTKCCTGATGCATTTTCATTTTCCTTTCTMTGTATGTTTAAATGCTACCACTGGTTACAATAAATTTAATATTTTTTGTGTTAACATAAAGCAAATTGAAGTGGGTTATTTCTTGAAACTGACCTGCATTTCTTGAGTTTTAAGGGAAAAGAAAAGGAAGAAAAAATTTTTTCCCAAGGGCTAAGATGTGCATTCTGTGGTTAGACAAAAGCCCAGTAAGTTGTATAATGTGACCACTGTGTAGGCATTTGGGTTTTTATACGTTGTACATTTATCAAACAAAGGAAATGAAACTGAAAACTTTCAGTCATTTCGAGGTACAGGTTTTGGTCATCATAGCATATCATAAATTTACATCTCTAGAAGTTTTTACAGAAATGACAAATACTTTAACAATAGAATTGTTAAAATCTATTCTGCTCTACTGCACAGGCACTCTACTAGAACATTAAAAAGATACCATGCTTTGGTCTTTCCTCATTATGAACCTGCTGCATTTCTTAAGCTAAGAAAAACTAAGGAGATGGAAAAAAGCCCCTCTTATATAAAGCTATTGCTTCCYCTCTCCTTTTCAGGCAACTTCCTTTATTTCCATATTAATGAAATGGCTCCAGCAGGATGCCAATCACTAATCAATGATGAACCAAGCTTTTGGTGGCCACAAACTGCTTTATGCTAGCAATAATTCTGGTCTTATATTTTATTGTGGACCTCTTGACACAGCCCTAGGGGAACTAAACTACTACAAAACCTCTGCTGCTATGAGTACGTGTGTGCAGAAAAGGGCAGACAGGGTGAATAATAAATAGCTGCTGTAAAAAAATCATATTTAACACTATGAGATGTAAAAGTATAGGTTTAATTGCCTGTATTTTTAAATTTTACTGCTCTGCTTTTTTGCTGCTATTCCCATGGAAAGGCAGTAAAATGTCAGACAATATTTACTATGCAAGTATCTGAATCACAGTTTAGAAACAGGACAATAAATGAGCTGAAGGATACACATTACATTCAGCCTGCATTTCAACAGAATTATTCTTCACCTCATATGAATTATGAAAAAATTATAGAACCTTAYATTTGGTCTAGTATCTGTAAAAATACCATATTTAAATAAATTGGCCCTGTCACTATGATATAAGAGATATCAAAGCTAGTGATGAAACCAAGATAAAACATCTAATCCAGAGACCAAACCTAYTGAAAGGTCTGCTTATCCAGTCTCATCTTATTTTCCATCAGGAAACAGAATAACCTCATTTATTTAAAGGTTAAAATAGAATGTATTTAAGTTAATGGAATGCTTGTGTTTGTTTAAAGATATAAACTCCATCAGCAATAGGAAACTTTATGACAGCAGGCACCACTTGTAATTAGCTGTACCCCTAGATTTCAAATTGGGTAATTGGGGTTAAAGACAAACAGATGACACCTCTCTTTCCTAATGYCCTATGGTGAAAATAGGAAAGTTCTGTCATCTTGGAAGAATTGCCCATGTGTGATGTGATGAGACCTCAGAACAAAGTCATGTTGAGACGGCAATATCAAGCAAAATGTGCCAAGTTCACTTGCCATTTCATGAAATAAGACTACTGTTCTTGGCATTATTTCTCATACATTAAAATAAGTATATGGTGGGATGATAATGAAAAGGGAAAATAGTTACTGTCCAAGATTCCTCCGGCGACTAAAACAACATTTTGTGGCAGCTGACGCTTTCAAAATGTTATGGATTGCTGAAAATCCTTTTGCCCTCTCGACAACTGCACATACTAACTTTGSTACGTCTATAATTCCCACATAAGAACACTTTTGTCAATAAATTTTAATATTATAAACACCTATTAYGAGAATTTATAGCATACTGTTCAGCACACCACCATCCATTACAACTAATCCTCATTTGTCAGCTTGCAGGATTATAAATCTGGTGCTGGTTGAAGAAATGAATATGAGCATACCCATCTGTTTCCTACAAARGCATCAATGAAGATGGAGTTGACAGGGTAAAGGATTGGTATTTTTTGGGCTCTAATTTCAGAGAACTTTAAGTCTGTGTTAATCCTGATGTGCAGTCATTTCCATTTTAGTTGGACTGTATATACTGGAACAGCTACTCAACCTGAGTAAACGTGGTGTGTGTCCCGTATGTRTTCATTTTCAAAATGTCAGGATGTGCTTGGGAGCAGGTGTGGAACAGTCTTAATTTCCTCCAGAATGGAAGAAGATGCTCTTTAGAATAAAACAGTATAAATATCACAGGTGTTATGCTGAAAACCTTTAAAAGGGAAGCAAAACAACTTGAACACCCTCAAGATCTATTTTGGCAAGCCCTGCAAATGGCATCTGTTACAAGGAGGTTTTACACTGGTGCACTTACTTCATACTGCAGGGGCTAACCAGAAGTTTTGGAGGTTAAACCAAAAGAACCACTCAAGTTGAAGGCTAATTGTGTTTTCTCTTTCAGCCCAGTTCCTAAATGGGCCATGTACATTCAAGAAATTAAACTAATAAAGTAAGTATGTGTCTGTGTGAAATTACAAAGGGGTTTAGATATGCCTATAATGATTAAGGGACGATATATCCAATCTTATGGCACAGAGTGACAAAAGCTATTAACTACATGAGGTTCTTGGGATCTTAGCTGCCCATAGAATGGAGTTCTACCCCTTTCACATGAACAAATCACTGAGTGTTATTCATATTGAGATTGATTCTCATATATGGGAGAGGATGCTTTACACCATTGTGGCATTATAACATAAATATGGTGTAAATACATTTCATATACTACATAGAATTGAGAACCAGTGTTTCTGTAGTGTTTTAGGAGTATGAATAAGTTTTATTATCTCTTTTCTACAAATAGAGGGGGCAAAACCAGATCATTTTGGGCTGCAGTTTTGCTCGAATTTTATATGGGTGAAAGGAGATAAAAAATATATCTTTAGATGGTTGTGAGATGTAAAGATTACAAATGCATAGAAATCAAGTCAGGACTTGCACACTGCATCAAATAAGGAGTGAGTGTTATGAAAGCTTTAGCAGCTAAATGMAGCCAATGAGCAAGTGTACATTTATGTTGGGCTTTCTGTGCTGATGTTTAGTAGCTTTACTACAGACAGAGGTAAGCAGCTGATTATTATCCCCCAAGAGCAAAAGGAAGCTAGTAAGCAATTATTCTGAACTGTGGTAYGAGACACATTGCCTCCCAGAGCTATTTGTAGGCTGATTCAATTTACCTACAATTGTTTGCTCAAGCTTGTGCTTAAAAAACACTGTTTATCCAAGGTAATATTGTTGTGCATGAGTGGTCAGGTCTGAAACCAAACAAGCTTTCTTGTCTCATCACCTCCTTGCTTGCTTTCAGAGATATTCTGCAGCTTTCCTGGTGGAAACAAAAACATGGGCTGAAGGAGCAGTGCTGTTCCTGGAGCATTGGTGGGGGRCAAAGGGAGATGTGCATGCTGACTGCTACGGGACACTAGGAGGGGAAGAAATGGATCAAGACTTTGTCTTCCATACATGCTGGTGGAAATGAAGCAAAAGAGAAAATCTAATTGTATGTCTGAATAATAACTTACAGTATTAGAAATGTGTTTTCATTTTGAAATGCCATAGTATTCCCTTGTTCYTGACAGGACAGAAATTCCTCTGGGTTCCAGCTTCCTCCTGTACTAGCACACAGAAAGGGGTCTGGGCAAGCAAGCAGGCACAGATGTAAACAGGCAGCAGTTATCTCATGTTGCCAATGGAAACCTCTTAGACTTCAGTGGAAATCTCTCCAAACAGTCACATTCAATGATTCTTTTTTTGCTTTCAGAAAAGTTTTAACCAGCCTTCAAAACTCCAAATGTCCATAACATCTGCTTCATAATAGCTGGCTCAACCAAAATGTTGGAATGTGTCAATACAACTCCTTGAAATGTGTGAGGTACGTGAAAAATTGCAGGTAGGAGAGTTTGTACATATAGAGATATATGTCTGCATGTAAATAGATCAAAAGGTAAAGGTTGTAGCAAAGATGGCATATGAAGCTAATATAAAGACTTCTTTTATATAYCTATTGTGTATTTTCATTKGGAAATAATTTAKACAAGAAGACYTTTTTTTTAACCTATCCTGTGGCATTGCCCTTTAAATTCTAATTTTCTTGTTTTCAATTTTTCATAAAAGAAAAGCAAAATATAATCGTTATCACACTATTTTCTCTGTTTCAAAAGCAGGTCTGTTTCTGAAGTCTGATATACAAAATGTCAAAAGTCCAGACTTAGCACAAACATAATGGCATGTAAATTAATTTAGACCTAGAAGAAACAAGAATGCATTTCATATAAATTATTTYGTATTTACACATTTCATATAAATTATTGAAGAATCCATACTGTGATATAAGTGCACAGTTTAGCAAACTGTGTCATTTTAGACAAAAACAGTTATAAACAAAACTGGAATGAAGGGAACTAGTTAAATCAGAACAGGTGATTTGGGATGTATGTAGGGCCAGCCTTACAAGGCATTCAAAGTGAGCCCTGGYCATAGGCTCATTTGACTCCCCCCAAAATGTCACCTACTGCTCATGTCTTACTTTAAAGACAGCTCATATTTCTAAYCCTGCAGAAGCTGAAGAGCAAGTTGCCCCTATCCTGTGGTTAATCAGAATCAACATCTTGCTACTAAAGGTCACCCTGATTTTAGCTCATCACTGYGGAAAATCCATAGTAACCCCTTGAAATGTTAAGCAGCTAAGCATGCTTAAAACAATGTAAATGAGAGAAGGACTGAATCCCAGGAGACAGGTCCATGCCAGGTGTAAATATCACAACTTCATTAAAGCAGTTTTATGTATGACATTACACAGTGAGTGACAATTTCCTTACATGTTGTTTCCTGCCATCCCCCCATCCCCTAAATAATTGTATCTTTTATATATATATATATATATATATGTATATATATATTAGTCTCCACTAAAAAAAAACCTACTAAAATAATCCACTCTTTTAGTTAAATTTAGGACAGTAGAAGCTGTAAAAGGAAGTATGTGGAGGAGAGAAGGGTTAGAGGGAAAGACTCATAAATTATCTATCTTCATCATTGTTTCTCYTGTTTCTCATAGGTAAAACTATATTCCTCATCTGTTRAGACATAATTGTATTTTTGTAATTATTTTCTTCTGTCAGGAGACAATCTTAGAAAAGACCTCATTGTCTCATTCTTTGGAACATATAAAASTTCATTACTAAGGTTGCTTCCTTCAGTTTAGCCCATCTGGTGAAATTAGGCTGCCTACACAGGTTCCTAGTCTGCCAAAAAATCATCTTTGCCCTCTTCTGAGGCTTGTGATGAATCTCAAATGAACCATGCCTGTCTTAAAACAAGGCATTTTGTTCATTTTGTGATTATTTTCTAATCAGCATGTCTGATTTCCTTTAAATTCTGTGGGTACTATTTGGAAATAATTTTGCCAGTGCAGATCCTCAGCATGAGTTTTGCTGAGACTCCCCATTGCAGCTCATTAAGGTTAAAACCCAATTCCTCCTCCTTCCAGTTTCTCGGGGTTGTTATCTTGTGGGCTGTCTTGAATGTTAAATCAAGGAAGTTCTATCTGAATAATGCCCTCAAATACCTACACYGTAAATAATAAATAACTGTTTCAAGCCAAGGGGATGTTGAAAATSTTTGTTTCAAACTAAAATCAACAACAACACCACCTCTTCAAAGCAAATCATTCATATGTAAGAGCACTGTCTATTATACAAGCACAGGATTGATTGGGTTGCCCACATAAAAGTCATTGAGCAACACTTACTCACTGAAGTAATCTGAAGGGAAGCCCTGCTCTATGATCTTGAAACATTTTATGTTTGTTTTCTGTGTGCTAGACCATGAACCTTGGCAAGAGAAAAAAGTTAAAATTTTCTTGTAAACTCTTTGTTCCTCAAACTCTTGAATAGAAGCACAGATAAACAAYTACACAGAAGTCCAAAATGCTTGTCATGACCCTGCTCCCCACAGCTGGATAGCAGAAGAGCCTAAAATAATAATAAAAATACAGGGTTGGTGTTTCAGAGATAGTCCATTATGATTTAATATCTGGGGCATTCAAGTATCCCTTAGATGCCTTAGCACATTAACCATAAATTTCTACAGGCAACTCTGAAACTGGAGTTCYTGCTCACTAGAAAACATACTATAAACAGAAAGTAAGGASATTCCTWTGATTTAGATTAGATTTCCCATTTATAATAAAAAGATTATGACCTGAGGCTGTTTCTGTCACTAATGATGCTGAGACACATTTAGCASCTTTTTACTCTTTTATTCTGCCTTTAGAAAACCCTCAGAAGTYTCTATATTTGTGCTCTGAACCATGCTTAATAAATAAATGTTTGGTTTGWGCTATTTTCAAATCATGCAAGTTTTGGGGGTGGGTTTGTTGGGGTCTCATTCAACAAATCATTTATCTATCACTTTTATGGTCTATTTGATTGTGCTTTATTTGTGGTCCGTGCCCCTCCCCAGTTCAAATAATCAGCCATGAGACATCCTTGAGGGAACTGAGCTTGGTTCCTCTGCAAAGAGACAGAGGGAGTAGTTTCTGCATCATTAAATTTCAATTTAACCCTTCAAATTAGGCTTCTGTAAGTACTGAAGGGGCATATAAGCTTTGTGCTAACCTTCTTCAGAGGAATAAGGTTCATTCTATTGTGATTTTCCTTTGCTGTGTGCCTGTAACTCACTGACCAATGGAAACACCATTCTTAGCACAGTGTTCTAGGCAGTGCTGTTAAACACTTATTTTTTTCTTTTAATAATAATTTGATACAAGGGGTCATTTCCCTTGTGCTGTTGTTTTTTTTAAAAGGACTCTTACTACCTGTAACGAACTTTGTAATGAACTGCCTTTTCCTGTAACAATAACACTTTAATTCAAAGTTCATCTTCCATGCATATGCATCAAAGCATTAGTATAAAAGCACTTGACAACTCACATTTTAGCTAAAGTCTGCTGCAACACCATAATTTGACTAATTCCACTGATAAGCCACAAAAATACATGTCTTAAATGATTCCATTCAAAATACAAAACTCTTACACCTTTTTGTTTTTTTCAGGCTGAAGGAGACATTGTCTGGATCAATTTTTACTTATTTTCAACTTTTTAATAGCAATTGAAAAACAGATAATGAATCATTAGCATAACAAGAAAAAAAATCAAAGAATATTGCAAAATCCATAACTCTGGCTGACTGTAAAAGTGTGSTAGCTTTTTCTTCCTCTGCTCCTTTCATTTTTCTTGAATTGGCACATATTCTTTCATGGCATGATTGSAAAGAAATGTTAACCTGATGAAAGCACCATCACGATGTATTGTATGCATTCTGTGAAACAAGGATTTTTCACAGCCATGATGGTACAGGCTTAAAAAATGCTTTTGCTTTTCAAAGATACATACGGAAAAATGACAAATGCCAAAATGTCAGCATAATCAGATGGGACCAGAGAGAAAGCAGGCACATATCCCAGCTACTTGCCTAAGAAGCTGCAGCAGAGATCCTTATTACTATTTCAATTGCAGCTCAAATGTGTTTCCATGCAGACAGATTGTCGGAGTATGTGCACAGCACTTAAGTTCTGCTTCAGCATCCTAAGTGAGGCTTATTGCTACAGCCTCTCCATTTAGGTTATTTTCACCATGAATRGGACCTGCTTTATATAATTCAACATATGGCAGTACAGACATATCAGAGAGGTTTRCAGTGATGAGTCTGACAAGAAAATTATTCCTGAAACAAGCTTAAACACTTGAGTAAGGTACTCTGAGTTAAGAATTGCTATTGCTATTCTAGTGGCATAAACATCCCATGCACACACAAAGGAAGAAAATTATTAGGAATCATTGAATCATTCTGCTGGAGCAGACCAGCAGCCATTCTTCCTATTTGCACAACTCCCTTTGTTTTGCCAAGACTGTCTCTCCTGCATGCAAACAACCTACATGCTATGTACTAGACACACTGGACACATATATAAATATGCATATAAATATACATACGCACATATTGATCAATCACAGCTAAAAATAGCTATTTCAAAGTACTTTTATGTCTTAAAAAAATAACTAAGCCTATACTCTAGAAGGTAGCAGAAACCAGCACTGTGATAAGAGCACACCCTTTGCATGAATAAACTGTACATTTTATACTTCAGCATCAAATTTTTCATATGATTTGCTAAGGAGATGTGTGTAATGACCAAGCATTTTTTTGTGTCCATTTCCTATCTCTTCTCCCCACTTCCTCACATGGTCTATTTAATGCTTGTTGAAATACGAAACAGGAGCAGAGGTCTCAAAAATTGAAATATCTCAAAGATATTTCAAGACAATAAGGTAAAAGTAACATCTTAACAGGAAAAGTCTACAAAAAGTCCCATTTGGAAAAACACTGGGCAGAGCTTACAGCAAAGCCTACACCAAAGTCAGTTAACTGGAAGACAAACCTGAAGAAAACATGGCTCCTCCTTCCAGAAGGATCCAGAAGGACCATAAATCTCCTTGCAAAGCATGGAGAAAGGGAAAGATGCAACTCATGCATTTCAGCAGCTGGCCAGAGAAAGGCAAGACAGCTCATCTGGCTGACCTTGAAGGAGATTGTGCTTATGAAGCTGAGTTGTTTCTTTATCTACACCAAACATGCAGTCCGTGAACTGGGACAACCAGCATGGAACACAGAGAGAAGGATGCAAAAGCAGCAGTCATGGCCAGGATTGTGAGTGAAAGCACTGGCAGGCTCAGGCTGTYCAAGAGATGAGTTCCACTCTCTGGAATTGTCTTTGAATAGAGATGGGTGGTTTTTCACGTTTTATGTGTTATGGAATGCCTCAGTTGTTCTAATGTATAAAGTGCATGTGACATTCCAGTATCCCTATGGAAGAGGAACTTTTCTTTCACCTAGAGGTCTAAAAGTGTTGAGCAAAAGAAGCCAACTAACAATTAACCTCTTAAATTAGTGCCAATGAAGCAGTGATTTGGTATAATAAAGTGAAAGTTTATGATGTGAACTAATAGGAGCATTTTAAGATTATTGTCAATAATAGAGAAGAGTGACTGTTATATGAAAAGAATAGAGAAGATAAAGATATTTATTCACTCCAATATCTCTGTTGGCTTGAATTCACTAGCAGAAAGCCAGCAGCACAGGTCAGTGAACAGACTAAACTTTCACTTTCCACATGCTGRGTTTTACTGAAAGGAAGTTGTGGAATCTGAAAAAATACTGAGACGCTTGAATTATGTTCAAGACTACTACTATTAAGTGATTCATACTGCATATTATAATCAAAATAGSTACTGAATAATTACCTCTGAAAGAWTATTAGAGAATAATGTGTTTATGTGAATGCTAGCATATTGRAATCTGCATATCAAAATGAAACAATGTGGCAACAGCAACAAATTGGAATAAAGGCATAATGTCTGACTTACTAATCATTATTTATAAAGTAATTTAGCATATTCTAAACACTCTTTGGAATTTTTTCTTTTTGTTTAATGAAATACATATTTACCAGTAAATGGAAGGTGCTTTCTTTATGGCTGACAGAACTATTACTTAGAGCCATACATTCAGGACTTTCCCACATAATTGTAATGTTGAACCTGTTTGATGTTTTCCATAAAATCCTCCAAAGACAAAATTCTGTYCTATGCTTATTCCACAAAGTGTTACGCAGCAGCATGGAAAATAGTCTGGGGCAATCCTATATAAATCATCAGAATACTTTACACACACACACACACATCTCAGACTTGGTGAGAAATGTACTTTTGCTTCTATCAAAGAGTATCTTTCTATTACAGATATCTAGTATCTAAAATATTGTAAAACTTGGTGACCAAACCATGAGATGTCAAAATTGTATAGAAAAAAATTATGGCAAAATACACAAGATGCCATTTTGCATCAGGCACTTCAAGAAGGAGCTATAATATATATATGTGTGTGTGTTTGTATGTATGTGTATGTGTGCTAGTCAAACAGCCTATTCTGGGATAAAAAAAGTGAAGAGAACAATTTTTCTACCCCAGGCTGTATGATTTCAAAGCTGGAATTAAAGGGCAAAACATGCCTTTGTTAAGAACATGCACCCAGTGAAGACCTATACTTCCTTGGTATTCTGAGGTGCACGTATCAACCCCATAAAGCATCAGCCTTGTGACGTGGTGCTGTTGGACACAGATGTGTTTAGAGTAAGAAATGGTTTATAGTATTTCACTAAAACACCCACAACAGTCCCTGAGTATCTGCTAAGATAACCAGCAGTGAGAAACATAATGATTGTGAATACTGAAGTTGTTTTCTTTTTACTGGTACCACCTCCATGGTAAAAGTGTAGTTAGTAACCATAGCAGTGTATGGTATAGGAAAAACAAAACTACAAACACTACCACAACCAACCACAATGGTATATAATTATCTTTCTAAAAGGTGTATACACACAAACTCTTTTGAGTGTTGCCTGATTCAAGGTGTTGGGACCACCTCCTTCCACTGACCACTGTGGGGTACCAAGGCCTGCCATCCTTAAACAGCAGTCTAAAAATGGCCAAGGCACATGAGGGCAGATGTAACAGCAGACTGTGACAGGTGTGAGGAGGTCCCTAAGTGTTAGGCATCCCAATGTGTTTGACTTGGAGACTACATTTTTGCTCAGGTATCACTGTCCTCCTTTCTGCAAATGTAACCCTTTAAATGACCCCCTTTTCTTGAATAGATATATTCCTGTGTCATCTTCCTTTCTTCTAATTATCCTCCTGTCCTCTTCAGCCCTTTGCCCTTACCTTTCCCACATGCTGTTAAGCCTGGTATTTAAATAAAAAAAGTTGTCCTACTTAGTGCAGCTTAAGTTAGCAGTGAGAAGGGAACAGTCCTTTTTCTACATTTTCTCAACTCTTGAAACAATTAGTATGGGAGAAGGTTGGTTTGGAGCAGGTGGCTGAGTCCCACCTAAGAGACTTATAGGGACTCAGTCAAAATTTTATGTGGAAATCAATATTACAGTACTGTAATATAATATTACAATATTACATTAATACAATACGATAACAAAATTGGCAAACAAGCAGGATCTTTCTTACTGAGTAGAATGGAGATGTTTAAAGGGTGACAGGTCTTTCTTTTAAGACCAGTGGAAAACTCTAAACAGAGTGTCTTTTCAGAACTGGTAGTTTCACTCAGAGAAAGAAGGAAAAATCGTTGTTCATCAAGAGAGTGCCCTCTGTGAAATTCCTAATGATRGCAAGGCCAGAAAAGTGAGAGGAGAGCAGATTTTTTTCTAAGAAATTGAATTTTAAAAAAAAGGTAAATATTATTTAAAAAAATGCTTACAAAGAATAGGGGTCAAAGCATCTATGATCCTGCTGTGAGCTTTCTTGAATTATGCTATGAGTAGTCCAACTTTGTTCATAACCTGGATCTACATGAAGTCATCCATGGAAATTGAACAAGCAGTTACTTCACTGTAGTGCCAATCTATGTTCACACACTTAATACTACCAGTCCCCAAARTCATTAATATCAGACCTGTCATCTATGAAAAATTTGTTCACAYATTAAAAGAATCTTTATTGTAATACTTACAACACTTAACAACAAACCCAAAAAATAACCCTGACAGTAACAGACACCAACAGACACCAGCCAGTATTTCTCCAAATATGTTTTCCACTCTCTCTCACCTTTTTCTGTGTCTGTCTTTTCTACAGTATCCCTCACTGGCATTTACAATTTGCTGCCTCAATTCAGATGTCTACTCTCTGTCTCACAAATCTCACCAAGAAATGGCTTTTTATCTGCTGACACATTTGTACCATCTGGGGGAAAAGCAGAAACAATTTGGCAACAACAAAGAAGTGCCAGTGCTGTCCCTGCGATGTTTTCCAGAAGTCCTTGCTCATAAAAATCAGAATAGAAGCAATTTCAGCATTGTTCCTCCCACTAAGGGAGAATGTAMCTTCAGTGGAATAAGTGACTTCATATAAATTTGCAGAAACAAGTTTACATAGATGTCTGTAGAATACTGAGCTAAAGCTGAATATATTAATACATTAAAAAAGGCACAGGCATCTCCCTCCCCCCTCCCCTAAAATAAAAAGTCTGTATTAGAATGAGGAAAAAATAAATTCTCTGCTATATACCTGTCTAGAAGAAAGGAAAGGATTCTACCAATTCCACAGGAACCAACTGAGTCTATTGAGACCAAATAAATTTAATCAACATTGTCATTGTCTTTGTCCACAGGTTAATTGTGTAAGCTTGTATACTGAGGACTTGGAAACCAGGGAGCTCAGACTCACTTCAGTTGGKGCAGGATTTACTTGTCAGTGTAGCAATGTGATGTGTCACCTTTGCATAATTGAGCACAAACTCCTTGGTGAAACCCACATCCAGGTTCTTGAGCTTCATTTGGGTTTTGAGATCTCATGCATACCTCTCTAAGTTAGAGATATGCACTGACCATCTGGCTCTCTCCTACCCCAGGAATTTCAGGGAAGGCAATAAARTGCAATGCATTACTTYTGTTSGCAGTGAGGCCACCTCCAGGTTTGAATTAGAGTGGAAATGGAGCTTTCATCACTTTGCAATAAGTTAATTTCAAATGCTAGTGRAGCTCACAGGGTTTTCAGCATTGAGAACTGTTTAATACGCCTAGCTTGCAAGTCTTAGATGGCAAGATAGGTAAATATTCCAACTGCAKGTACTACACTACATGTATTTTTCGCACATTCAGAGTTGCCCAGGAGTTCAGAAAAACAGGTAAAACAAGTAAATAGTTTGAGTCAAGTAGTGGGATGAATGGCTACTAAATACATCTCTTTATGAGAAGTTTGCCTCTATGCTTGTGTCTAGGCAAGCAAGTAGAAAAAGAGAGAAAAACACTGAAAAGAGTAAAAGACCATGTGGGTGGCTACCCCAGAAAAGAAAGCCAAGAGGAACACAAGAAAGGATTAGAGAGAAGAAGCAAAACATGGGAAGAGTAAAGTACTACAAGGGCAGACATGATATTTTCCATTGGCCATGAAACCCATGTAGTGAGAGGCAAAGCCTTAGATTCACCTAATGGAAGAACAGCTGTGAAGGAAGAATGAATTACAAGATTTCAGAGTATATTTCTTGCATACCTGAATTCAAAAAAGGCTGATCCCAAATAAGAAGTTTCATTGATATTTATCTGCAGTGGTCTTCTCTACAGAAAATTATGAATTCCATTAATAACAAGAGCCAAAGAGTTACCATGTGMAATAGCTTCCCTCACACGTAAGTGGCATACAAACCACTTTTACACCACATTATCAGTCGGAAGCCACACAACCTAGAMAAGTTTTCAAGATCACATCTCTGACAATTGTTTACTGTAAAAACTTGGGCACTCCAGTCAAAGGTCTACACCTTTGCAGGAGACACTCAGATACACACCACAAGACAATGATTTCTGATGCAGAAAGCTTTTCAGCATGATGGGATTTGCTGTATTAACCTTTGAAACAGACGTTGGATTCATTCAGAAAAGAGTGAATCCAAAAATATCACTGCAAAACTACTACTTTGCTGTGGTAGTCAAGAAGTACAACTCAGAGAAAGCAAAATGTTCCTTCTCTTTGTATGGTGATGCAGGCACCAGGTGCAGGCAGCCAGATCACAAAAGTATCATCATAGAACTCTAAAGAGCAAAAGASTAGTTAGGTGAAGAGTGGGAAATTTAATTAATGTCAAAGTTTACAGAACAAAATATTTATTTACAGCATCCAGAGAATCAACATCTTTTCATTTAGAGGCAGAGGAAAGTTTGAATATGTAATGAATATAAAATCAGCTTAGAAGGTCTAAGGTATTTTACAGAATGCTCATATAACCTAAGAGAAAAATTTATTCAACTTACACTTTAGAGAGACATAAGAGGTCTCACTCTCACACAATAAGTGCTCAAATCACAACAAACTTGTGTTTTGGAAGTTTTCCAACAAAGGTTGAGCATTTCTTGACACTTCCTTGGAGCATGTTTATTTACATATTTGCAATCTGTCACAATTCAGCTTACCAATGATATCTTGAGAAGTTTTCTACTTTGTCCTTCAAATAATTTTGTCATTGAACACAATAGGCATCAGAGAGCAGGATTTTGAACACTTCTGCTCTTATATTTTGATAGAAAGCMCCTTTCTGTGGGAAAACCACAGATAATAAATTACTGAAATACTAAACTATGCTGATAGCACATCTGTTTTAACAGTATGCAGTGTCACACAGTGTGCTGCTGAATAAACTGCACATGTGGAAGAGGCTTTYACATCTGCTAAAGGACCTTTGCACACATTCGCATGAATTCACATTTCATRGTCCAATTTCTTTTCTGAAATTGTATCTCTACAAAAAGGTCCAAAATCWTAGAAGCCAGTATGACTGGGATAGAGTATAGCAAATTCAAAGAGTTAAGATACAGTTTTCTTTTTTTTCCTCTCCCTCTCAGTAGGTCAGTCAGTTGGAAATCAGGGGAAAACCCAATGATGGGAGTTTAAAAGGAGACCAGAAATGACATTACAGGAGATGAGAGAGGGAAGCAGAGGGAATCCAGAAAACACAGATATCAGCCAAAAGGAAAAAAATATTGGTCCTATCAATGACATGTTCCACTTGAATTCATAGAAACCTCTTGTTGATTCTGAGCTGTTGGTACTATGTCCTTCCATAACCTTGACCATAGAACTCTACCACTTCTCCTCTCAACTCTAGACACATTACATGGGTGACTAACACTTTCCTTGCTACCCAACAGCAACACTACCAGGATAATGGCAATAATGACTGGATATGTCTGGGCACTCAGAAGGACCTCCTCCCCAAAGTCACAGTCATGGGCATAATACTAAAACCTGAGAGTGRCACTAAGAACAAAAGGAGAAAAAAATAAAAAAAACAAACAAGTAGTACAGGTCTCAATCAATCACTTTGAAAATATGTTCCCTAAAGAAATGTCAGGTTTTTTCCTGAACTATACTAACTAGACCAATTATATTCTACTCAGACAATATATTTCTTATTCCTTTCTTAAGGCCATTTTTCAGAACCTAAAAATCTTCTGAAAGTCACCCAYACTCAGATGAAGCAGTTGTTTCATCAGGTTTTGGCAAGAAAGTTCCAGTTTTTTATGTGTAGTCAGTCATTAATTTAGAAAGTCTTAATAACAAATYTAATCCCTACTAACCATGACAAAGAATAACAGGACTGTCTTGTTACCTTCTCATTTTACACTAAACAAGTAAAGTACAGGCATATACAGTGCATTCTGACTCACTGCATATAACCAACTTAAAACATATGGAAAGGGAGTGGGGAAAACTACCAGCATAGGCTTTGTCATGCTAACAGCTTTAAAAGGAGGTTGGCCAAGARTATTCCAGATGGCTGAGTTTTATATTAACTGCTCACAGAGTGAAATGGGCTGTTGCTGTGAGTGATGTCCCACATTAGTAAATGTTGGTCTTTCTCATCACATAACTCATGAGTTATCTATCTTCCTGATGCTATCAGCCCTCTCAAGATGCCTCAACCATGACAAGAAATAATGAGAGATTAATTGAACTGTTAACCTATTCTGTAGTACTAGCCATTGGGAGAGGTAAAGATGGTCCTTCATGGAGAATCCTGTCACCACACCACACCTTGGAGAACAAATTCTCTGAACTAGCCCAGGACTCCACAGAACATACAGAATTAGCAAGAATGACATTTTAGATAATTTTATAAAAGAGGGTCTAGGCTGCTGCAATTACAGCTCATGAATAAAATGATCCACAGCTTTGAAGAGTATRAATGATGATAACTTTAGCAGACTTGAAGGTACCCCTTAGGCATCTGATAAGTTTCCAGCCCATGCAATATTTTCCAGGAATAACATATGCGCAGCTGGCAGGGACACAAGTAAAACAACAAAGCAAAGCTACTTGAATATATCAAATACTCAAAAAAATCACACACAGCAGTATTGAGTGAGATTGGCAATAAATTGTTTCTGTTCCCTGTAAAGAAGAATATTTAAACAAAATAATTTATTACCTTGTTCATTTGAACTCATTACTAGAAAAATGAGCTTGTTTATGAAATAGAAGCAACACAGAAAACAGTGCCATGTAGCAGAAGCAGATGTAGCATGTGGGGACTTACTTTGAATTAGTCTGCTATCATGGAATGAATGCTCTTGGTTTATTTTCATTTGAAGGAACTCTAGTTCTTGTGATCCCTGACAAAAAGCAAGTGCAGTCCGAGGACACAATTAGGCTGTTCTCTGCAGAAGTAGTAATGCTAATATTGACACAAAGTTTGCTTTCAATGAAAAAGAAAGAAGCATAATACATATTTAATCAGTRGGTTTTCATTCCCATAAGAATGAATTAGATYCTCAAAAAGAAACCCCAARATTATAGTTCAATACCACACACATGAAAATCCATATTTTTATGCACATCAGTCTCTACAGGTTGGCTTCAGTGGGACTGTTATGCRTTGCCATTTCAGCAAAACAATTAGAATGTGTCTTCACAGTTACCTGCAGACACCTCCATTCATGCTTTCAGTTGAGTTCCCTGAGCAGAACAACAAGGTCCTGAAAGACCAGTCCTACAAAGCAATGCAAAACCACATGTTGATATGTACACATGAATTTAGCACTACATATCATTCATGTTTCTCCAGTTCATTATGCCAGGACTGTCTGCACTTGATGCCCTTCACTCCCAAAAGGGCAATGCTTGGCTAAATGGATGGTTTAAGATTCMTACCTTAAACAGTTCTGAGCACTGAAAGCCAAGCAAAATGTAGGGGGAACTACGTCACAAAGAATACATCATAAATTGATGACACAAAATAATTATTGCTTTAAAGATTTGATAGTATACTAGATATAAATTTCACGTATGTAAAAAATACCATTAGTTGCAGTCACATATTTTCTCWGTCTCTGTTTAGCTGGAATTCAGAATTTGGTATAAAATCCTGATACAAATAGCTCCTTGCTATTTGCAGATGAGTAATCTGAGCCAGTTTCTGGGATCACATAAAGCTGATGCATTCAAATGAAGCAACATCTGAAAAACTTAAAGAAATTTCCTTACCAGAATATCTGCTTTTCATAGGGCAGCAAGTGTAGCAAAGGAAATGACTGGGGTTTTTCCTACTTGAAAAAGACCCTGAMTCTATGCCTTTTTAATTGTGAAATGTATTAAGAGTTTTCAGAAATGACATTATTCTCTAATGCTCCTGTCCATTAATGGAGCACATTCATTGTACTTATCAATATGATGAAGAATCATTAGACTGGTGGGAATGAGGAAAAAAAAATTGAAACATTCCCTGCTAAGAAACTAATTTAACAAATAATGACAGGAAGTCACTGGAACTGAAAAGCGGGAGATGTTAGAATTAGGTCTACTCATTTTGAGTCAAGTTTGATGCCATCAASAAAGACTGCTTTGAAGAAAATCATCCTGGTCCTCCTGCTCTCTGTATTCTTTCACAGAGTACTCCTTATTCTTTCTACTTCTGACAGAATGTTTGTGCCCYTACTACTTTGTAATGTTTCCTGAARCAGGGRCTGAACACTTTAACAGTGCTGGTGTGTTCGTACTGCACTGCCTCAGGTGGCTTTAAAAGGCTAAAGCTACACMATGTTATATTCTGGATATGTAAATTAATTGCAATCCTTTCAGTTCACCAATGCATGGAAAAGGTTGTTGATCTACCAGGGCTTGGAATGCACACCCAAAAGGCACAGAGAGCAGGAACACATGCTGCAGTGTTAGGAGSGAAACRCTTTCCYTAATTTTCCTTTTTTTTTTTTTTTTTTAGGGGTGGGGGGAGGAGTTTTTTGGGTTTTTTTAGATTTCAGGATGTTACATATTGCTACTGGCAGGACTCGTGCTCATCCTAGTGTTTTGCAAAAACAAGCGGTCATCTAGCAGCCTGGGAATTAGCCTGGGATATGAGAGCTGAACACATTTAGATTTGACCTGATTCAGATTCAGGAATTAGATCTTGCTGTTCTGTTCTGCATCTACGGGAACTGTCCTAACACAGATGAAATAACAGCTGTGGTATGGCACAATAATTTTATTTTTTTAAAGTGGAAAAGATAAGATATAAAGTGTGTCCCAAGTTTTTAGTCTGGAGTGGTGGGTTTCATACAGAATACTAGGCACTGATATTTTTTTTCCCTAGTTCTAGTTTCTAGTATTGAACATCAGATCCCCACATCCTGGCTGAATTTTCCAGGCTCCAAGTATTTCTGGGGTGTTGGGTTTCTCTGCTTTTGAGGGGGAAAAAAAAAAGCTCACTTCTGGAATGGAGTATGTTTTTTCCCAAAATGGAAGACAGAAAGGAAAGCAGCTCTTACCTAAAAGGGAAAGCCATTACCATAAGATTCCTCGCTAGCCATGGTCTGTGGTAAACAGTAAATAGAAATAGAGATGATTTCCAAAACAAAGTCTGCAGCAGTCTCAGGTCTTCTGAAGTGGTAAGGTGGTTGGTTGACTGAGTTACGCTGTTTCATTGTTTCACTGTCAAAATTGTTACTACAGAAGTGAACTATAAAACTGACTGCACCTGTGGGGCATCCCTCACCACAACACAGTGATATAACTACTAGGATTATCTTTTTCACATCATTAGAGATAGTGGCCCAAAAGCCAGCTCAAGACCCCAATTTCCAAACTTTAGTTTGTAACTCAGAACCTTGGTGCTGCTGTTTCTACTATTAACCTGCAGACACATGATCTGAATCAAAACACAGCCTAACAGGGACAAGAGAACCAATCTTCCATTCGCTGGTTTGCTATTTTAAGCCCAAGAATGGCAGCAGCAGTAACTGTGGAGCTGGAGGTGTGGGGAATCAGCCCAGGGAGARCAGCATTAGCATGGCTTTAGTGTGCACGCTGCTGAGAGCAGAGGATTCAGTGCGTGGGTTTGAGCAGCCAGGGCGCTTGGGGAAGGGAAATCAAGCAGGTGGTGAGCAGGAAAGCTGGATCAGTAAGTGGAAAAAAGCTGTCGTGGGAATCATTAGGAGCAGTTGCCTGGCCAGGTCCCATTTAGAAGCAGCAGCTGTGCCAGGCTGCCGAGGGGAGGGGATCTGCTCCACGCCAGATGTGCMCAGCGTGAGCGCGCTGTGCCGGCTGCCAGACACGGCAGGAATACAGACAGAAGCCGTAGGGAGCGTGATGTGGAGAAGGGAGGGAAGCAGCTGCCAGGTTACTCCAGGAGCCAGATGCTGTGCACAGAACAGCGTGTGCCACTGCTGCARCCCTGTGATCTCTGAGGAGTTCCTGCCTAGGAGTAAGGGGTTAAATAAATGTCCAGGGGAAAAAAATATTTCCGAGGCTGTAGGTGCTGATGAGGCTGATTCCACGCCTTTGTGATCGCTTCCTGCAATCAAGATGAGCTGGTATTTTCTGCCTGAACTACACCTTAATTTTATCACTGTAGAATATCTAAGAATTATTTCTAGGACTAGGCACTGGTTTATAACTGCAGTGAAGGATATTAAATTTGGTCTGTCAACTACTGTACAAAGTCTGATTTTCCCTTTCTCAGCTCAACTGTAATTCATTAATTCGCTCAGAATGGACATGTCTGACTCCTCCTGAAGCTGAGCTGTAATGAACATCACAGAACTCAMCAGACCAAAAGTCTCAAGACAGTGCCTTGGGACTATAAACATTTATTTCAACTTCTCTTGGTGCTATGTGCTACCTCTACTCTGCATTTTCATTTCTTTGGCCATCTTTAGCTGAAACTCTTCTAACATAAGGTGAGATTGTATTTCTGACTACATGGGGAGGTCTGAGCTTTAGCTGTAACAGTAGAATCCAACCCAATGTTCTGTTCTCTTCTCCTTCACTGCAAAATTTCATTATTTCATACCTAATTTTCTGCATTTTTCATTAAGTTCCTGTTTTGTCCCACTTTCAACTGTTTTATCAGTAAAATACTCCCTGTCTGTTTAGGAAGGCCTCAATTCTTTTTTAATTGTAGTTTTTTATACCTAAATCTTTCAAGCAGAATTCTGACACCCCATTCCCCTATTGTYGCTCCTGGCAGTACAAGCCTCTGAACTGAGCTAAGCTAAACCARCATTTTCTTTACTTCTACTTATAATTCATAAAAGGGAGCATATCCAGTTTATGGAGCTTCTTTCTGCCTGTTCAAAAGTCACAATATAAACAAATTTTTATTTTTATTTCTCCCAAGAGATCTAAGCAAACTGCTATAATAAACAAAGAAAGTAGGAACATGTTTTATGCAACAGAAAATTCTATCAGCAACATTGTACAATGAGAAGGATGAGACAAATAATTCACATAGTGATTATACTATTGTAGAAGTTTAATCTGTCTATTGTCTAAGGCACCTATGCCAGGAGACTTCCATTCTTTTAAATGTACTCAATGTTTATGCCATTTTCAATTGTCTAAAGGGATAAAAACAGGCACATGCTGACATTTCCTAGCTACTATTCATGGATTGAGTTCCATTGTAATTGATCAGAGAAGACACACAGCACCCATTTTGAATCTGGATAGAAGCTGCATAGAAAAACATTTTAAAGCAAAAACATGCAYRTGCARATGCAAAATAAGTTCTGCTAAAYTGGGTACTTTGATAGAAATTCTTTTTAGTCCAGTAAAAAAACAAAAATAATATAAGTAACATTATTAAGGAAAAAAAAAAACCCATTGCATTAAGTTTTTCAGGATATTTTTACACAGCTTTAAATAAATATTATATTTGTATTTATGCAGACTAACATTCTARTGATCCACACATTTAGATAAAAATACAATTCCCTGCTATATTATTATGATTATTAATTTTGTTGTTGTTGTCGYAAACACCTCRGAAAAGTTCTATAATCACCTTGTGYTCCAAACTCAAAATCTTTAGTACAGCTTAAATTTAGTCTTCARTTTAAATAAAATCAGTTCTTGAGCCAACAGTCTGAATTGCTAGCATGRAATAGAAAAGACCAGACTGTGGTCCCAGCTCATGACACCGGAGTAAATAGTYCTTTGTGAGTTTGCAGTCTGAATTAACAACAGCGTTCACAAACTTCTCACTTTCACATGATTATGACAAAGCTGGTGAGAAATGATGAAGGTGGATCATGGGTCATTAGTCAAAAAAGAAGTCTGCTTTTCTAGCTRGTAAGTCATTCTTTAACTGTTTACTCCACCCTGTTAAAACCCC
This sequence comes from Alauda arvensis, assembly GCA_902810485.1. Taxonomy (NCBI): domain Eukaryota; kingdom Metazoa; phylum Chordata; class Aves; order Passeriformes; family Alaudidae; genus Alauda; species Alauda arvensis. The sequence continues at coordinate 119,133 of CADDXX010000535.1, forward strand.
CACAGAAAAGTTCTTTMCTGCTGGACACCAACCCTCTCTGACTAATTTATTGCCTTAATTTCCCCCTCCTACTACATATGTAATTTGAATTACAATTAAATACCATAAAAAGCTGATGGGTGTAGCACAGAGCCCATCATCAAAACCAGAGGACAGGATTCCAAGTTGCAAAATTAAGACACCTTATCAGCAGCATCATTATTAAGTCCATCATTAAAAGATGTTTTTGGAATTCCCAGGATTAGGCAATATTTAAGAAGCATCTCTTGTTCACACAGGAGTCTGTGTGAAAGAGGRAAGGCAGAAACACAACACCTGCACTCCAGACTACTTCATCCAGCACTTGAATCAACACACATCCTCAAAGTAGCTCAGTTTCCTATTTTACACATTGTTTATAGCTTGTTTTCTGCAAATAATCAGAGACTTCAGCGGAATTAGCCCCATGACACACTTATGTCTGACTTGCCAGTCTGACTCAGCTTCTCCTCCGCATTCTGCCATGGTCCCTGACGAAAAGGAGTCAATCAGAGAAGTACCTGAAGCACAAGACTCAGAAATATCAGCATCACACMAAATTCCTTTAGCTTTTATTATACATCAGACTACAGTATGCATTCCAAACTCATCCTCTGTAAGTATCTCCTTGTTATCCCCCCCTTTATAAGAAAGAATACCTCTCTTGGTCCCAACACCCTCTGCCATAAAAGAGAGCCACATAACCACACCTTCTGAACTCGTGTTTCATCCCAGTTAAGCACAGTAAATATACATTTTATCTCTACATCTCTTTAAACTCAAACCCTTTGCATTGGCCCAACAAGGAACTGCAATTAAAGAGATCTTATTTTTTTTAAGCTACCCAAGCCACTGATAAATGTTTGGGTTTGTTTTTTTTTTTTCCCAAGAGTTTCCTAAACACCCATAAGAGCCTGGTTTGGAAAATTCTGCAGGAAATACAAAGATTAATTTAGTTTTCCTTTCTCTTCTCATTCTCACCCTCTGCCTAAGAGCTGTCTTGGTAGTTCTCCTCATTTGAACGGTAATTTAGTACATATGTTTATTCCCTCTTGTATACTTAAAGCATTTTATAGTTCCTAATTTCCTAGTTATAAGATTATACCCTCTGATTTCCATGGCTCCCTGCCAAATATAACAGTTCATTCTGTATTATTGAAAACATATGCAGAAGCTTCAGCAAGCCTGGTTTCCCCTTCGCCTTTTATTTCTTTTACAAACATTCTCTCTGATCAGACCAATGCCTCAGACTTTTTACATTTATCTCTTTTYTTCATGGACTCACTGCAGTCACACCAAACCTTGCAATAAATATTACCTGCTTCAGAAACTGCTCAGCAGACTTTAGGGAAGGTGGCAAGCTCTGAACAGGAGTAAATCATGCAGATGGCTTTCCATGAGCCCTAGCAGTGATGTGGGCTCACCTGAAGGACGAGGYTCTGGACTCCAAGTTCCCCCACCCTGTGAAAGGCACTGCAGTACCTGAGGATGTGCATATGGGGCAATCTGATGAAGCAGCTGTATCCAGAAAAGTAGCTGCTGTGATCATGTCCCAACACTGTTTCACGTATGCCCAGCAGAAAAACTGTTTGCATTGGGTTTTGTAGTGCACACCAYCCTTGCTAACAAATTTCTTTATCTATAAATGCAGTGATAACACATGGTCTAACACAAGTCTATCAGAAACATTTTAAAGATTTCATGCAGCTCATAAAAATCCTTTCTGAAATTCTCCCACTAAAAATCCTACAGAGAACACTACAATTTTGATTTGAAGGACAGTTGAATATATCCTCMATGCTTAGTGTCCTTAGCCTTTCCAAAAGCCTCTGCCTCCATCTRCATAAACATTTCCTAGCCTGCCTTTTTATTCTGCCCTCAGAGATCTGTAATAGTTCCCTGTGATTGCTCTTATGCCTTTCCTGTGCTTCACTTCAATCAAAGCTGTCTCTGCACTGGTAGCCAAACCACATGTCATTTCATCCTTCCATCAGAGTGTTCTCCTTTGTCTCCCAYAGCGCTGCTGCAATCCATTTTAAAGTGTCTGCGACCCCGTTCGACTGCACAGGGGGAAAAAAAAACACATAATGTGTAATCTTGGAGAAAGGGAAAAAAAGAAGATGAGACAGAGTGAGGAAAGGCCTGAGTTTGAGACTTTCTCCTTTATCTAGTGAGGCAAAGCCCCCACCACCTGCARAGAAAGCCTGTCCATGAAGGAGGGTCGTGCCCCCTCAGGGCAAGCATCCACCTTCCCATTCCACTCTGCAGGTCACCACATAGGCATAGGAATGCTTTTGAAACCTGATTCACAGTACAAGTAATATTAGGAAAAAAAAGGAGAGGTAAAACTGTCCTGGGCCATGTAATTCAAATAAAAGCACCTACTTTTATTTTTTCCTTATTTTTTCCATAAGCCAGACATATTAATGGTAGGTTTTACCATGATGCTGCTACTCCCTTCAGCAGCTGCAAGAGGGGATCTGAAGAAATGTCTGCATTTTCACTGACYATGCAGTGATTTGTCCATGTTTCCTTCCACAGTTCCTTGCCATTTGTATCTGAAATCTATCAGGGAATTAATTTTGTTTAACTAAGTAATACCCAGTTAAAACTCTAGGKAACTGACAATTATTTAGTGCAGAACTAACAGTGTGAGCTGGTTTGAGCTGCCCAGCTCACTGTCACACCCAGCTGCCTGCTAAAGCACCACAGGCACAGCTGACCTGCACCCACACCTATCCTGCACATCCATCTGGTGTGGCCATGGAGCCCTGAACTGAGCAGCACAAACATGCCTCCTGGAAAGCAATTCCTGCTCCTCCTAAGGCAAAACATTCTTCCTATGCCATGCAGATGAAGCCTAACAGCTAATGAGGTAACAGGGAATAAACATCACTTGTGCCCATTTATCTATTTATGGAGGGTTTATTATCACTGACTTTAATTAGGATGAGCTGAGTTTTGAGATGTATCCCAGAAGGTCTTGACTGTGGCACACCAGTACAGTTTCTGCAGCAAGTATCCTTAAAAACTACARCAAATACTTTAATTATGTTTGGACTGTGAATAAAAGGCATGCTTGCTATATTTTATACAGTAGTTTTATGAAGAAAAGAGTCATAATTTGAGTAGGAGTGACTAAAATTAGAGTGTTAGGAAAGGCAACAGTTTGTTAGTTGAAAAACTTAATCTGTAAATACTKCAAAGTTATTTGAAATGGCTATTGTTTGTGAAAATTAATTTTTCACATTGTATTGCCTTTCTTAATCAAATTATGTACCATTTTTTCCTCAAAGTAGGCTGGATTACAGTGAGCATGGAAGCAACRAGGGGAAGTCATCCAGAGATAATTCTTAGCCAAGGTGACCAAAATTACAAGAAYACCCACAGACTCTGAGTCTTGATTTCTGGATTGATTTTAATTTCATCAAAAGGCTACAACGACTGTTCTAAATAATAACAATAAAAAAGGTTTACAGTTTTATTGGAAAATCTATTGGTATGTCAAGCTAATTATCTGACACCACTGTTGCAGTACATTAAATTCTGCAGTAACAAGGCACTTGGCATCCTCATTAGTAGCTACATGACTCCTTGGGAGACTGAACATTTGCTAAACAGCAAGCTATGAGGCAATGGCACTTCTGAAATTCCTGCTTCCCAGGATCCATCTCCCTCTCAGTGTACATAAACCATGCTTCTCCCTGTGCCCACCATGCATCCTACAGGGGGAAAGAAAAATGAGCTAGCAAGCAGGTGGAGTAAACTACCTCTCCAAACTGAGGTGCCCTGGGATTTCTTCAGTAAAGGAGAAAAATCACATTAAACTAAAACTAAACCCTACATCTCGACCAGTAATCCTCTTCTTTGACTAAGTTAACTTTGCTTGTGTGTTGGTTTACAGTTAGACACAGCCATTGCAAACATGACACTGTTTAAAGCCTTGACATCCCCTGTGCAACAGGCAGGACAAAATCACTCAGGGGGGTTCACTGAAAGCTTGTTGAGTGTCCCCTTTGCACTCAAGAGCCCAAGGAACAAGGCTGATGAGAGAAAAAAGCATTGTCTAATACCTTTGTATTTSTCAAGTCTCACAACTACCAGAAGGAAGGCTACAGGGAAATTCTCTTCTGATTACTTGGGTTGGCTTTAGAGCTGCTTTGTGCCAGTGAAGAGTACTAAAGCTCCCCTAAAGTGTACTGTGACACACAGCTGGGAGCTTGGGGCTTCACCCATCTCGAGGCACCAGCTGYTGTAATATTCAGGTATCTCCAAACATCTCAGTTACAATATAAGCTAAGAATCAATTTAATGTYGAGGTTGGACAGGAGGAACTCTTAAAAATTTTATTTGGCAGTTTGCTTCTATAAAACCCCATTTTATATTTTCACTGATTTCATAATGTTTTATAACCTTGCTAAGCTCAGGTACAGGAAGAGATGATGAGCACAAAGCTTGTGTATAAAATGAATGAGCTTTTCTAATTCTTGCTGATAAAATAAAAACTTTCACCTAAATTAGGTTGAAATATGCATCTATTCTCCTGCATTTATGTGGCTTTATTAAAGTGCCTCTTTGTACTTCAGTGAACAATTACAAATCATTTTACCAATTTCTTCAGACACTCAGGCATGCCAAGAGCTAATTAACTAGTGTGACAATTGCAAGAAGAAGCAACATAATTCAGCTTTTTAAATGGCTGGAAGGTATTTAATTTGAATAAAAGAGCAATTAAATAGCAGGAGTAATAAATGCTATTGACAGGTAGGATGCACATATCAGAAAGGTCGCTAACAAAGCACTTGCAGGTACTTTCAGAAACTCCTCTTTGGAGTTGTGAAATTAGGATTAATTGGTTGGAGCTGTTTTATAGACTATTTCACACGTTTAATACCTTACAAACTATCGAGGTAATCAGCCATGTGTAAAGAACAAGTTTTGAATCGATTCCCTGATTAAGTAAAATACAAGGTTCTTTGTATGCAAAATGTAGAATGTTAATGCAGGATTCATCTGGCACAGTGGAATACAAGTAAGAAAGACCTTTTCAATACAGTAAATCCCAGAATTTATCAGAATTTGAGTGTTAGCTGGCACAGCTTAGAAGTAACTCCTGCTTTTGCTGTGGAAATTTGGTAATAGTATCCACCAGTCATGTAGACTTTTATTTTGTAAGAATCAGTATTATTCTACATCCACCTTTTTTTGCTTATTTATTTTACATAAGCTTTCACAGTGTCTTTTAAACACCAAAATTTACTAGTGGGAAAATACTCTCTCTTTCCCAGTACAATAAAAAAATACAAGAATTATTAAGTTCCACAAGAAGTTTGAAAGCAGAATGCAGGTAATGAGCTGCAAATGACATTGCTSGGAAACACTGGCCCTGTGGGAATTGGATTTTGCTTGACATTCCACCTCAGCTGTCACTGCCACGTTATGGACTCCAATTACTCTTTATCAAGGGCAGTCCACAAGTCCTGGGCCCAGTTTGTGAGCTCCCATTATGATCCTTAACTCAAATCAAGTATCTCACAGAAGCAAAAACAATTGGATAAAATACCTGGTGGATCTGAAGGAAAGAAAAATTCCCTACCAGAGAAGGGTCAAATAAGCTTAGGCAAAGAGGATCAGTCAGATCTGGGGACCACCATCTCCACCAAGATGTGCTATGAAATTCCAGACTCCTTCCTAGACATCAAATAGTCTTAAAAAGRTATTTAGTAAGCTCTGCATAACTTGATTACTTCTGGGCCTCTCCTCCCCACATCTGTGGTGAAAACTGTAAAAGACAAGTGAAAACAGTTACAGTGTAAAGAATTCTAGCAAAGTCTTTGTCCATGAGATTTTTTCACYCAATATTTGGTAGAGTGACTCACTGAGGACTCACAGACCAGRAAGCAAAGATCAGTGTTTTCCTGAAGGTGGTTAGGAAATGGGTAGTGGGGATGTTAGATCTGGGGGACCAGCCTAACTCCTAACCAGCCTAACTCCAGCCTAAAGGAACTGATGTCTTCTATGGCTCAATGAAACAAGATTTACATATTTTTATACATGTACTTTTTTTTTCCCTAGCTGCTCACTTAAAAATGGTTAGAGGTTAAGAAAGGCAAGTGCAAATTCATCTGTGTATTAAATTAGATGAAAAGGATTCTTATGTACTAGCTCTTGCTGGAAACAGATGGGCTTGATAACAGCATACTCTAGTTGGGCAAACACTTTGTGCTCCTGTTCCTACATAAAGTATCAAACATTATTTGAATTCTATGCTGGGAATGTAAGCACAATATGTTGTTAAACCAGTAATAGAATAACGATCTTTACATTCCATTGTGGTAGAAAATTACATAAATTAACATTAGAGTCAGATGAATTTTTTCTCAACTATCATTGACTAGGACTCCCTGCAACAAGAYCAATATACAAGGTAGTTCCTTATCTTTTGGGGAGATACTCATTTACCACAAATCCCCTGTTCCCCAGYCTGGCTGGTATGTATCTCCAGGAAAAAAGAGCATCAGCTCTGAACCAGTTAGCTTCTCAARAGCATAAGTGATTTGGTAAGAATTAACTTGGAAACATTCTGTGTGTAGGACTAGGCATCATGTGACCAATATGATTATAATTATCTATCTGGGGGGTGGGCAGTGTTGAAAATATTTTTCTACTTTGTTTGGATAATTACAGAACAGACTTACTAATAAATTCATCACATACCATTGCATAATAACTGATTTTGTTACTAAACACTTCCCTGTACTCTTCCCACTGATAGGTTGTTCTAACAGCTTTTTTACTCATTAGCCATCCTTTGATCTCTAAGCTACAGCTGTTTGTGTTACAA
>CADDXX010000535.1:126044-159843 GCA_902810485.1 Alauda arvensis
TAACTCATTTCAACTTAAGACCTGCCCAAGAACAGTTCAACCTCCTCATTAGAAATTAAGAAGTCATGTTTCTTCACAATAAAATGCAGACTCTGCTGGGAAGTCAAGACATTAAAAGCAATGAAGATTTTTTTATATTTTTTAAGAAAGTAAGAGCTTTGGTAATATTTTTATTCTTTTGCACAGTTGTCTTTCTCATAAAATGGACTGGACTTAAGACAAATTTTCTTGTCTTAGTTTCAAACCCTGAGTTCCATTTGCTATTTTCCATTCCCCACTGAGAAACAAAARGCMAGAAATGACAATTTAATGATGGCACAGAGGAGTCATTTAGGTCATTACCTTTCTTTCGCTTCTTAGATGTTTGTTCATTTTTTTTCTGTAGAAATATGATGAATATTAAGAGCTATTTTAATATACCCTTTTTTCCTTGCCATTTCCTCATTCACACTACTGGAGGTAATCATTACTTCCKTCTTGGATTTTAAAGACTGTCTAAAAAGCTTGAAAGAAAGACTTGTGTATCATGAGGAAATTCCCACAGAATGAAAATATATGGATMTATTTAACCCTGGTGGCAGTCTCCTAATGCATACTGGATTTTATCCTGAGTTAACTTATTCAACTTCTGAGTGAAACAGACTGAAAGAAGAAAAACCTTTTAGGCCCAGGAGAAGTCTCCCTTATTTATTCTTTTCATTCAGGCTGGAGTGAGCTAAGATTACTAATCTGCAAGGGACTGAAAATGTGCAGTTAGAGGAGATTGAAAATAATTTTCTTGTAAAATTCTTCTTTTACTATGTCAGCCATATATTTTGCTTTTGTAGGATCCTAATTTGCAAGTGATCCTCTCAAACAATTTGAAAATAGAACTAGCAAGAAAGAAAACCAAACCAAACCAAACARCACTTGAAATTTCAAGTGCTAAAATTCATTATGAAAATACTGTAGAGATAAGAAAAGCTGCACAAGCTTTTCCATATTTTCATATTATGTGACTTTGCTTAATCTCACWAAGCACTGTGCAGCAGCATGGAAAAACCTCCCACAATTTCTTTAACGAGATGATGTACACTTCATAAAATAGACAGTTGTTGACCTATGGYAGTAATTGTTTGGTTTCCAATTACACAGCTTGAAAAACATCAGGTCCTTCAAAGAATATGTAAATATTATCAGTCAAATGCACCTCTTATTATTTCATTGTAGTCAAGATATTCTAACAGAATTATATCATAAATTAATTTTGTCCAATGTATAATTTATCCAGTGTATTTTTTTACAAAWGAAAATCAAAATATCAGTTAGCTGTTTTGAAGAGAGACAACAAAAGGCATTCAGCTTATTTTTTTTAGCATTTTGGATGCTAGCCAAATTCTAGAGCTCTCTAAAATGTTTACATTTTGAGTAGACATTAATGGAGGGGTGTGGTGTGTTTTATGTGACCCTACAAGGACTATACAAAGACCTCTTACTCTGAATTCAGTAGGCAATACTTTGGTGATGGCTTCAGCACTTTTTAATTAAGTGTTCCGTTCAAGAGCTGCCCCTTTAAGTTCTCTTCTCATTTTCTTTCTCTGCCAGCAAGTAATGAAGTGACCTAAGAAGATGGAGCCAAACCGTTCTCAGTGATTTGTAGAGGCAGGACAAAATGCAGTGGGAGCAAATTAAAAAATAAGAAATTTTATCTGAACCCTGAACTTTTCCTAGTATGAGGGTGGTCAAACATTGGAATAGGATGTTAGGAGGAGTTTTGGAGTCCCCATCTTTAAAGCTATTAAAAATCTGGCTGAACAGTGTCCCAAGAAAGTCTGCTCCAGTTGATCCTGCTTTGAGCACAGGACGGAGGGAGTTGTAGATTAAATTATCTGCAGACATTCCCACTGATCTCAATTGTATGATTCTATGATTTATACGTAATTTAGGGTTTTTCCCTGAATTTCTTGTTTATATTCATAACCAACAAGCAATTCCACTTTCTGAATCTCCTTTACCTTTTTCTCTCATCCGCATCATGCTTCCAGTTCCCATTCCTGTCTGTAAGAAACATTCTCCTTCATTACACCAGGTTTCCTTAGGACTCTTCTYTGCTGCCTACCCTTCTCTTCATCAACTCCCAGTAATATTCCCCCCTCATTTCAKGACTTGTCCCTACATAGTTATAATKATATTCCAGCTCCAGAGAAATTCTTAGTTCTTTAATATTTGCCTGATTCATGTTAAATTACTAGGAAAACACTTGGGAGCAAAGTTTTCATCTGCATTTCTCTCTCTGCTATTATATATTTGTCTACCACCCTTGGTATGAGCTTTTTCATGACAAATTCCCCAAAATGGAGTGGGCATCCTTCAGCAGCAAAGCACTGGCCAACAATAAATTAAAATACCCAGAAAGCATCAACCACCACAAACAGACTTGCTACCACAGGCAGACTATTAACTCATCTCTCATTGTGAGTGTTTATTACACAACCACTAGGAAGAGCTCTTACAGGATTTCCAAGACGCAGATTTAGCCTACAAGCATGAGAGACACCTTCATTCTGCTTTTGAAACTTCTTTTGATATTTTGTAGCACCCTCATCTCTCATCATCCTTCACTGCAATTACACTTTATTACTAGGGGAGCAGTAAAAACTGCTGCTTACAGAGTCAAGAACTCTTCTGCATGATTGGACAAAAAGACTTGCTATATTCAGTGAAATAAAAAGGTATTAACAAGAAAAGAAGAAAAGAAAAAACACACAAACCTGAAAGTAAGATACTTTAGAGAACTGTTTTTTTTTCTCTTGCAATTAAGTAATGTGAAGAAGGGAACRTTTGACCTATTGTATCAAAGCATTTCTTTTCAGAATGCAATTAAGAAAGTGGGAAATTGCAGAGATACGTGTTCAAGCATGCACACACAAAAATATTCCCCAACATTTGCTTTAGTGTTTTTCAAGCCTTTTTCAAGAAACTTCTGTAAGTACTAAAATGTACTAAAAATGTAATGTCACTATTAATATGTCCAGATTCTCTTTAAACAAGTTGAAGTAAGTCACAATAACAAGACTAAAAATGTGATAAAGCCCTTGCATCAATGCTTGCCTTTCTTCCATGCTGCCATTCAAGCTGTCAATTGATGATTGATGTACTTCTCCCAAGAAACTAAGAACTGGATGGAGGAAAAGTGATTCCCAGAGTGAATTTGAATCCACATCAWATTTTAAGGAACATTTGGACAAGACAAAAGTGCACAAAAGGAAAAAGCAATCACTAATATGTCAGCAGTTGTCTCAGATCAAGGTGCTGTGTGAAATGCACTTTTGTGCACTTTGACAAGGTGATTGTGGCTGRTCAAAAGATCATACAAGGAGATGTTACCAGAAACCTGAGAACAGCAGGGTAACTACATCTCTGTACACTGGCACACCTTACAAACACTATGTCCACCAACTCTTTGATATTAATACCCTCATATTTCTGTTTAGCCTTTTTCCTGCCTGAAATCTAAATTCAGTGAATGGCATATAAAAATGACACCARTGAAGAGGGGGAAAAAAGAGAAAATGTTACTTTATATTGTCAACTTTTAACAGACAGAAAAATAAAAATTAATTAAAACAATCAAATTCGAGTGCACAGACAGATCCAGATACAATTACTGAAGCCATTTTACAACTGTCCTGGCCATAAATGGAGTTAAATAGATGTGGTTTACTTCTAAACTTCTCATAGAGATATAAACCAAACAAAAGGGACAGAAAATCACTATATGATCAATAGTGAAAATATTGCAGTTCCTCAGGTGGTTTCTGGGCATTTGTCTAACACACAGAAATAACAAGGCACTAGTATATGCTATGTGCATGAGCAAAGGGCAAATTTTTATTCTATTAATGAAACAAATTATTTTGAATTACAAAGTAATCTACTAGGTTTTAAATATTTCTTTGCCTCATGTAAACTGTGATTCCTTGGTGAAAAGAAGAATTGGTGACAAATTCTCCCTGAACCATTATATGAAATACAGCTACAGTAAGGAGCAAAGGCWTCTTAGTGAGAAGGAGAATCCAATTTTTATGACAAAAAACATATGTTACACCTMTGTAAGTATTTTATTTAGTTGGAYGAAAGAAGTCTTGCAGTGCACCTTTACACAGATTTATCTTTAGCCAAAATCAGATCTGTTAAGTAAGGAGCTGAATAAGATAATAAGATAAAAATCAAATTGTCCCAAATATTGAAGGATGCAGAGTATTTCAATGGACAGTAAATTTTCTGTAGATGTTTTCAGGAGAAATAACCCTAAGACATAGTGTGCTGGCAAACAAGTCTTTCTAACAAGCTGTGGGTGTAAAAACACTGTGATTCTGTCCTAATGGCTCACCCCACCATTATTTTGTGTTGAGCTAAGATTCTTTCCTCAAATAATATCTCAGTCATTTCAATTGGATAAGATATTCCTCCAAGCAGGGCTTCTCTTCACAAACATACAACTCAAACTGACAAACATGGAACAATCTATTCCGACGTAATTATCACATAGGGGGCTATTGATTATAGGATGCTGAAATATGAAAGCATATTGTATTTCATACTCAGGTAAGTCTAAAGCCAATGCTGTTAAATTACATGATYAAAAAATGCCTCCTCCTCATGGCTGAAACCAGGCCAAGAAATGTTGTAAAGTTAATAAACTGTCATGCTCATTCTTCTATGCCATATGAAAGAAGCTCAAAAAATTTTTTCTTAGCAATAAAATATGCAATTAAACAGGACAGAAAAGTTACAGCATWAAAAAAAAGCTAAATCAGAGAAGCAGCTAAACAACCTTTTCTTCTGTTTAAATATTCAGACATTTCTGTGTCAGAGATGAACAGCCAGTTCATACTCACTCTCAAGAAAAAAAAGAAAAAYGCAAACCACAACCCAATGCAGTAGAAAACAGCAGCTTTCTCCTGTTTTTCTGCTTGAACTGCACTATTCAATAGGGTGAATGAATGATTTAAATAGAAGTTCTCAAGTACACACAATATGCTTTGATTTGCACCTTCAGTAGCATCACTGAAGCCAATTAACTCAACCAAGGTTTTGGCTTTTACCTGCAATGTACAAAAAAAAATTGAGATTCAAATGATTATAAAATGAATAAGCAGTATCTACTCAGAAAAAAGCTGGATAAAAACACAGCATTGCTTTTTCACAAAACACTTATATTTGTTCAGAATTTGCTTTTAATCCAACTTGAATATTTTTTTCCTTCCAAATAATTTCCCAGTGAACTAGAAATTCTGATAGCATTTTTAAGCAACAAAAGGATGGACTGTGTCTGCCTTTTTTTCAGTTCTCACATATGATCTTATCTCCCCAGGCAGTGACGAAATCAGAAGACAGGAGATTCTCAAACAGTAGAAATGGTCAAGATGCTAAAAACAGTCACCCACCACATTGGCCTGAATATRAAATTCAACAAGATATAAAGTATTTTTTATCTCAATTTAATTTCAAATCAAATTCTACTGCTGTTGGTTGGAAAGTCTGCTGATAGTGGTACAGCTCATACAGTCCAATTTCGGCAGGCCAGCAACAGAGTTTCTGTGGAAGTTTCCAATATCCCTGGTCAGGACCTRTGCTGAGGGAGCAGAACACATCAATTTGCATCCTGAAGAGTGACAAAGCAAGTTATTTTGTGGGATTGAAAGGAGGCACACTACCTGGCAGCACAGAGGACAAATAAATGCCACAGCTGAGGTGCTGAAAGCTCTGAGAAGCACTTCAGTCCCATCAGMTCCCAGCAGAAATGGCCTGGATGTGCCAGCAGCAGGCTGCAGCTTCATCAGCCCTCTGCTCACACCCCACATGGATGGTGAGGCTGTAAGAACCTCTGCTGGCACCTGTCACTGTACCTTCACAACTTGACTGGAACAATGTGGATTTACACCGGTTGAGAATCTGGTCTAGTAGCTGAACCTTCCATGAAATGGGTAGAAAGCACCTCACTCCTGCAAACCCCTRTGCTGAGACAGCCCCAAACATCCTCTCCCATGTGTTACACCTCCACGTGTGCAATCTTAGCTGAGCTGAGAGCTTCCCTAATCAGTTTCTGGAAAGCAACATGCTGGAACTTCCACTGTGGGCTCACAGGAGATTCAGTCAAGTCAAATATTTATCCTTTGACCTTTTAAATTAAAAAGGGTAATTGRAAAAACAACAGCAACAAAAATCTGATTGTGCACATCCCTACAGTAGCTCTAATGTGCTACTTCATTAGAAATGTRGAATATTTCCTAGGAAAGCCCAGGCCAACTGGCACCACGGTTAATAAGGAAAAAAAAATCCCAGTGGCTGCAAAGAGCCTCTTTTATTAACAATACTTCCTATTACAAAATCCCATCCTTCCAGCAGAGTGTTATTAGTAATGGCACAGGATACAAATTTTGATTCATTTATTGAACCCTTTGGTCTTCTGCTTTATTAATAGGGGACTTCTCCACGTTGTGGGGCTTACTACAATCCTGTTTAATTTTTCTTCATTTGTCATTATTAAGCCCTTACACACTTTAAGCTACTACTTTTTTCTGTTTTCTGAACTCCAGGAAACTTAGCCCAAAGCTCAGAAAGAGATTGCTGGTAAGGAAATAAAAAGCTACAAAATTCTAAATATGCTTTAACTGGACACTTACAGGGGGAAAACTTAAAAGACATTTTTATTCAAATATCCTCCACTTCTTCCCCTGGGACAGTAATACTCTCTTTATTCTGCAGCTTATGTACATACTCTCCCACACATTTGTGCTAGTCAAAGCTTTCAGGCTAAGCAGATGACAGGTGGCAGTCCTAGCATGAGAGGACCACATGCTGTGGACATTAATGAATTTCCTTCAGGCCCAAATGAAAGTCTTATAATAACCTTAGGCTGACTTACTCTCCTCTTCAGTTAAATAAAAATATTTCACCTCATACAAACAGCTCAGCAAGATACAGAAACAGCAAGAGCCAAATGAGTGAAGGGATTTAGAGCTTTTCCAAGGTGCTCTTCCAGTTCAACCATTTTCAGTCACTCATTACGGAATGCAGTAAATGTTTTTTTGTAGTCTAACATGCATTATCCTAAAGCAKGTGAGAATGGAAGGCTGGGACAATGGAGTATATTCCAAAGTTTACTTCTGTGAGGGATTTCACTGAAYTATAACAAAACAGCTATTCTGACTACAGATAAACTCAATGTAATGTCACACCTATGGAATAGAGCATTTTGGAGTTTGCAGTACCTTACAGGCTTTAGATATTTTATGCCTTTTTAATTTGTAAATATTTCCAGTCTAAAATGTAAAGAAATCAGAATACAGCAAGTTGCTTAAAGCAGCAGATCATGAGCAAAGAAACATTCTTAGGAAACAGAAAGTTTTAATTGTAGATTAAATGAGCAGAGCTTTGGCTTTCTTACRTCAGCTGGACTTTTGAAAAACTTCAAACCCAAGAACTCAAACCTTAGATGGAAAAAAATAAACATGATTTCTACTCATAATAATCTTCTTTATACCACACCAGAGAAAGGAAAAGAACAAAGTCTGTATAACAAAGTGTTTGGCTCCAAATGGCCTGTGATAAGTTCTGGGTATACAGTCTCTCTCGAGGTACTAATAATTCACATTTATTGATGACCTCTGGTCTCACAGTGACCATAATATAGATGATGAGGTTGAAATTCAGATGTAAAAAATGTCTGGACAAACAGAATGCATTATCAGAAAGGTAGCACTGTGATACACCAAGAGTTTTAGCTTACTGCAGGACATCAGAGAGCAGCAAAGTCTTTACATCCATCAACTTTATCTTCCTGTTTAAAGTACCTCACATTGCTTTTTATCATCAGGATAAAAAGAATCCCAGCAGTCTTCAGGTGACAACAGTAACCTGGACTGAGATTTAAATGAAGGACTTTGCAATGAAAGATTCTCTTTTTCCTTATCAACCATGTGATTCATAACTCATTTATCTTGCCCTTAAAATAAACCACATTTCCAAAACTGTGACATCTCTTCTCTTTTCCTTCAGTTATGACAAATGGAAAAAAATTGTACAACATGTATTTCTTCTCTGACTGACAGCTTATACAAATTATTACTTTATGTCTTTGTAGTTTTACATTCAATATTTTAAATTCCTGAAATTGCATATAGTTGTATTGAATTCCATTAGGATTCCTGAGTCTGTCAGAGTAATAATATATTTGAGTTTTTGAACTTCATACATTCTTCATTTCATGTACAATGCTTATGTTAAAAAGTCTATTTTCTCCTTTTAAACTAGGTACTGAACAAATTCTAATCATTATCCCATGAGATCATGAAAAAATACTATTTTTGTACCCACATTTGAAATATTCTTTCAGGGAGTGCTGCAACACATGTACTAAAATAATATGCACCCATCCAAAGGCCTTTCAATAACTTCCTTAGTTCCCTTGACACACTCAAGAYCACCTCTCAGCTTTAAGAACAGAGATGCCATTCAAATGGTCCCTTCAATCCAGCCAAGGGAGATACTCCCTACTGCTCAAAAAAATAAGGGAAGTGGGACCCTAAGAACTGCAGGAAGGAGAGGAAATAAAACTGTACACTAATGTTTGATAATCTGCATATCAATAATAAAATATTGTTTTACTCATGCTCCCAGTGTTAAATAGAGCTAGTTAACGAACAAATTGTGGAAAAGGTCATTCAGCCAATACTYGCCCATTACTGGATGATCTTGCAGTAAATGCTCACTGGGTCATTTAAAGCTTTCAAGGTCAYACACTGCCATCAGTCTGAATGCTGAACTTTCATGCAKTAAGTGTGAGAATGCAGCAGATATGCTTAGTCACGAGCTGGAAATCCTATTTTGCAGTTGTATCAAGAGATGTTTGGCTGACACGTTATGAGCAACATATATGCAGGCTTTGAGAGCAAGGGCTTTTTATAATAGGCATAATACATGGACATAATAKATAAACAAAGCACGTACAAGGAGTAGATCAGAAATTAAAAGTGTTATAAATCTGRATTCCTATCAGCAAGGAATAGMATATTTGAATTATGCATAATGTGGGGAAAAGGAAAACAGTGCAATGCACACACTAAATTACAGGATGAATATCAGAGTCCATCATATTTCATCCTCTACCTCCCCTTCACTAATAAACCCTGCCAATGAAATAAGCTTAAACAAGTTTCTCTCCTGCTTTGTCAGTTCCTCTTGTTCATTGCACCTTACATATCATACTGATTTACTGGTCTTTTCATAGCCYCTCTCGCCTGAAGAATAATTTTTCCACAATGCCCCAAAGAGGCAAACAAATAGCAGATACTAAATTTCCAGACATATTYTTCGTCAGTCTTTGCAGTACATCCCTCCTTCCTGTGTCTTCATTTAGATTTTGAATACCACAGGTTACAGATTTCATTTGTCTGCTAACATACACAGTTACAATTAAGAAAAACTCAATCACCATGATAATCAGCTCCTTGAGGCTAATGCTAAGGACTGCCCAATATGCACAAGCTCATAGAGAAAATTCACATACAAACTCAATAGAAGACAAGATCAGTCTCAAAATTGTTTACAGAGTAAAAAGCAAAGGCAGGCACCTGGCTGCACAGAGCAGAAGTCTCCACCATGGCCAAGCAGGTGCAGGACAGAGCCAGGGTAGGCAGAAGGTTGGCCCTGGTCCATGAATGCAGCTGAGGTTACCCCACAGGCAACTGCCCCCTCCTCCACTTTTAGCCAGATGMCTGTAAAAATCATTCTCATGAAAGTGAAGGGAAAAAGGTAGGAGAGACCAGGGCCAAGGGGAGAGAATACACCTTGCTACAGGAAGCTTGGATGTCCAAGGGGACAAAAACCTGAAATTCATCATTTTCCCTTCTGCCTTCCCCACCCACTCAACATAGTGAATGGATTGCAAAGTCAGAAAAATATTTTTCACAGCTTAAGTAACAGTTGTGCTCTGTGTGGACACCTCCTCATTGCTCACACATGCCAAATGTCACCTGCAAGCAGAAYAGGCCCAGAAAATGCAGCTCCAGGCTCCCCCAGCATGGTGCAGTCTCTGGCACCAATGGCCTTGTTCACATTAATCCATTTATGTCTAAGTGTTTTCAATGTGAAAATAAACGTGGCTTGATTTGGAACACATGCACTGACAAATCATGACTGGTAGGTTTTGACCCTATGCTGAAAAGAGATGTTTGTGTGTAAGAAATTTCTTTTATACTTTAGCTTTTTGCCTGTCCTCAGGGATTATGCCACTATTGATTAGATGCAAAATTAGATCATAACCTGACTAAATAAAATTTCCTTTCATATGACAGTACTTTGGTCTCAGCTTCCCATGTCACTTTATTACTCATCATGCAAATTATATTAAAATTTTAATTTTCCTTTTCATGTACAAAGAAAAAATCAAGATATCAGACTGCATCCAATTTACATCTATCATTCAAAGTGATAGAACAAAAATAAACCTGTCTTCACATAAGAAATGAGCATTGCTTCACAGTTTTATTATAAAGATAATGTGATCTCTTGCATAAAAAACCTCTAAAACATACTTTCCCACGTCTCTAATTCTTCTCTAAGTCTATCTGTCACTATTTGGCAATTCCTGACACTCAAATGGAAGCTGTGCATTGATGCACAGATGGACCTTCTCCCAGAATGTAACAGTGTTAGACATCTTGACTATATTGTGCCCACAGTATCTGACTTTGCACGCGGTCAGTAAAATAAAATAACAAATCCTAGCAGAAACTGATTTTCAGTTAAAACAACTCTGCTCTACATCACTTTTTGTCCTTATCATGATGACTGATAAGGACACTGCATGGCAAAGACCAACAACACAGAAGATTTCAGGTCAGATATTCAATAGTGTATTTGACATATCATAACCATTTCCTATGAACAAAGGTTAYGATATCTTCCTATCTTGAAGTCAGGTCTTAGCCAGACAGCAAAGTTGTGTTTACCTGGGAAAGAGAGAACAGGCTAAGAGAACTTCAAAGTATTTTTAATTCAAACTCTGAAGTTAAAATWTAGGTGAAAATTCCCACATGAAACCATTGCACACAGCCTTACAAGCTCTGCCTGTTRGTCTGCAAGCAGTGTGAAATCCTGGCCCTGTTCTGACAGGGAGTTCTGGGAGAAACAAAACCCATAACAAATGGGAAGAAAATTTGGCCCCTGCCCTGATTAAAAGTTAATTTTAGGGGGGGAGTTGGGTTTTAGTCAGGAGCATGTCTCCTGACAAGCACATCTGTAAAGCAGAGACTTGTCTTTTTAGACCGTATTGCTCAACTACAGAYATGATAAACAACTAAAGACCGTGTTGAATTCTTCACCAAACCCACCTGAAAGCTGCAACAGCAACTTAGGTACAGAGGGAAGAATATTCTTATTATTTTTATGTGACAGTGAAACATGAACAAAAAAAAAGCTAGGGTTTAAAGAAAAATCTAAAGCAAAACCTGAAGGAAGCAGAGAAACCATAAAATTGCAAACAGAGAATCAGAAACTACTCCACAGAGTAAGTCATCCTAAGTCTGCAATGCAAGTCATACATGAAAGGAGAAAATATACCTTTGTACAGAAAAAGAACTGTCTATTCACTTTKTAAAATCCCATGATCAGAAACATGATGTCAAAACAGAAGGAGTCTAGATATTTCTGTGCTTCTGTTTCAGTTTTAATAGCTGCCATATCCCCAAGAAACAGGAGAGAAAAAAGGTCAGCTGAGCTAAACTGCATGAGGGAAAGAGTAACTAATGGAGGGGGRAAAGAGAGAAGTGATGGGAAGAGAGATGTACTGTAAAGGCAATAYCTTGGGAACAGAGAAACCTACTTTTTATTTCTCATGTTTTGTCCCTGGCCCATTGTACAACTATCAGCAAATCACCAAATCACTTTGCAAATCTGAGACAAGTTGAGCTGGTTGCAAACTGGAGAGAGGAAAGATGCAGAGGCAGAACAGAACAGCTCCCATGGCAYTGCTGTAATGAGATTTCTCATATCACCAGCAAACAGCCCCAGCAGAAGATACTTTTTACWGTTGGGGCTGAATTATTTATTTTGCAGGTGCATGCAAAAGCCACCACTTGGGCTTGCCTAGTTCTCTGGTATCATGCAAAGCATACATATCATGGAAAAGTAACCACTGCCCCAAGGAGGTAACAACCCATCCCTAACGTGGGGAGTAAGCAGATGGAGGCTTCCCAAAACCTGGGGGGCAGCACAAGGTGAGCACAAAGCAATTTAAGTAATGTCACTTCTCACCACCTGCCAAACCTTCATTGAGTGTTCCTTAGTCAAAAATGCATCTATTATTACTATGTTAGGTGCAAAATTGACAGAGATGTAACTCTCTCTCCTTTGCCCTGGGAGAATGCTACAAAACCCAGCCTGTCCTCCAAGGTATTTTCAGTTCATGCAGGATTCACACCAGTAGGTATCCAGGGCTTGCTTTCAGAAACATTTTCAAGAAGAAATTGTTCCAGAAAGAAGCCAATGTGATGAAAATAAAACTCTGCAAAAATATGAATTCCATTTTGTTGAGGTTTTTTTCCCAGCTGTGTCCACAGCAGGGTAAGAGACAAATTACCCTGTACAGCCATTATGATAAAAAATTAAAATACTCCCCCTGAACATGAAAATTTGTGCAACACAGGCTACAAACTGTTCAATTAGTCTTTAAGGMCCATGGGCATCCATTTATAGTCAAGTTAGTGGTCATTGTGGGTGGGGTGACCTATTCCACCTTGTATAACTAATAAACTTCACTGGGATGGGAATATACCCACATGCCTACTAATTGTGATACCCCCTGGACCATGGTGCCTGTCTCGCACGCTGTAATAGTAAAATGAAAATGTTTCAGCTAAAGACAGTGAGAAAGTGAGGTCTCCTACTGTCTTTGGGATGTTTGGAATTCCCTGTCCTGGTTTCTAGCTTTAGTCAGTGTTTAATTATTGATACAAAAATAGATGGCTATAAATAGTAGAAACGGAGGATTATTCATCCTTGTTCCTAGTTCAGTGGGTAAGTGGGTAGGTACTRTTGGAGCCCTGGGTTTCCAGGATGTACTTTTGCAGCTACAGAGTTAGTGCCTCTTCTCCCAAGGGGTATTCAAGACAGAAGAAACAATCAAGAAAGAGAAAGAAAAGAAAAAAAAAGAAAAATAAAAAAGCTTGGCAATTTCTTTGAGAATACTTAACACATTAAAAGCATCTTTTCAYCCAGCTCCAATTTTGGTACTAACAAGCGGTCTAATTTTCAGAAGTATTCACAAGTGTCATCTACCCTCCATGTCAGCAAGAAGGGAATTCGAAGTGAAGATCAGGTCATGAGGCTTTAGGCTTTCTTCCAAATGCAGAAAAGTMTAATGCTTAGATTTGCTTTGCCTGGCTGCTTGGTTTGAAGGGGAGGCAGGAGACGCTGTTTGCTTTTGTTGAGGCTTTACTAATTACTTGAATAATATWAGGCACTTTTAATCAGCTAGATAGAGTCAGAGAAAAGTAAAATTTTGAACTTTTACTCTACTGAGCCCATTGATGACCAGTAGAGGATAATAAAAGGATAACTAAGTTTTCCCAAATGAAGAAAAGCTTAGTCTTGTAAATGCTTAATACCTTACACACCTTTCAGAAAGGGAGCTTCCAAACTGCTCCCTGTTTTTCTACCCAATAGAGATCTAACTCAACACTCAGCTCAGGGGAAAGGAAATAAAAGAAGATTTTTACTAGAAGATTTCACTAAAATAAACTATTGTTTACTTTACAATATGAAGTTGGCAGAAGTTCATATGAAGAGAGGAATATAAATGTCARTGAAAATGAAAATTTTTGTAAACARTATTCACAARTGAGTCYAAAATCTGAGGCAACCAGATCACTTGAATCTTTCACTGCAACAAGAGAAGAACAGTTAGAGAATCAGGACTMCYGTAAACATGTCAGAAAGTATTGATTAACACTTCCTTTACATAGAAGTTTGTTACTAGTCCAAAYTCTTAGGAGGAACAAAATACCTTCTATAAGCRTGGGATTTTTTTWAAAAATATCTCCCTAAAATTTTTCSYCACTCTATCTCTTTAACCCCATAGTCCTGGTAATGCTCTTTTTTATTTTTCCCTTTTTCTTTTTTTGTTTTCTTTTTTGSTTGGTTGGTTGGTTGGTTGGTTGGTTGGTTTTTGGGTATTGACCATCTTTTTGGAATTTGAGAATAGAAAGGAGGATTATTAATAAATTTATTGACTACATTCTTCTACGTTCTTTCTTTTTCCAAAGAATAGAGATAAATATATATATATATAATTTTACAAATTATTTCTACTAACTTTTTCTTTAAAAAATTGTTTAGTGTACCATTTATGTGAAAATATTACAAATGCTTATGTAATATTATTAAATTCACATCTTACTACTYACAATGCTATTCACATTTGCTATTTGTGCTTTCATGTTACTCCTTAAAGTAACAGTACTGTATCTCCTGACATGATGACAAATTGCAGTTCTTCCATGTTCTAGCAGGGACACATTACTGAACAGGAAAAATAGTATTCACATATAAATGAGTGCTTCTTCATTTATGAAACATTCCACATACTTTCATGTTAACTTAGTCAATGTTCATTAATATTTTAAWAAATTCAAATGGCTCTTCATCCATTAAAAAATTTATGAACAATGACTGAGTGTGGGATTTGAAAACTCATCAGATGGAATTCACTGTTTCTATTTATAAAAATATWCATGGATAATGTTCTGGATATAGTTCACATCTTCAGCTCTCACTGGGTAAAGGTAGGATTTGAAAAAGTGTGCTCTTACTCCAACATCTGCRGGCACAGATGAAAGCTAGGCCCCATTTCAGTCTGCTGGAATGGTATCAATTAGGATATAATGTGAGAGGATCCCAGCACCAAAGGTGAAAATTACCTTTGCTAATCAAAGAAGGAGAAACACAAAATCAGGAGAATCCTGGGAATGATTCTAGGGAGTTAGATGTGCTTTCCTAATAACTAATTCTATGCAGTCATATAATAAAGGTTGTTTTCCTGTATGAAGACAAAAGATGAAGTTATCTAATATCAGTCTGGGCACGTTTCAAAACTCAGGGAAGGAAGCAGTATTAGCAGTGGGATCAGTATCAGACACTCWCTGATAAGGATGACAGGCCTTATGAAACCTGGCACCCAAGAGCCAAGTCTCACCCACGCTCTTGGCATCCCATCCTCTCACCCCTCCAGAAACCTGAGAAGCCTGCCAGCTCTCCATTTAGCATCTCTTCATTCCAATAACCCTAGAAACACTGCCTTCAAATTCTAAATAAATCTAATCCAAACTGGTGGTAASCTTTCATTGATTTGGGTAAGAGCTGGTCAGGCCTTTCAGCTGGCAGAAGCATGAGGCAAGAACRTGGCATTTCTTCATGTGCTAATTGTATAATAATTAATAAAAGCAAATTAGATCAAATATAACTTAGAGAAAACCACTCTCCTGAATTATGGCTGTTGAAACWTAGCCAGAGGAGCACTTTCAGGAGCCTGCTTGGCTGTGCAGGACTGATTTAATTATTATGTTTAAGCATGGTCTACTACAAGGATACCTGCTGTAGCTTGCAAGCTACACCAGAGCTCAGACAGATGAGCTGATGTGCCACCAGTCAGCAAGACAGAAGTGCAGGACACCATTATGTGAATGAACATGRTTTTCCTTCTGGAGTTTGTCCAAACTGTTCCTTCAGTTTGGACCCAAGAAAATTCAAACCAGTGATTTAAGTCTGAACACTAGGTTTTAGAGAAATTTTGTCAAAATTAATCCTTGCAGTTTTTCTGCATTAAAGCAATACTGTACATKATTGTGCAGATTCTCAGTTATTTGGACATAAAATCCATCAGTCCATCTAACYAACTCATCAAGTACTGGAGTCTTTTATCCCTAAAGTTTCTTCCCACATACAACTGTGGAGATACACCAAATAGGTATAGAATCTACTAATAAAAGTTCAGTGTTACAATCTCACCATTTTAACATAAGTAAATAAAGACTGTGCACTGGRAAACATCCACTAAGTGCTAACTTTAATATTCATTATATATTTTCTTAATTTCAGGAAACTGAATCTAAAAAGCAACTCAAATTTTCTTTCCTACTACTGAGAAGGTGTTTCCTCTTTTTTTTTTTGCGGTTTTTTGAGTTTGTTTTTTTTTTCTTTTTTAATGAAAACAGGCAATCCTGTATTTTGTTTCACAGTGCTTCCCTGGGGCAAAGATAAACTTCACTCTTATCTGTTCTTTTGTTGTTCCTAGAATGATTGCTCTGTTCATTATACTGTTTGATGTTGCCATCTCAGCTTTCCAGTGCCTGATTTGTTCACTTCATTCTCAAAGTTATTAGGCTCTTCATTCCAAAAATAAGCTGATTTTCTCATTTAAAAACCAATGTCATCTTTGTGTAYCACAGATTTACAGTTCACAACAGTAATAGATCATGGAAACASTGACATAAAAGATTAAATTACGAAATGTATTTCACTTGCATAATAAGGGAACAAGTGATAGTCTCATATAAGTGAATACAGATCGTTATTGCACAAAGATCATAATCAATAGGTACCGATAAAGCACCTGAGTTACAGCCCTCACAAGTTCCCAGAGTGCTAAGAAACAAAATCTGAACTTGTGAATTATGAGATAGAGTGTGCTGGCCACATTCCACTCTCCCAGTGTGCACCCACCCAGCTGCACACTGGATTTACCTCTRAGGTGGGAATGATGGTGACTGTCACCACTACACCTGTGCATTTGGATTCTGGAACACAACAGGAATCAGAATGATGTTTCTACCATTTTGAGTGATCAGTCTTCCAAAAACAAACACAGTTAAGACACCACCATTTGGGGAGGGGTTGTTTTAAAGTATTTTATATATCCCAAACCAGTATTTCTCAGGAGGACTTGTATGTCACAATCGAGTAAAAATATGATGACTCAGTTGTATTTTGACTTGAACTTTCAAAACTGTAAATCTTCTTCTTGAAAACATTCCTTCAGACATCCTCTGCAATGGCAAAAATAAACAGAAGTCCTTAAACTCTTTCATAAGGTATTTTCTAAGTATAAAAGAGAATTGTTGATAAAATAAAGAAAGCTAACAATCCCAAAATAAAATCTCAAATCTGCTGTTCTGTGTTAACATACTGCTTTTCTWATGTATCTTTAAATACCCACCAGAAATAACAACCAACATTGGGATTGTCTTTTACAATGCARTCTTTATGTAATGGCTAAGCTTCARTTTCATATGGAAGAACATACCACACAATAGCCTGACAGAATGCCACCTAGATTTGCCTTTTTAAATGCTCACCACAAATCCTACAAGACCATGAGTTCCCAAAGACTAAGGCATTGGTAAAGCTTAGAGGCCAAGATCCACATTGCTTTCCCAGGGTAAAGCAGCTTGAACACAGCATGTGGAACTTGTTGCAACAGCTCATCCTCTTTGGTCTCTCTGCACATAGCATGCCAGTATATTGCTTGGCTGTACAGACAAAATCAACACAGAAAGAAAGCCAGCACAYAGCTATGCAACATTTGGAATCTCAAAAAGTCAGTGTCAAGGGGTTCTCCACTACCATTTCAACCTTCTTGTAAAGACATCACTATAAATCCTCCTGCCACTTGAATTAGCAAACTGATTGTTGCACACCCACTGAGAGCTGCTGAGTCCCAACTAAAGCCACAGGCATCCTGACCAGGAACATGGGCTGAGCAGGCAGGACTGGCTTTAGGCTGTGAGTGTGCAGGTATCTAAGGCACCCTCAGGCCTTTTCCTATGCACTAACTAGCTGATGCTGCTCTGAGCCTGTTCAGTGAGCTGGCATCAAATTTTGATGTTCATTATGGGGAGTTAATTCTGTGCCTTATCAGTGAGCTGAACTTAGTTCCTGCTGCCAAATTAGGAGGACAATTCTGTGCTGCTCCTACTAGAAATGGGTAGGTTCTGTTCACCTTTCTTACCTAATCCTTTTTGTAGGTCTACAGTACAAAACTGGAATAAAAAGGTACCTTCCAACCCAAATCATATGAGGATGTCAAGGTGGGCAGGGGTGGGAAAATAAAGACAGCCATTGAAAACTGAATTGGAGGTTAATTCAAGAACATGAAACTTGAAAGTCTCTCTTTAGAACAATGTCATAAACACTTGTTAAAGGAAAACTTGCAAGCAACAACCATCCTGCTTATCTGTGTCTCAATAAACATCTTAAATGGGAGGAACAGGTAAATCATCTATAGCTGACATTTATTCAAACTTAGAAATATCCATTCTGTAATTTCAGCAACCARAAGTATGCACTTTTACAGAAATGAAAGCAATTTTGTCCTGGTTTGCACCACTCACGCTGCATACTTGCATTTCCTTTAATGGTGCTATTGCCAGCCATGAACTCTGCTCTCCAGAAAGGATGAGAGACAGCATGAAAMGTATGAAGTCTGAAACGATTATGACAAGGTATCAAGTATCATGTTAATATGCAGTGTCTGTCACAGATTAATTTTAATGCACGAGCCCTTGGGTCACATCAACATCACAGAGTTTTCTGGGTCACCAAATTAAAAGGCATGGCATCATCCCCTTTTGACACAGAAGTAGTTCATTAAAAATATTTGCAGAGATATAGGAATTAATCTTGGTCAGGCATATGCTTTGAAATTTCTTCTTCAAGTTACGCTGGCTTGAGTAGAGACTCAAACAGAGACAAGGTCTTCTGGAAAATAAAATCAAACGTGAAAATTAAACTTGATTAAAGTTCTCAGCTGGACTTTGTTCTCAGATGTGAAGTACACTCTGAGAATGTATAAATTCCTGGCATATCCTGTACAGACCATAAATGCTGATTTTTCGATGAGTTTCTGAACCTACTGTACCCCTGATTTATCATGAGAGCAATGTAGTTGTTCAAGAATGATTAAATTTTCTCTCCAAGTAGTGCTCTATTTCAAGTGTCAATTTTGATGAATAGCCTATCAAGTCATGACACAGTCAAAGAGTTGAAATAACTCTGTCATCACACGGTGTTTGTCATTAAGAAAACAATTTGCACTTTCTTGAGCATCACATTCATTTGCTTCTATTTGAGGGTAGAGCTACAGAAAATATTAGAGCTTCTTGCATTATCTAAGCAAGTTACTTGTCAACTATAATCAGAAAGGTTGTATGTTGCAGAAAACATTAATTCATTCCTTTTTATAAAAGTTGTTTCAAATATTTTTGAATGTCCAAAACAAGATAATTAGAGCTCAAGGCACTGCTACTGTCAGTCTTCACAATAATTGCCAACAACATTAGCAAAAAATAAATTAGATTCTAGTGTCAAGTTACTCAAATACAAAAAATGTTGTAACTCATTAAAAAAAAAATCAATATCACACAAGGAAATAGTGATTTCAAGTACAAGACTATGGAGAGGATGATCACAGACATCCATCAGATACCTTGCAAAATCTTCACTGTATCTGAATGCAGACTGTACTTGCACAWTCTCTTGCCTCTTACATGTCAGCAAAGGCAAACTCAAGGACTCAGTACAGAGCTCTGAAGTTGACCAGAGTTTGCAGAGAAGCTTGCTTTGTATGTGTCTGACACATCAAAAAGATGGCAGAAAATGTTACTGAAATGTTTATTTTACTATAATGATGTTTGAGAACATCGGTCAGTTTATACCAATCTCATGTGGTTTTGCCATTGTTTTACTTTTCTACACCCTTTGCTTGTTCCATTTATGTCAGTGTCCTTAAAATTGAAAACTGACCAATCATTTATACTTGTCCATAAGTGTATTAATAGAATTTTAACTTTGGACACCTTTAAATGTGGAAAACAAACAAACAAGTGTAGGTTAGTAGGTACATCAGAAATTATAACTGCATACTTAAAATTTTTTTAAAAAGTCTTTTATTATCCATTCTTTGAGAGAGAGGTTGATACGGCATCTGAAGACACAGCTGTTCCACACAAAGTCATTTCCTGTATAAGTTTTGTTGCCAGTACCTTCAGACTGAGAGACATATGGCAAGTAAGACATTGTCCATTCATCTTGCACCCACTTCTGTTGTGCTCTGTTCTTAAGAAGAGCCCTGATAGCAATAAAGTCTGCACATGCACTTCATTTTGTGAAAGCACTAAGTACACCTCAAAGTCCTTGATTGTCCTTTGACAAATATTACTTTCATTATTCTTATGATCAAGCTCTAGACACCTGTGGGGAGGTTTGTTTTAGTTTCGCTGTTCTTCCCATTGCTGACACCTGTGAATAGACAGAACAGTCCAGCAGTCACCTAGATGGGAGTCATTAATTTTGCTGATGATAAACTACAGTTATCCACACCAAATTTGTAATACATCACCTAATGAGTGATATGTAGGAGATCCCAAGGGATAAAGCATCTTTCTACMATCTTCACAGCCCTTCTCTGGCTACTGTTTGTCCTTCTCTCTCCCCCCAAAAAGAAATCTGTTCTACCAGATGCTGTAGCAGCCCACACACTTTCAGAGAACACTAATACTCAATATTTCTGAGCTTGTATRACACAACAGTATATTAGCACAATTATAGCAGGATACTATTGCAGCATATTGCAGTCTCCATGCAATAGAGAGTTAAATCCAATCCCCTTTTTAAATTTATAAAAATTAAAACCAAATAATGAAAGTATCTTAACAATTTTTCATATACAAATTTTAGTGTTAGATCTGAAACAGAATTTTTAAAAGCTTTGTTTTTACAAAGACATAAATAAGTTTTGTTTAAAGCCATCTATTTTTCAGTTTGTCACCCAGAGCTCTCCTTTCTGTTCCATCTAGTYAAAAAGCTGTTGGGATGCTTGGACAGTTGGATGCAATTCTCAGCTATGATCTTCTTCTTATTAATCACTTTCACTGAGTGAGGACCATCTCCAGATGGATTTATAAATATATACTCATTTTCCTTTAGGAATTCCTTTTTGTAGTCACACTTCCCTGAAGACTAACCATGCTTCATACATKTGATAATTAATTACAATATCACATTTCTCTCCCAAGGCAAGCTGACCTATAGCTCACCCTAGAAACGCAAATATCCCTTGGGAATGCCCAGGCAGAGATAGCCCCTAGCTGGACCACAAACAGAACATGCAGATCTCAAACAGAACAGAACAGATTTCACAGGTGGGTAACTCAGCCAATAAACATTTACCTGAGTGGCTTGCAAGGCAGTGTTCAGGCCTCAGCCTGTAACCCTGACAGACTGAGAATGATCCATGCCACCATTGGAGTAAGAAACATCCAAGCTGCTCAATGCTAGCTGTGGAGAGAGAATATTAGCTAGAGGAAGACCCAAAGTTTCAGGTAATAATGATCCTGGGATTAGTGGTGGGTTCATTGATGAAAGACCTCTGCCACAATAGTGGATTTGAGGGAACAGATATCTGTATAGAAAAGAATTAGAAATGTAATAAACCTTCTGCAAAATTKTGGAAGAAAATATGCAAGCATGAATTTARGAATGGTTAGAAAAGAGTTGTGCTAGTTGGTTATGCTGTAATATGTCTGCTGTAATATATCTCTGCATCCATATAAATTCCTGTCTAGAACCTCTTCCAAACACAGGTGCAGGGATAGTAACTGAAGTTTTGAAAACTGCATTGGTAATAGTTTTTGCCTGAAGTATTTGAGGTCAGTACCTTGAAACCTGGTCTTCCTAATCCAACCGATATTTCCAGCTAGGTTAGAGCAATAAAAATAAAACTATTTTKCTGCAAGAATGATTTGTCTTTGCTATTAATATGACCAACAGTGACACTGACACAGTCAGTGAGACTGAGTACAAGAGTGCTATGTTCTTTTTGCTAAGAGCCAGCTTAAGGCTTTGAGATAGATAACATAAGCCTGCCAGGAACGAAGAAGCCTTATCACCTGGGTGAGGACTGGACTACTCCTTTTAGGTAAGTGGTTGTTGGGAAGGGAGGAGAGGGAGAAGCAGCAGGCATTTGTTGGAATAAAAAGGGCAAGTGAAGTAATCTCTGTCCCYCCCTTTAGCAGACCCTAACACCTCATTCACCCATTAATTGAAGGTAATGGTAACACTAGCTGACAATCTGACTTTTCAGGGTTCCTGATTAGATAAGGTGSTCTGTCTGCTTTGCTCCACCATAAGCACAGTGTCTAATTTGCCTCTATTTAGAGGCAGGCCTGTCCTTTATTATCTGATAAAAGAAATAATTCCGATTTCCAGGATTGCACTGTTGTCATATAGCAGAGGCTATGAATTCACCAACCAGAAATGGGGCACTACTCAAATGTAATTTGTGCAAATATGTGGGAACAGGATGAAGTTGTGTCATYAAACAATCCTATCAGCATCACATGGCACCATCCAGCCATGCACTTGGCAATGAAATAATAACTTCAGAATTACTTTATGCATTGGAAATGTGACCTCTTAAGTCACAGACAGCTCCTGTGACTCCTGCCTAGAGTCCAAAACTGTGCACACGGGTTTTTCACTTCATTTACTTGCTTCTAGCAAAACAGTCTTGCAAAGGYACGAAGTGTGCTGTATACAGTTCCAACATGAATAATTTCAAATATTTAGCATGCTTCTGGATGGATTTAAATAGTTATTTTCAGGTTGCCTAGTTTGTAGGCTCTGAGACTGAGATCTTTCACTTTTTACACAAATGCATGATTACACTTCAAGAGAAAACCTTCTCTCCAAATTAGAAAATGTTTCAAGGCTTTTAATAGATTATCTGAAACCCATTACTGAATTGTGCTTTATAAGTACATTGGACAGTTTGCCAGACAGGGCTGTGACAAAGAAATGTGAAGGAGGAGGAGAGAATGTAAGATAGAAAAGAAAAAAAGAATAAAGAGTACCAATGTGCTACGTTCTTAGTTCAAAGGTGAATAGAGGTTCAAAACTGATCAAACTGTCAGACAGAAAGTCCTTTCTTTTAAAGGCAACAAAAWGCATTATTTTTTCTKTTACATAACTGATCTGTTGTTAGCTTTTTCTGTCACCATGGAGACTACCATTGCTGCTGCTGCTGATTTTGTCTAAGTGGYCAGTACATGTTTGTATCATCACTTAATATCATGCTGACTCTCTGGTAAAGAAATTTTTATTTATTACTAATTAATGTCAGTCTTGTAAAAGAAATTACATTGATTTTGTTGTGTTGATGTTTTCTGTTGTTGTTTCCTTTATATCATATACAAATTCCTATGAACTTCCCTAATCTCTCTCAAACACAATTTCCAGGGCTGAAATTGTAATGAAGGACCTGCTGCTTTCACTGCAGGTCATCCAACCTGTTTTTGTTCTTATCTTCCATTTATCAAATCCTATTGAAAAATTACAGTGATTTAGTGTGGTCAACTGAGAATATGATGTCTGAATCCCTTCCTCAAAGTAGTACAAAGACACTAAATCTCACAGAATCTGAATTTAGTTTCTTCCTGGCAAGAGCAGTGAGTGATACAATATCTGATGTTCTCTAACAAACACTGTCCAATATCTTTACAGCTATATTTAACAATCAGAAGTAGATATTTATTTTCAGGTAACTGTATTTATACAGTTATTTATAAAATACTAACAGAGTCTTAGAAGTATCCTTTCAACACCAGCAACATGAGAATTTCTGTTTTTCTTTTGGAACAACCTCAACATAGACAATAGCGACTTTATTCAAAATGTTTGGACATTCAAAAAATGCAAAATAACTTGTGAAGCATTGCTTTTCATAAAAAAATGATACTGATTTTTTTCATAGTACTGGTTTCTTCACAAGAGGAAGAAAGTACAGATATTCTCTGAAAAATTATAATGAGAGCCTAAAKGATTTGGAAGCAGAGAAAGAAAAGCTTTATAATTTCCTTTCTCAGACTCCCCCAAATGACACTGAAAGAGCAGACACTATAGTCTCCTTTGGTTACCTTTTCTGATACCCAGTCATGGTTTCTTTCCTGAAATTAACTTTCCTTTTAGTAGCAAATAATGTTTTTCCCCTTTCCTAGAAACACAGGATTGGCCACTGTAACATGGATGATTCCTGATGTGACTCACGCTGCTCACATTTTTAYTTTATCCTATCTTGCCTGGGCCACAGCAGTGAGACACAGATGGACACAGAYRGACACACCACCCTCAATGCTYAGCAATTGCCAACTGGTAAAGATCACTACAACACATCTCCTCTGCAGAATATGTTACTATGAGCTATTTCCATGAAATTGCAAATCAGGTGCAAGGTCTTGTCTTATCTCTTCAAGTTTAAGAACTTTTAACACTGCAAGATGACAAATGTGTGTAATGACAGCATCTGAGGTGGTACAAGAGAAGGCTGAGGAGACAAAATTGACCAAGACTGGAAATGAGGTTTGGAATTTGGGCAAAACCTTTGTGAATAGCTATGAAAATTCACAGGTGTTGCTACTTTCTCTTCCTAGAACTGAAGTCACTGCTTTGATATCAACTTGYCTGACACACAGACAACCTTGCTTTTAAGGAACCTAGTTAAAAAACAAAACTAGCAAGCTTCAATCACCACAGACAGTGAAATGACTGAAAGATACTGCTGACCTCTTGCTTCATTAGCTGAGGATAAAGGATCCACTGAGGAAATATATGACAAACATCAGCCATATTGGCTACTGAAGAGAGCTCAGATGTTGGTGATGAGCAAAGGTTACACAGAGTGCTGACCACTCAGCTGAACTTCAAAGARAAATGATTAATTTCTCCACTGAGAAAGCACAGAACAAAAAAATTCCATTAACACAGTGGAACAGTGGAAACAAAGTATGCTYTACCTTAACAAGGACTTTTGAATAGGGAGATGTATTTTACTACCTGTAGAAYGTAACTCTTTSATGAACAACAGCACAKAGTATCAGCCATCACACTGCACAAATAATGATCTAACCCACTTGCAAAATGTTGTAGTGTGGACCAAGAAAATTTTGCCGATCAAAGCTACAAAAAGCATCATCCCTCTCCCCAGGACATTTCTGCTTTCAGCCTWAATATACACATTCTGGGYCTACAACTCYAAATCTCCCTCCTCCTAGGCATGTATCACTGATTTATTTCAGATACAATACTTGATGCACAGTTTTGCAGCTTAAACAGAAGGGCATTTCTCAGTCACCCTGCTGTATCCCTTCCAAAAAGCCAAAAAAACCAAAAAAACCAAAAACATTATCAGAAGGGCTATCATCACTACAAACAACACCCTAGAACCTGCACTGGTTACTCATCTGAAATGTGGCTGAAACCTCCTCAGTCAGATAGAATCTATGGCTCACCACTGTGCAGCCTAGCATGACTTGTACAGATAGATTCTTCCTTATGGATAATCCACAGCAGTCCCTCTCAAAATAATGCAATTTATTAATGTACACAGTTCTTCACCACCTCTTCCAGAGACCCTTCATTGGCTCCTGCTGTCAGAACATACTGGAGGACATAACTTGACACARAACATTACCCAGAACAGAAAAAGCTGTTAAATTTACAAGCAGCACARTGAACTSCCCTYTCTGCCCCTTCRAASAGACTCTTTCCCCAAGAGWATTCCAATCTGCAGGCAAGCACTGYGCCACAGTGAAATTGTATTTGCCCTTTAYGTGTAAAAGTGATACAACATTGAGAATAGGCTGAACCTYCCAGCTGAAGTGAATAGATAAKKAACTGAGCATCCCTGACTAGACAAATTTGTTGTTTTGCTCTAGATATTGTCTCTTACACAYGTAAAGAGTAAAACTAGTTTWGAAGCCATTAACTTACTYGRTTAACMCATAGYTCCACTACATAAGCTTAAGCACTCTTATAAACAAACTAGCACCTTAAAAATGTGCTCACCTGCATGCCTTCCATCAGGCCCTCTAGCTGAGGGAGGAAGAGGCAAATCTATTTTCTATGCTRAGATTTTAGCAAAACCAAAAACTCAAAATTTTTTTATGTTCAGTTGAAGGTGTACTTTAGATAAAAAACTAAATGTGTTGGATTTAGATGACAACTTAGAGACAGAAATCCATTGAGCTGGATGTGGCATCTCAGCCCATACAAAACCCAGCTCAAAGAATATTTCTGGCATTTTTTAACTGTAAGTTCTTTCAGGAGACTAATTCTCCATTATTGAAAAAAACTATATAGAAAAAAGATGCACTCAGAAAAGAAGAAATTCTAGATTCACACACAACACAGATAAACTGTATAGATTTTAGTTCTGTAATTAGAGACAGCCCAGGCCTGATCACACTTTCAGGCCTTTCAAGTCAGATTCAATCAGTTCATGAATCATGGTAAAGTTACCAACAAATATTCACCTATGTTTTGGTAGGATTAAGTTTTTACTTTTGTGGAGCTGGAGTCTTCAACTACACAAGAAACAAGATCATCAATCCAATGAAGGAAATACAAATTTCTTATCACGTTCATCAATGGAGYATTCTTTCAGCCTGGCTTAATTAGTCTCAAATCTATGCTTCTGAGTGGAACAGTTCAAATTTCAAACCAGAACAGTTCCAGTTATAACAACACTCCAGACTAAGGAAAAGCTTTATGTTGGTTTCTGATTGTAGACAAAYACACTGTGCAGATATCAGTCTCCCAGACCTAAGATGTGTAATTGAGACCTCATCACACTTCGCAGTCTTTCAGCTCAGATTCCTTTCATGCAAGTATTTAATAAAAAAGAATTGCAGAGGTTTTAAGCTAGGTCAAACAGAATTTTTAACTTACATACTGGATAAAGCCTTTTTTTCTACTCTCTWAGTGCCATAACTATTTGAACTTCCTCCACAACATTTAAACTATATTAAAGATTAATATCACATTCTCCTCAACATCCCAAATCAAGTAAATAACCCGTAAGAGATAGCTTATAATCATATTTAAAAGTCTTCTTCCCTGCACTAATCTCATTCTAAAACATTAAACCTGATTTTTTTTTAATCTGATTTACTTCTCATGGCATAGTACGTGTTTATTTCTTACACTTTACTGGCTGAATCAAGATTTGTGCAATACTAGTACATACTTCTTAAGGTATTTAGGTGGCTTAACTGACAATTATTATTTTTATTTCTCCTTTGCACCACTCCTGGCTCTTTTCTTAATTCAGAAAGATTGAAACATCAGCATCTTAATGAAAAATTATTGCCATAATCAGCATGCACATTGGAGACTATATGTGCATAACTAAGCAATACATATGAAGCTAGTGGAGACCCCAGGAAATGCTTTCATTTATCTCCAGATATTTCTGAATGTAGCAAGACAAGTCATTGAATACAGGCAGATATTTGCAACTCAAAGCTCAGGAATAAAGGAAGTCCTGTCCAGCAGGTCTTTACAGACCATGCTGCTGGCAAAGTTAAATACTTCTGTCAAAGCTGATTGCTGAAAAGGCAGTGAAGGATTCATTTTAAAAAGCACCASAGAAATGTCAAAATAAAGGCAAGAATGAGAGTATCAGAGGTTTTTCCTAAAAATTGAATGAAAAGTTTAAAGTCCAGCTGGTGCCTTTCTGAAACTCCAATCTAACTGGCTGAGTGCAGAGCTTATCCTGACCCTCTTTCAACCCGTTTAATTTCCAGCCACCATTAGTGCTGTCTGGAGTTCTGTGACAGTTCCCAGAGAGAGAACAGGAAACCTTTACACCAGCAGTGGTGCCTCCTTCATCCCTCGCAAAGCTGGCACAGAAATCTGAGGTGTGYCTTCTCTCAGGAGCACACCTGCAGGCTGAACAAAGCTCAGTGCTAATGTCACCTTGGCAGGGGAAGCCTGATGCCCACCACACACACTGCATCAGTAATTACGTAAGTCTTGCTCCTCTCAGGAACCAGTGCCATGGCTTACATGGAGAAAGGAGATTTTATAGAAGCTGGGTTTGTGGTACAACAGCACATCAGCTCCATTATCTTGAGGACTGGATCCCAGAACTACAGCATCACCATGACTGGGATTTTGGAGAGTGAGGCCAATGTTTCCTGCACATTCTTATTAAAGGTCTGATCTTAAAGCAACAGAGAGACTTCATCAACTTCATTGCATTTTCCATCACACTTTTCATAATCCCACCAACTTGTGCAATACAGTTTTGAGCAATATATGAAGTAAATCTGTATTACATGTAATATCCCTTAAAACACAAAACCTCTTTCTTTTTCAAAATAGTTGAGATGGCTTCTAGAACAGTCTTCCCCAGCTCTCAAGCTGAGAACTTTGGGGATGTACCTGCAGTCCAGAGCTGGCCTTCCCAAAACTGTGGTATTTGACATTTCCACTTTCTTGGACACAGAGTGAATTAACACTTATCCAGGCAATGGTGACAGTTTAGTGACAGCTACACATGAGAGTCATGACTGAGAAAATCTAAACATGAAATCTGAACATAAAAAGAASCCCAAACCTGTACACAGCTGCATAATTTCAATAGGCTCGTTCTACATTTTGATTCACATTCCTGATATCTTATACATGCAGTGTGTCACTCAGATGAAGAGAACTCAGGGAGGGACTAATAACTCATTCAGACAAAAAATACAGTTAGAGGGAGCTGGGAGGTGTACAAGAAAGAAGCCTGTCATGTCTTTTATTCACTGGTCTTCAGTATTTCATCTTCTCTGTTAGATTTTCCAGCACAGAAAACCTTTGTATCATTCTTTTGCTTTTCTCTTTGCATAATGTGCAGCATTACATCAAAGAAAAATTGAAAAGAAAAAAAAAAAAAAACCAGGTCAAATATAATATTCAGGCCAAACATACCTTTACAAGACTAGCAAGACTGAATAGGAATTGATATGTCCTTATTAATTTCAATGTATTTCACATAAACAGCAACACTGTAAAATTTGTTTGAAATATTACTTTATTAATTGTTGACTTTGCATATTCCAGAGTGGATTCAGCACATTTTATATTTTAATTGTAGTTGAGATGAAGAGTGATTGGATTAGATACAATTTATGTGTAATTGAAATTAATGAATTTGCTAATGAAATATTTATAGGTGACCTTTCCCTGGATTAATAAAAAAACCACTCCTGTTTTGTTTAAAATATCTTTGATATTTACAGTCTGAGGTTAGATTTAAATTATGTCTTTACATAATAAAAGGCTAAACAGACATCTGTTATTCCTGTAGATTGGCAAAAAAATCAGCCATATTGCAGTTTTCTCCTGCCAGACATAATTAGTATTTCTTGTCAGGTATACAAATGCCATTCCCAAAAGTTAAAAGTCTTACATAAAATCATTAATGAACGGGTTTGTATGTGAATAATTTATTCTCATCTTGGTCCACCCACCAATTCTAGTGACATTTAGATGTGGTCTGGTCTCAGGCATGTTGTCATTAATATTAAAGCAATGTGAAACTAGGACACAGGCCTGTGCAGCATTAATGATATTCTTATCAAACTGGGGTATGTTACCATTGTCAGAATTAGCAATGCRGAAATGCTAATGTGATTCTCCATGGGATACAGCTGCATATTCCACTTTGTCAGAACTCTGGAGTTATGATGACTCCTATGAAACCCTGCCTGCAAAATACTGACCTAGCAACTTCGTAAACTTTGAAATAACCAGCATACTTATCTCTACCTAGCCAGATGTGAAACTATATTAAATTGAAATCAGATAGGAAAATGCATTAAGACTCCCTCAATGTATTTTAAAGTGTTGAGATGACATCAAATGATAGCATTTATTGAAGTCAGAAACCTGCATGTCTTACTCATGAGATTAGCCTGATGCTGTTTGATGGACCATTCGTTTGAGAAAGGTGAAAGACATTTGGCCTTTAAGAGCTTCTTTCCCTTCTCCTGCTGCCAACAGTTTCACCTTACCTGGAATGTATAAATGCATCTGTGAGATTCACAAAATTAATCAATCTCCTGCTTTCCTGTGCACGGGTAAAATCTGTTCTGGAGTGCTGCAGTTTTGAGCATGGGAGTTCAGGAAAGATGTGGATGTACCAAAAAGTATTAAGAAGCAACAGTAAGAATGATCAAATCTAGAAAACTTGATCAAAAGAATGAGGAAAATCAGGACTCAGCTCAGATTGAGGGGAGGCAGAATAAYATCCTTCAAATACACCAAGGGCAGTCATAAGRAAAAKGTAATGTTTTMATTTCTCCAGTTGCTCTGAATACAKAGAGAGAARWGATGYCTTAAAAAGCATCAGGGGCCAAGCAGAAAAGACTTGAGGGGAAAATACAACTTTCTAGTGGCAAGCACAGTCAAACAATGATGCAGACTTTATGAAAGCTTTGTAAAATTACCACCTTTGGMTGTTTCCAGAGCACACTAAGCAAATACCTATCAAAAAGAGAGTAACCATACTTGATCTTGTATCATACCCAATAGACAGAGTGGGATGGAGCCTTTCAATCCCTTCTTGCCTTATTTATGACTCCACAGACTCATATGGCATTCTTTCTAAAATCCAAGTCTCTATAGCAGTCATCTCAAAGGSCAACAGTCTGCTTTCCTACAAAGCAGATGAAACTGGCAGTGACATTATCTCCAACACATGTACACCCCAATTCACACAGGGGTACACATTATACTCAGGATTAGAGCATTAGGGCATATTTGATACTCCCAAGGTTTTACTGAAGCACAAATCCCTCTACCATTAGTTTTATAACAGTTAGATTTCAGAGAACACACGACAAACAGAAAGGCAAATAAAGAAATTACAGCTTTGTGCACAGAAGTAAAAACAAACAATAAAGACTGTGCCCTGCCAAATATGCTTTCTAGAGGACYTAATGTTTACTAGTTTAGGAGGCTTCAT
Source organism: Alauda arvensis (assembly GCA_902810485.1). Classification (NCBI taxonomy): domain Eukaryota; kingdom Metazoa; phylum Chordata; class Aves; order Passeriformes; family Alaudidae; genus Alauda; species Alauda arvensis. The sequence continues at coordinate 156,931 of CADDXX010000535.1, forward strand.
CAGAGGGTTAGATGGATTTAACTCTTGGCAAAACATTCTATGACAACCATTTTGCCAGCTGTAAGTTGTAAAAGTGCTAAGACATATGAATATGAAAGCAAGAAGGGCCATTTTAAAGCCCTTAAGTATCCATTTATATACCTCCTGCAGTGTTTATCTCTTCATTTTCTTCTTTTATGCCTTTAATGTGTAGATAATCACTGGTCCAAATATCTCTAAATACAGTGCACTTTAAAACTGCACGTTATCTTCATAATAGGGGATCTCAGATAAACAATTCTTGGCTGGTCTCTAGAGATACAGAGCTCACTTCAAACTAAAATCAAAAGCATTGGAAGCAAAACAACAAAGAAAACATTACAGTCACCATTTAGATTTACAGTAACAAAAGTTATATGCATTGCAGATTGACAAGTGTGGCCCTGGGTGAATAAATAAAATAAGGAAGATGTCAGCACATGTTCTGAAATAAGTTTTTCCTCACATTTTGTGGCTGGGGCTTGCATTTTTACTTCAGCACAGGGAAACTCCAAATCCAAAGCTAGTTACTGGAAGCTTCTACCCTATTTGCCCACTTTCTTGTTTTATTTCTTTTAAGAGATTCCTTTCACTGTGACATGGGAGTTCTCACTTACAAGGATGAAGCTGTAGCTCTGCTCCCTTCCTCCCCCTCTCTGCCTTTCCCTCAGAGCAGATAGTGCAGAAGGCAGAACAAAGAAGCCTGGCTTAGGGGGAAACAGAGATCTGCATGCAGAGCCATGACAAAATGTATCCTGACACATAACAGAAACTAGACTTTTTGAAACTCCTCAGAGGAGAAAAAAATGCATTCTATACAAACACAGCCCTTAACTGAGAGGGAAGACTGCCAGATTTTGCARCACCCTGGACCAATAGTGCAGGAACATGGCAGGTCTATGATCTCAGGCAGGATTACTGATAATTCTCAGAGCTCCAGAGCTGCACCATCATAAGCTGGGAGCCCTGAAACACCTGTCACAGGGGCTGGGGGAGGGTTGTGGAGCCTCCTGCTCCACAGCCAGAGTTGAATCTACAAAAGCCCTCTTTGGAGCTCAGGCTTTCACAGATTCCCACCTTCCCAGCTCAGGAAGCAGACTAGAGACTTAAAATTAGAGGCAATGCATCTAAGGCAGCTTCCTGAAATTACAAAACTCAGAAGGTTCATACTTAGGTTTTACTGAAAGTTTATAAATGCATGTAAGCATTTAGCCTTTAATAAACTGGTACCTTTGAAAACAAGACTTTGTCAAGGAGTTCCTGCCCATCTCTAARCATGGTTAACCAYTGCAGAAGGAAATAAGTGATCACTKGAAGACTTGGCCACTTGCTCACTATCAAAATACAAATGGAATCACAAACACAGCACTTTTCCCTTATTACTTTCTCTAGCTGCACAGACACAGTGCAGCAGTCACAGGACAGACAGAATAGCAACTGCTAAGAAAATTAGGATATGGCAGAGTGCTTATTTGTAGACTTCAGCTGCTAATCAATAGTTTTTACTGCATCATTATTATGCTGAGAKAAAACAATAATAACTGTATTAAGAAGCATTCCATCTGTATTCCCTGTGTTTGAACAGGAATTGACAGCCTGAATAATACACAAGAGTCCTCTTTTCCTTCTCCTTTGTAAATCCATTGCTTGGAAATTCTGCATCCATCAGTGTTGCCATGGTGACAGCCCCATGAGTCCATCCACAACCTCCCAAGACACTTGGCACCTACCCATAATTCTCCAAAATCCACATCAAASAGAACTAAAACTAATTACCATATGGATTTGTAATTATTATTTTAGTAATTTAATATATATTGGAACATATATGTGGCCTAAGGGAGCATAGAAAAGAGGGTGAAGAGATTGAATTCTGCTCTTGGGTTGGCTGACTAGTTGGGCAAATTTAAGTTTCACATGTGCTGAACACTTAGAACTCACCATGACTCATGTGGAACTTCAAATGCTTCACACTCCTAAAATCCTCTGTCCTTAACTCTCTGGTCTTTCCAAACAGTCACTTTCACAATAATTTTATCGTTTCTATTAAAAATGAACGACACAATTACACAGTATTATTTTTAGCCTTAATAAAGCACAGATTGAATAGCAATATAATCCACATTTTTATTATTTTTTCAGAGAAGCATAATGTTCCCAGTCAGAAATTATTTCATTTCTTTACCAAACCTTTAAAAAGAAAATGGGAAAGCTTGGAAACTACTTTTGCAAAGCATAGATAATTCCCTTCCTAATTACCGTACCTCTGCCTAATGAATCCTTACTTCATTAAGTCTGTTCCGGGGCTAATGCACATCTGAAAGGATAAACTCCATCAGATTTTTGTGCCTATGTATAGACCCCTGGATTTCAGCTGAGACAAACTGATAAAGTGATAGCATTTTACCTGCCTAGGTGATTTTTAAAGACAGGRTTTACAAAGGTGGGGAATAAAACAGATATTGGAGATAAGTGAAAACATGCCTGAAAACAAGAGGCACACTCATTCAGCCAGGTTGTAGGTAAGCTGTGGGCAAGCTTTCCTGAGCTCCCTAAGAGTTTTTAAGGAACCTTAGTATAAACATCCTTAACATAAGGATCATATATATGCATGCATGAAGCAGCTGGATAACGAAGATCAAATATTCATGAAGGGCCACATTCTTCATTGCTCATGTCCATGCCATGTGTTTTAACAAAAGCAGGTTCATTGCTAGGTCTACAAATTCATTCTGTTGAGATTACCCAAGCTAAGGCAGCTCCACAGGCACACTTAGGTCTTATGGTTTCCCCAGAAGAGAAATACTCCAACCAATGAAAATGGTGAATTTCCYGAAACAAATTCAGTCTTCTTTCTCCTGCATGGCTGCAGGGATCTGCAATGGTCCCTCACCA
>CADDXX010000535.1:160110-235225 GCA_902810485.1 Alauda arvensis
ACATCACACCCTCCCACTTGTATGCCAGAAGACCAGTTCTGCAGTTATAAAAATCCCTCTAGGTCAATGGGAAGACTTCAGGACTTGTGCCTCAAAAGATTCCTCCCCACCTCTTACCAGCAGTGCAATGTGGCATCTCAGGTTACAGAATGGCAGGAGCACAGACTGCCTRAGGGCCACAGTGGGCCCTAAGATGAATCTGAATGGTGAGATGAACCATTTTACAGAATCTGAATACAATTACTTTCTTTAATAAAGCCAGACTTGAGAGCTATTTCTACCACTGACTGTTGTTTAATCATCATGGAGTTAATTAGGTCAAACCAATAATCAATCCTTCACCATCCTCCCTGTTAACACCAACAGTCTGTGGTTTCCTGTGGAGTGCAATAAATATGATTTGAAACAAATGAAGTTCACTGCATTAGGAAGGAATATTGTGRTGACTCAGAAGGAGTTAAGGTGCAGTGCAGGTGCATTGAGAGAAGGTTTCCACATGAGTAAAGTTTGTACTAACCACATCTCTAAACATCCTTGCCTAATTTTCTGATAGTATTCYTCCTGTCACTCAGAAGGATCATGCACTTAGCATGAGCTGTCCAGACTTAAGAACTAGTACAGCAAAAGGCTCAGGTAAATTACTTTTAAATTTAAGTGAGAGGTGAAAGGATTTAAATTCAAAATCCATATTCAATTTTCCATTACRCTGGTGTAAATCCACAATAACACTGTCAGAAAAGTTATTTCAGACTCATACTTGCTTAACTATGATAAGAATCCAGTCTTGTCATTTGAATTCAGTTAAAGCCAGATATGGAGCTGTGTGCTTTTTTTTTGTTACTAACAGATTAAACTGTGTCAGGCTTTTTACAATGTATTGCCATTTCAGATTGCCAATTTAGAACGTGATATAAAAAWATTCAGTGTCTCTCCAGTGCTCTTTCATTTTCATTCAAAATATAGGTATTATTCACATCAAAAGTTTAATTGAAGTCCCTGGAATGCAAAGGAGKTACTGACATCACGTATGTAAGGCTTAGCCACAACAAGATATAACAGGAATAGGAAATCTGTCTGCTGTAATAAATGAGAAAGGTGATGGAGCTAGGACTCCAAAATACTCACCAGTTAGGATCAGAACCTGCAGCAAAGTATGRTCACTTCACTGGGGGCCCAGATTCTCCCTGCTGTGCTGCAGGTGTTCCATTAGTGTTGCACCAAAAATGCCACAAGAGCTCAGTAGCACAAGGTGGGGCAATCCAACAGACAGATCTGCCATTTATACTGAAGCAAATGGGTTAAAAACTCTTCATACCCAGGAGCTCCACTACCCTTCTCAGAAACAAAACATATAAATGGGGAAAGCAGCAACCCACTACATCCCCCTGCCTGATGTTCAATATTTCTCATTTGCCAAAGCATCAGTCTGTTCAGATAGAACAGGGAACTGTGATCTCACTTTTCCATTTTGCTCATTTCCACAGAGTGCAACACACATTCGGCTGCTTCCTTTTCGTCTGTATGTCTCCTTTGTCCTACAACCTCTTCTACAGCTTTCAAGCGGGCAAACCTCTGTGCAGATCTTTAATGCAAACATAACTTATCTGTTATGCCTTACCTGGTACTCCAAGAAAGTATCACCAATGAATAAGAAATTAAATTTTTTGGCTGCTAACTAGAAAATATTTCATGGTGTATCATTACAGAGAATAAATGCATGTTTCCCATTTATTTCTAATCCAACACTTTAAAGATTACAAGCACACATCAATCATAATAAAGCCCAAATAGGAAAACTATTATAAAAAAAACTGGGCTACACATTCAGGTTGACAAACAGATGCAGCCTTTTGACAAGTTGTCACCCTAGGCTTTTTCCTCAGTATCCACCCAGGTTTCATGCTGACCTATTAATTTTAATCACTTGCTGGACTCCATTTAATGGTTSAATGAATATTATAAACTGGTGCTTTTCTTTGCATAATCAAGAGGTTCAATAAGCAGCATAACTTTTTTAACTTAATACACTAAAATGTTTCAGCAAATGTTATAAATGTTTCAACACTTTCTTTATTAATAAAACTTCATCTAAATTATTTTTAAACTAAGCTTCATGCCTTTCAACAGACTTCTGAGTATATTACCTGCTCCCAAGCATGCCAGATCTCAATTCACTTTCAGTGTTCAAGATGCATATCCTTAATAAGAATAAAGAGCCTAATCCTGTGAGATACTGAGAGACTAAGCTCTTCTTTTTCAACCTCTTACCAGCATACTCAAATTGCACTCTCTTTGGAGCCATTCATTCTTTTCAGGGATCAGGTTCTATTTCCTGAAAGTCTGATGGGTTTAGGAATATAATTAATCCTACAGTACACTGAATGCTAAAATCTACAAGGCTTCGTAACTCCCACTGCAAAGAAAAAAATAATTTACTTCAGCCAACCAATTTCATGGGTTTCTAGGAAAAAAGTGTATATATAATGCATACTCTTAATTAATACTTTCTGCATTCAGACAGATCACACATATTTTTCTTTCACCTGAACAACTATAATTCCTCTACACATTCGTCCTTAGCTGAAGTCAGAGGGAAATTACAAAACYTATAGCAGAAAGATACAGAAACAAAACTATTACTGCACTTGCAAGAGCCAAAGAATAAAATTAAGTGAACTGAACTTTAACATCAAAATCATGGTARAAAAAGCCATTTCTTGGCTGCTTTAAATTTAAGGTGATGAATAGGTAATTACAGTAAAGCTGCTCAGAACCAGATCCTCCAGTTCTCATCATGAAAACTACAAACTCAGAAATTGTAATTTATTTAGTTGATCAAGCCTTCCTCTTTGATCAGATGGCCAAACCTCTTTGAAAACTCCATAGTTTTCCATGCTCCTAAATTCATGGCAGGTAATCTGGAAATCATAGTATCGCCAATTTAACTGGAGTGTCTTTGTGCCTCCAGCCTCCCTGGTGTGGAGCTTTGATTCAACTGGAATTTTGCTAAGAGYCAGGAGCCAAGATCCATCCAACACACCAATATCCAGCTTTGCCAGCCTCAGCTCTCTGATCTCACAGCAGCAGCCCCCAAGTGAGGGAYTGAATGCTGAACACTCCACAAGGCAGCCCTGAGGATCCTAAACAATTATAAAAACCTCCATTTCAATGGGACCAGAGCAAAATTTTAACTGAGATATTCCTGACTGTTAAAAGGTAAAAGTTATGCATTTCCTGATGTGCAAAGGATTGTAATTAGGKAACATTCAGCCTGTAGAAGTTCCTTGACTGGTTGTCAAGAGGACCAAGGAGCTCCTCACAGGCACAGAGTGCAGAGGACAGAAACAGGGAWGGGAGTTGAAGTGTGCAGCATCACTGACCTGTTCCCATATGTAAGAACCAGACTCTGAATTTCACAGAAACTGGATGAAGTCTGCTTTCAGCCAAGCTGATGTGGGCATTCAAACACTGGCAGAGGACTTGGACTGTCTCAGCCACTGAGCAGCCATGAGATGACAACACATTTTAATCACTTTTTACAGCAGCTGGACAAGAGCCAGCAATCTACAGATAAAAGGGCTACAAGTGACTTAATGTACACWTTAAATATGTCTTATTGTTATCAGTACTGAAGATTAATGAGTAAAATGAAAGTGAAAGGATAACACTGGTAGGTGACAGTTTTACTTAATCAAAGAGCCTCTGGGGCCTGCAGAACTACGTCAGGGTCACAAGGATTTATTTTCTTCCTCCCTTATTTAGACAGATCTATTTTGCAATGTTCATAYAGAGACTCCTTGTATTTACACTAAACAAAAGCTGTATTAAAAGACAAGGGCAAAGGTCTCATACTAACAGCTCTAGCCCATGGCTGGCTGTCAGTCTCTGCTCCTCACAAGCTTGCTGGTTTTAGATTACTTGCTGATGCAATTCMGTATTAAGCATAGCTAAATCTAAAGGCAAACAAGTTTCCCTCTGCAATCAATGGCAATGAGGGAGTACATTATATAAAGTTTAATTTGCATTTAGGCACCTCATACATTAAATGTGGTAAGTTGTACTGTATCTAGAACAACTAGATCTCTAATTGCAGTGTAACAGATCTACATCTCTAGTCACCCATTCACTGAAGAGTAAGGTTAGGCTTTTTTTGCTGAAGCACTTCAGCTAGGTGTTAAAAGTAAGAATGGATGAAATTTAGGGTATAGCAGAGTGGATACAGAAGTGGACTACCAAGCAGAGATGCCAGCTCAGATCCCAGAGCAATGTAAATCCATTAGCTAAGAGTCTGATACCTAACAGTCTGTGAAATGGGAATAACWGCACTTCCTTATTTCACAGTGCTATTAAATTATACATATGAAAAAGTATTCAAATTTTCAGTCTGTGAACATAAGAAGCTTCAAATCGCTGTATGTTGCAAAAGAATGTTAAAGACAATATTCAGAACTTTAAAAGCACTTGAATTAAAGGATATTCTTGGAAGCAATTAATGTAAATTTTTCAAGGTCATGACTTACACTTTCTATGKTTGGAATTCAGAAACTCACAGGTTGTATTTTATTTAAATAACAAGAAAATTCCAACAGAAGGAAATAGTTATGGTGCAGGAAAAAAAATGCAAAATAACTCCTCCTAAAGGTTTGTCAGAAGAAATCAGTTAATATTTGTAAGGCACTGAAAAGGCAGATAAGTGCTCTTGAGAATTTCCACAAGGAAATTAATAACCACATATTCAAAAGAACTGAGTGCTACTTGCAAAAGGGCTTTATTAGCGTGCTGCCCTCCATTACACAGTTGTTGACTATCTGCACATCTATTGGATCCTTTGTCCCTTAGCTAAATTTAATCAGACATGAAGGACATGAGCCCATACAACGGGTCACTGCCTGAAATTCACCAAGCAACAAAGCAAAGCAAACTATTCAAAGTCAGTGGAATTAGATGCTACTTCCTGCTATAGGAAGGATGAGACTCWACAGAAATAGAGATCAGGTTCTGAGTCTTAGCAGAAACATCCACAAGGAATCAAAAATCCCTTACAAAGGAAACTGAAAAATACATTAGAAAAGAAACTTTTTTTTTCAGCACTCAAGCACCTGCAATTTGGTTTAACTAACAACCCAGAGTGGTTCCTTTGGCAGGATTATTCTAACTGCTGTGCAAGATTAAAACCCTTAATAGTGATTCCAGAAACAATAAGTAGATTGTCCAAATTGTYATAACAGAAATGACAATGATTATTCAAATTTACAAGTAAGCATTTAGTGAGTGCCTCTTTTTCCTTTTCTTTTAATAAGATGGCATACAAAAAAAATATTTGAGTGTTTTCCACTAGGAACCTAGTATTTAAAATATCTCCTTTTTGTGGAAGGATAAAGMATTCACACCAAATTGAAAATGTGCACTTACTAATTTGGAAAAATTGCACTCATTCATGCACTAGCTCTATACTCTGAAGGCATTTTTAAGTCGTTCTAGGAACTAGTACTTGAATAGCTTAAGATGAAATTTCTTAACTAGACCATGTTACACCTGGGAAAAGTTCCTTGATGAGCAAGCTAGCTGTTAAATTGGGGGGAAAAAATCMCATTGATTATGGTCATGAGTCCAAGACAAGCTTAATTAAAATCAATGGAGAATTTTCAAGTGAAAGAAAAAAATAAGAAAAGAAGCAAAGTGTTATCTCTTAATTATGTTATGGAAATTTTCTCTAATTGATACCTGTCCCATGTCACTAGACCTAAAGCAGCCTACAGATCTCAGCACATAAATATTATTTCACAGTATCAGCCCTTGAGATTAGGTAAGAGGGGGTCCTTTAYCCTTTCTCTACTCTCTCCACTGACTTCTGACAGGACTGACAGCCCTATTCAGCTTTTCTTTGGTGGCTTTTCTTCATTTCCTGGAAACTACAGATGGTGCTCTAAGAGAGAAGGGAAAGCAAGGGGCAGCAATTCTTTCTGTGGCTTTTTCATTGATTTACATGGTCTGCCTGGGCATGGCACTTCTATTTTTATTTCCCAGTATTGRAGTGTGTATGATTATTCAAGATATTGCTCAGACAGAGTGCCAAACACTGGGTATTTTTACTCACATGCTATCATGCTATCCAAATAACTTCAACTAGAGTTAAAGAAGAAATTAAGAGTCTTATATTTTGTATTTAATCTCTGTTTTTTCCTGGATAGCTGCAAGGGCTCTCCAATGCTGAGCAAGACACTGTGACTGAAAGCCATCCAGCAGTTCTTGAGGAATGGCAAAGTACCAAAAGCAAATGCCAAAGCCATAGGAAGGAACAGGACTACCACACTGACACTGCTATCCAGTGCTCACATAACATTAATCTCCTGAGTTTTTGATACAGGAGTTCTTTGGCATTGATATATTTATACACACGTTGCACAGACAGCTGCCAACTTCCCCACAAAGGTCTCACAGTCACAGCTACTGAARTACATCTACCACTTCTTTGAGACAYCTCTGCTTATTTTGTTCTGCTCTGTACCTCCTTCTCCCCAGTTTTTTACCTCAATCCAGTTCAAAACCCACAGGTAGAAATTAAATCTGTCTCAGGTCAGAGTAAAAATGCATCTGCATTAAAAATAAGTGACTAGGATTCAAAGCCTGTTGGTATTCCTTATCCAGGGTCTAGCACAATCTGGGTGATTAAGAAGGACATAGCCTAAACTTTTACTAGGATCCTTAATATGGTAGCACAGCCAAAATCCATTTTGAAATGATGAATACCCTTGCATTGGTCCCCTGTTCTTATTAGGCCCCAAWGAAACAATCCCTGTGATTCTACTGGTCAACAAACGAAACCCTGCCATTCTCATGACAGCTTCCTCATTTTTGCTTCCAGCACAAATTCCTGCTCACACACACAAGCAGTGATGCTGTGGTCAGTCTGGTGCTAATAATTCGGCAATCATGTCTGACAGTGCACAGTTGGTCAGAGGGTGGTCTTTAACAGATTGACACTGGTGTTATAAAAGGTTCTAAATGGCAATAAAGATGGTGCTTCTTCCTGTTAAAAATAGTTTACTCCACTTTAATTGACCACTGTCCCAAGTAGGTATTCTTTTTTTTTAAACTCAAAAGGCCCAAATCTTAAGCTGGCTTCAGAGAAATGTTCAGCCCAATGTACATGATAATAGCAAGGTTAGAATTCTTTCCACCTACACTCATTACATGCATGCTAACAGGACATTAATTAAAACAGCAACTCATGCACAGCTACATTAATTACTCTCTCACAGTCACAAAAGTGGGGGGAAATTCCCACATATCYTTTTTTTTCCTTTTTCCCYGTCAGGGTCTCTAAACTTGAATTGCCCAAAAATGGAATGGAATAAAGTGTTAGATATTTCTGTAATCTTAAAGGAAATACTAGAGGTAGCAATTATTTTAACAGCAGAGCCACCTGAAAGCCTTTCTGCCCCAGCAAGAACATTGCCAAAAGTCACCCATTTGTATACCAGGTGATATAGAAAGTCTCATCTCTTAGAGGCAGTTCCAAGCCTCTCAATGGACATCTTATACAATGTTCTTATTACTCCTAGTAAATAGCTATAAGGTGAAATCAAAACTCACAGTAAGCTATAACAGGTGTAACAAAAATGTTGAACTCTGCAGAATTCCTCCAACACAAGAACTTAGAATGAGGTAAAACTCAAATGTTTTACTGCTGACTGATTTAACTTAGGTTGTATGTTCCAGTGGTGCAAGGAAACAAAGAAGATTTATGGCRGAAAAATACTACACACTGCAAAGGAAAGCAAGAGTCCTTAATACAAATAAACCAGACAACAAAAAGAGAAGTGCAGGAATCCTTGTGACAGAGAATGCTGGTCTGCATTTGAAACATACTTTAGAATGGAGAGCAGCAAGAAAGATAGTGAGTGCCACTACATCCCCCAAAGGCCTTGAAAGAAAAGCAATACCAGGCTCTATAGAAGATTATATTTTTATGTTAAAAGATAAAAAATAAATTTAATTAGTTAGCAAAATGCAATTTTATTCCATTTGGAGTCATTTTCCAATATATTAACTCTTTCATTAAAATTCAGTTTTGTTTTGCTGAACAAAAGGATCCACTTCAACACCTGTGGCACGAAGAATCATCTAGAAAATGTGCTATGCCCCAAATTACTACAAATAATTGAATGCAGCTTCTGCACAGTAACACCAAACAGTGGCACTTGGAGAGACAAGCCCAGACTGACTGAACAGGCAGCCAAGGTAATTAGCAGTGTCATTCACATGTCAACCGAAAAAAAAGCCCCAAATAGAACAAAATAAAAAACAAAACCTAAGCACACCCCTATTTGGAAGTAATGACTAAATAGYAGGAAGCAAGTTCAAACTGCCACTACATTTTTTCTCCTGTCCCTCCTTTTCATTCCTGTTCTCCTATTCTCCCATGTGGTTGCTCATTCTCAGCAATCTTACACGSTGAAATTAAATGCAACACTCTGTTCTTGTAATTAATTTTGCAATTAAAAATACTTTGCTTCATCAGTGTGAAGGGTCATGTATCAAAACAGCTTACACACATGAAATGGCTACACTAGCAAAAAATGTTCTATAGATGGTTTTGACTTGTCTACAAGTCAGCTTATGTTACACAAAAGCACAGGAGTTTGATGCCATTTCTATTTAAATCACCAGAATGTCTCAGTACAGCTCTGTTCAGTTTCTAATACAGCATTAATATGATTTACTGAATTGTGGTACTTCTGGAGCAGAAACACATCTGAAAGGCAGGTGATTATGAAAAATAGGGACAACAAGGCTAATCTAAATCTGTGYCAATAGGAGAAGCAAAAAGGGGAGAGTTGTTTACTGATGTCACTATTCTCAAATTCATGTTGTTTGCTCTTCTTCATCTAAGCAGCCAGTTCAGCCAGGAGAAGCAATAATTTTATTCAACCACAGACTTTAATAAAAAACACCTCATCATGTTCTCTGGCCAAAAAGTAATACAACAACACGTTTATAAAAAATATTTGCTATTTCTAAAGACAGCAGTGCTTGCTTGCACTGGCTGATCAATAATTAGAAACTTAACAATCTCATCAATAACTCCATGCACTGCTCAGAGAAAAAGGTAAGTCACTACCTCTGATTTAGATTTTTTACATGTCCATGAGTTACCGTGATCTAAAGCTATAATCTATAAAGAAAACAAGAAATTAAAGAAAAACATGATATAATAATACCTAAACTTAAAAAAAAAAAAAAAAAGACAAAGGAAAATTTGGAAATATCAGCTCCACTTCCAAGCCAAATCGACCCTCAAGCTAAATACAATTTGGGAACAATTTCACTGAGTTTAACTTAATTATGTTAATCATTTAGATAACTGAYTGCAAGAAGAGTATGGCTAGCATCTGTGAAGCAGAGCAAGGASACAGATGAAACACTTGTTTGTCCCTGTGGGACAGGGAGAAARGAGAGAGGCAATTACCAACTGCAGCACAGGACACTGCAGCTGGCAGAAAGGTACAGGAAAATTGTGTCCAAACTAATCTTTGTACTGGTCCATGAATTTTAGACTTGTCTTTTGAAGACATTTTACATATTTCCTGGCAAATGCAGTTTAAGGTGTCTGCCAGTAAGGCGGCTCTGTATTATTTAACTGACTCAGAAAACAACACAGTGTTATCTATTTATTGACAGGGCTGCTAATTCCCCATTCCAGAAAAACCTGGGAGGGCCCACTGAATGTAGAGATGGCATAATCTCTTCTGTTTTATCAGCCTGGCCTTTATTATGAAAAGATGCTTTAAAAAGRGGGAAAAATCTTAACTGGTTGTTGGATTTTATTCATAACTAAGTCCCACTGGAACAAATTTTCATAAGTGTTATCAATTTTGGTCTGTCATTAACTCTTTTTACTTTTTGACTTGAAAAAATAATTAATAAAGTGCTCAGTTTGTCTCCAAAGTGGCCCAGTATTTCCAGTATTATTCAGGTGAAGAGGGAGGGAAACTTTAGTAAGATCTTCTGATGTATGGCTGGGATTCACAGTTTCATATTTTGATTATTATTGTTCTTCAGTATTGAGGTGCTGTGAGGGAGCTTTTCARTACAATGCCCCAGCACTATGACCTTCCTTCTATGTCTCTCTGTTCCTTCGGTGCCCCTAATGAAATAAACTGGTGTTCACAGAACATGAGTACCACAAAATGACTTTGGTTGGAAGGGACCTTTAATATCATYTATTCCAACCCACCTGCCATGGAAAAGGACATCTTTTACTAGAGCAGGTTGCTCAAAGCCCCTTCCAATCTGGCCTTCATCCAGGGATGAAGAAGCCACTTGGCCAGACTGTTCCACTGTCTGCCCACCCTTATTGTAAAAAATGTCTTCCTGTATCTAATCTAAACCTGCCCTCTCTCAGTGTAAAATCATTGCCACTAAAGGCCTTCATAAAAGCCTCTCTCCATCTGCCCTACAGAAACTGTTCTGACCAAAGCAAATGTCCCTGTATCATCTTTGTGTTTTTACTCCTCTGCATGATCCATCCTCTGCTTCACAGTGCAGCTCTCTTTGTTGCTTGGCTCTTGTACTTCATGAAGCAATTTTAAATATTTAGGATAGTAGACAATTCTAGAGATATTCTGTTCTCCTTTATTTAAAAGAAAAAAAGGTCACAAAAGTCTCAGACGTATTCTTTCACCACAGAAAAACATTCAGCCATATAATCACTGCCAAAAGAGTTTCCCTCAGAACTACAGAGCGCTTCATGAATGAGACTGGTACATAATTCTATTCTATTTTGATTTCCTTTTCTCCCTTCTGGATTGTAACCACACAAAAAGTGCAGAAAATGAAAAATGCCTCTAAAAATTAATTCTCTTCCATATCTGAGTGCAGAAGTAAATGTCAAAGAAAAATTGTATTTGTCCTTCAGGACTCGTGTGATCAACCACAGCACACAAACTCTGAATGCATTAGGATTCAGATATTTGTCTATATACACATGCACAGCACAGTGGGAAATATGTACATATCTCTCAAAAGTTCACTATAAGTAATTCTTCAACTTTGAATTTTGCATTATTCTCTTGCTCCTTCTTGCTGAAACTGCATGGCTGTTTGCACCTTAAATGATTTACATCTCACAACCTTTTCTTTTCAAAGGTCACTAATATTTGTGCTGGCTGAAGAAGGCATTTTAACCTGCAATTTGTTGCTGGTAGTTGCACCAGCTGCATTTGGTATAGTATTTGCAGGTGAAATTTCTTCCCATCCCATCAGTGCTAGGCCAGCTCTGAAGGCAGCTAGCACCAGTCAAACAGCAGAGGGTTGGCAGAGGTTAATCATTTAATTTTAATTTGATACAAACTTAGCAAGATTCTGGCCCAAATGGTTTCCTGATTCCCAAAACCTTGCTTATTAGCTGCGTAAGGGTAGTAACAATGTTAAATCTGCAGCATGATTTATCCAAGTCTGTAATCCTTTATAATTTGTCAGTAATTCTCATTTATGGATCAAAGCACAAAATTATATCAGGAACTTTCAGGAAGCAGAAAGTTGTGCCCATTTTTTCCTTTGGCAGCAGAGAAATTCTTTGGTTTTGACTGCAGAGACTTCTCCAGAGGTGCAGAATAATGTAACAGCACTGTGGAGTCTGACATGCCTTTCAGTTCAGCTCTCAGTTCAGTGAGGCAGGAGCAGTGCTACACAGCTAGAGTTAATTTATTTGATTCAGTCTTTCAGAAGGCTCTCACCTAGCATATAAAACTGTATTGTAGGTGATTTTCAGGGATCATATTTGACCTARAATGGTTCATTTTGCAGCATGACTTCTTCAAAACTGGATGACAAATACACTGCTAAACAAAGGCTGCATTTTGCACATTTAAAAGGCTTTAGCATTCATGGCTATATTGACAATATATATATCTTAACACTGCACTGAAARGACACTTAGTAAGCAAATCCTTCATGCTACTGAGGATGAGAGCACAGTGGCTGGTTTGAGYACAGATTAGAATTCCACCCTGCATATGATGGGGGAATCTGTGTGTTCTGAAGGACTGTTGTCATTGCTCTGTAGAGGACATCACTGTTTGGTTTTGTTATAAAACTTGCTGTTTGATCTAAATAAACATTGTGCGTGCTTAGTCTGTCAATGATGCAAAAGAAATGGAGTCAATTGGATTTTCTCCCATGAATACTGTGTCAGGGGTTTGTGGATTATTTGAGAARAGGTTATATGTAAAAATTTGGAGAATAGGCTGGACAATGTGGTTTTTCTAGCATGTGGTTTTCTTAGAAAATCACACATTACAGCTGTTGTGCCACACCATTGATCAGCTAAACTGCATGGACTGGAGAGAAAGTGTGATTTAAAGAATCAATAAGGGGAATAAGAAAAAAATCTCCTCTGAATGTATTCTAGAAGCAAAGAGGACAAACCCAACCCCCTCCCAGTATTTCAGAGCAGTGAGCAACAGGACATAAAATGRAAGGACATCTATAATGGAAACAAAACTTCAGAGTGATGCAAACAACAAGAGAAACAATCTTAAATATGTAAACATCTTTAAAACAAGCCAAGTAACTGGGCAAACTAAGAAAGAGACAGTATGCTCCAGTTCAAAAAGGCTAAAAGCAAGTAAAATACACTTGTTTTTCAAACCCTAAGAACCARGAATAAACAAACATTTCAACTACAAAGGTTTTTGAACAACTTTCAGGGGAGATGCAGGAGTAATAGAAACATCTAGATCTGCTATTATGTGCTCTAGATGACAGAACAACTTCATCCCAAGGATTTCCCAAGACAAAACTATTATATCATTAAAAAAAAATAAAAAGGAACAGTAAAGAATTACACTGGGCTCAGAGGCTGGAGGAGTGCAATGAACTGTGTTTCTATAGGTGAGGGGTGCCAATGAAAACCAATGGTGYAAGTCACATATTCCTCTGATCACCTCCAGATGCTGTGCTACCAGAAGAACTGAAAATTAGGTATTAGCTGTACTCAAGCACCTCCCTTAAGCTTAATTAGAAAGCAATTCCACAGGAAAGACTTAATCAAAAGCTCCACTGCCCATCCAACTCAGGCACAACTCAGATTCACTGGGGAAGCACCTGTGATTTTGCTGTTCCAAGCATACTCACAGACCTTGTGGCATTCCAATCTCTCCAACAACAATTCAATCACAGAAATATTTTTGAAACTTTTTTCTTCCTGAGGAGAATCCTTTAGGAAGCCTCCTTCTTTGCTTTGGGAGCCTGGGTAGCCTACTGGAAATMTCACTGGAGAGGGTAGAAATTAGATCCGTATGCAAGGTCAAAATGGCATTTTACCTTGCAAAAATGATCTTTCTGCACTGGAATGTAGGGAGTGCAAGGAAAGTATATAACCACTGAGAAAACCCTTGCAGGTCCATCTACACAGCATCAAACATTCAGGCTTGGCTATTCCCCATTCTTCTACGATGAGGAGAAACATATAAAAAGAAAATTATGTGACACCAGAAATTCTGCTGGCATAAACTGGTTTAGCTCCACTTAAAAGAAAAGGATTTTTCCCACTTACAGTAGCTAGCTGTTTACATTTTATCATTATCATGAAAACATTGCTTTTCTCACATTCAGATAATTTCAACATGCTTAAGACACGTTTAACTTCCTTACTTAAGAAAACAGCATTCTTGTGAAAGCCATTGAGAAAAAAGAACAGGAGGAAGGCCTGCCTGATAAGCTAAAATCCACCACCATCATTACTAATTAAATGCACAGCTTTTTCAGTAGCATATGGCCACCATATAAAGGGTTAAGACAACAATGGTAAGAACAGAGTTCCAAATATACTAATAATAGTTCCAAAATGCAGTAGGGCATGACATACATGTGTGGAAAACTGGTGAAAAGATGGAGTCAGATGCAAAGCCCTAGCCCTTGAAAATCTGATAAAAACTGCACCTATTTAAGGAAAGGAAAAATATTTTTGAAAAATATACATGGAATTGCTGGGGGGGGGGGTCACGGGGGAAGATTTATTCTATCAAACACATTTTGCATCCTTCCATAAGAAAAATAAATAGTTCTATGTTCAGGACACTTGCCCAAGATCAAGAAGACCACAGCACAACCTTCTCTTCTGATTAATTCTACACAAGGTTTTGACAGCACCTCCCAAATCCCAAGAGACCACCTCATCACCCAATTAATTCCATGTGTACAGTCAAATTAGCTTCTCACAAGAGAAACTGCAGTTTTTATTTGCTGGAAGAAAACATAATTGCAGCAATGCAATCTTCTTCTCATTCCAAAGTATCCATATTGTTAAATAAACAGATTTGATTATTTACCTAAAGTAACAAAAATTAAAGAAAAGCTGCATGYTAACTGTATTGAAATCTTTTGGATTAGGAGAGGGTGAATTCTTCCAGGCAGAGAGTTATCGTGGCCTAAACAATTACTGAGGTGACAGACTTCATGCATCATGAGTAGAATTTCTCCTAATCATAACTRATAATCTTAGACTTAGGGTCATAAAGTGATTAATAGCAGAAACCAGAAATATATTCTTCCATTCARGCACTTGTTGATCTTAAAAACCCATCATCAAAATTACCTATATTATGTGGAACACTGAATRACCTGAAGCACTTATGTGCTGTACTTCATTTCTGAAGCAATTTCATTCACTGAGGAATGCAAAAAGTTAGTTCTGGGTTACCAAGGCCTATACCCTCTCTGCAAAACTGCATTTCAGATGCCAATGTCAAAGAACAAGTAAGGATCACAAGGGTCGACTGCAGACACAAGAAGTCCCTCAGATGATTTKTAAATTGTTTCTCTTCCCAGTTCTGGGCTAAGACTCACAGGACAGCAAGCCTTAAAAGGATGTTCTCCTCAGGACACATATTATCCATTAGATTCTGATTGAGMTGCAATGAAGGAATTACACAACTTTCAGTACTGTTCTGCACTCCAGTCCCTCACAGCATGTACTGATAATGTAACAACAKATGAAGTCCATTTTAAAATATCCTTACCAGATTTGATTTGATCTTTTTCATGTGAGTTAACATGGTACAGCTACCTGCTGCTTTTACTAATAGTTCAGATATTGTGGTGTTCMCAGCAGGAAGGAATGAAATTGCCAAGTGCCTGTCAATAATTAAGTATATTTCAAGAGGCACTGCTGTTTGCTATTCATAATTTTGTACAGGTGATGTTTTAATTACTCCTACTGTTTGTGAAGCAGTTTTCTTCAGACTTCAGCCATATACACTCTGCACAGAGAGACAAGACTAAAGGTTGCTTAATGGATAACTGATAAGTAAATATCTCTCTCCCCCTTTCCATTTCCTCATACTTCAAGCCATGAGACTTAKGACAGGATTTTGTGTAACTCTGCCTTCACATTCTAGCTAAAGTAAGAGTGGAAGGAAATTCAAGATACAGCACTTAACTGATCACAATTCAATCTGATTTATCAGACAGGACTATTGAAACACCTCTTGGAAGACAGMAGCTCTTGGCTCAGTCCTCATGTATTTTACAGGAATATGAGTATAACAAATTGACTTACTGAGTTTCCTGATATGACAACTCATTCAATCAAGTCCTTCAGACAATATCTGCAAAGACAAGCACACTACATCAAACTGTGCATTCCACAAACCACAGACAGTAACGCCTGCAGTTCTACAGCCTCATGTTGCCACAGTGGGGGAAATGTTAAAAAATACCAAATATTAAATAAATAAATATGCACAGCAAGTGTCTTGCTATCAAAATCTTTCTCTTTAGTCAGGCAGATTTCCTGTACAGGTCAAAGGGGTATAGTAACCATACATTACTGGCTCCAAGTCTTGCACTCAGGAAGCACTCTGCTTGTCAAGCGAGGTAATACATTTTTAATCTGCAACCTCATTTAAAAAGGGAAGACAATAAAATATATATTCTAAAAATTATTATCAAAATCAAATCTATCARTTTTGTAACAGTCTCTTTACACTTATCCCTTTAAACACACACATTTCCTACTACTACAACTGATTTTTCTCTTGTCACTGCTCAGATTACACTTAATTCAAGCTCCCAGGCAGTAATTTTCTTCAGAACTGTAGTAGGAGTAGTATTTAATATGAAAGTGCCAACACACCAATAAGGAAGGCACTGGTAGTGGCATGACTTCAGTCTTGCTAGATGGATTGCCAGACCTTTGCCACCTCACAGACACTCACCAGTAAGTCATGGTGAGCATCTGCACTTCCCACACAAACACTGAAGGGAAGAGGCTGACTGTCATGGCTCCTGGGAGAACTGGCATCTTAGCAAGTGTTCCCTAAATCTCTGAATTCAAAGCCCTCACTCTCATTCTGGAGCCAGAAATGTCTTTGTCCTTAGCACAAGGTATGAAAAAGGAGGTAATTTCTAGTACCCAAAGRCAAGAGGTAAATTTTGCACCTAGTGATGGGGTACTGCTCTTCTGGAATCACCTTCCCTCCATAAACTTTATGAGGATGGACAACCAATCAAGCCTTCAGAAAGCAGTAATGAAGGAAGAGTTCTTTAAGGCACACACAATTAAATGTACTTGTCATGGTTGTTTGCCTGTATACTTTGATAATGATTTGAGGACCAAGAAAGATTTTTTTTCCCACATGTTCTTTTTTGTTGAAAGCTCTCACATTTCACCTTTAAGGCATTATTGTGAATTTTATCTTTTTAATTGACTACTCATATGGCAATAATTTTACACCACATTAAGCAATGTTCTAATTTGTTTGAATGCCTTCGCTTGATGGGGGGAAATGCAGCAATATAGAAATAAAGTCCTTTACATATCCAGTATATATACTTGTCACCTGGTTTTAGCTATGAAGTGCATGTGTACRGGACAGAGAAATACAGGAGGAATGTATGTGCAGGAGAGAATGTGAAAGGCAATATAATAAACTGTCACACTGAGAAGAATGGTGAGAGACCAATCCATCAGGCATCAATTCCACATTTTTATGCACATGATGAATGCTTTCTGCTGCTTCAGTTGGGCTGAAAAACAGCAAGACAGAAGTAAGAACCTGATTAAACACATGACTGGATATACCAACAATGACAGATTCAATGAACGTGTTTCTTTCTATTTAGACATGGGAAGCATCTTTAGTTTGTGTGTATGACTTGTAAAAAATCAGAAACAGCAGAAAAGAAACTGCATCCCTGTGCAGCACAGGGACTCCATGGCCCCAGTTCATCCACAGAATCCAAAAGGCACCAAAGCAGAGGGCATTCTCTCTCTGACACATTCCTTCTGCTTCCATAGGGATCTGACTCCATGCCTGGCTCCATTATAGTTCATTAAACTGKAAGTTAAGACTGAAAAAGCAGTGAAGGACCCATTTCACAAATACTCCATGTTTTCTGTGAAATCTYAGGTTGGAAAGTTTTTTTAATCCATTAAGAGAAAACCCATCAGCTCGGGCCTTTACATATAATATTCCCCTATAAAAACCATAATAACAAGAATGATTCTCCTACTTTTGTACACTAAACTATATTAAGGACTGGAAATTGAATGGCATAAATTGAACTCCCAGCTGCTTGTATTCTTCTTGGTGGCTCTCAGTATTCCCAGAGGTACCATTTGGAAACTTTTCTGTCACTCACTACTCTCCTCCAGAAGGTCCAATGAACTGCATAGGTCACCTTTCTGTTCTTGAATCAGAAGCAAGATCCAACATCTTCTCGTGACCTGATCTGATTTTGCTGTATCAACACAGTTACACACCTTATGATACTGTACTTTGAAAGAATTGTGTACATCACTGAGGACACAAAATACTGTGGAAAGACTGAGTTAAACTAGAGATAAAAAAAGGTAAATTACATTTAATATTTTTTTCTAAATCTGCTGACTGTTTCCAGTATCAAACTACAAAATATCTAGAAGCAGAATCTCTCTTGCAAAGAAAGGCTGAGGTGGCTGGGCCTGTTCAGCCTTAAAGAAGTGACTGAGAGGGGATGTCATTCATGTGTATAAATATCTGAGTGGGTGTCAAGAGGTTGGAGCCAGGCTCTTTTTGGTGGTGCCAACCAATAGAAGAAGTGGCAATGGGCAGAAACAGATCACAGGGAGCTCCACTTGAACATGAGGAAGAATTTCTTTACCTTGCAGATGACTGAGCACTGGAACAGATTGCCCAGAGTGGTTGTGGAGTCTCCCTCACTGGAGATTTTCAAGAACTGCTTTGCTGCAGTCCTGTGCCATGTGCTCTGGGATGTCCCTGCTTGACCCACTCTAGTCCCTCCCAACCTGACCCATTCAATGATAGCACARTCCATAAACTTGACCCTGAATATACAAATCACACAAGTGATTTTTACTCTAGGTTCAAATAACACTTAACTTTTCTGTTGAATGCCCTCTACAAGTGCAAAAGGCACTCAAATCAGGACCAGAACTTTTTCACTCCCTTTGTCTCATACTTGTCACTAGCCAGGAAGAGCTTCTCCTCACTACATGCATCAAAAAGGTCCTAGGAGGAATGTGCTCTTCTCAAGCACAGTCTACACATGACCTATTTCCCTGGTGAGGAAAGGCTCCCATGCAGCAATTTAAATTAAAAACCTACCCAAAGGGCACCTGCTTCTACATACTGTACAATCTGATACTGGAAACAATTTTTCTTTTCTTCTATATCATGATATCCCAAGGGCTGGAGRTCTCCCTTTCCTCAGCAGGCTACTGTTTTCAGAACAGGTCAACATCAGTTTTCATTTCTCCTCAAAAATAGCAAAAATACCATTTGCCACAACAAATGAGAATTTGTTATCCTTTCCTCTCCCTATAGTGATTTGCAACATAGCCCTTTCAGAAAAATCTGTTTGTTCTAAGCACTGGAGACAAGGTAATACTGAGGAAAATTTGCTAGAAACAGTTGAGAGGTGAAGTAGCTGGAGATGCTGGCATAAAAATCCTTTCTCAACATTCTCCAAAATACCAGGTGATCCTTACTGCTTTATTTATAAAGGCTTCTTTTACTTGAGATACTGAAAATGTTTCATTTGCAGGGCATGAGTGTCCARAATTTAAAAAACTTGTCTAGAAAAGACAGCACACAAATTTTTTTGAAAATTTTATTGCTACATTTTAMAATTTCTGTAACTTTGTTGCTTCTATTATTGCAGAGTATGTCCATCCCATAGCCTGTATTTGACATCAGACTGTATTAAAGCMCATCTTGACACAGACCTCAGGCAGAGCTGAACACCTTTTGGCAGCASAGGAAGATGGAACAGAAAGTAGGCAGCAGAGCATAAAAGCAGTTCAATTTAAACTTATAAAAATTAAGACACTGGGATTTCTGGAAAGCAATTTGACATGGTGTAACATTGTTAAAAACTGCTTTTCTTTTTCATCCTAGCACAAAGTACAAAATGACAGCTCATTCCTGAAAAGCCTAACACACCTCATCATGAGGAGATGCTGCTGTCAGCAGTAGTCAATGACTTGCAGCAACTTATGGAGAGTTTAAGTCTCTTTTAACTGGAGTAGAAAAATGTAGCTCTACTTATGCCTACAGATTTAATGTATAATGGAAAAGAACCTCTCTGCTGTCCAGCTTACTTTGCACTTCATCAGCTGCCACYAAAATGCTTTAAATAGCTCAAGTAATGGTGCCCACTTGACCCGCAAGGTATCTCAGCATTTCTAATTATCTGCAATTTGTATCTAAATACRAAACACAGCCTAATTATCAAACTACTAGCTTGAGGCCTTTGGAATATKAAACAAAAAACAGCATATTAATTAGTTCCAACAATACAGTTTGTGAACTTCAGAAAGTTCAGCATGACACCAACAGCAGAGTGCGTGGTACAGTTTATCTAAGTTGGAAAGTTATTTTGCACTGCAATCTTCCACTTAGACTAATTGGGAAGGGCTATTCTACTCATTGTGCATCCACACAGTTTTGTACAGCTGTCTCATGCATTTCTCTTCTGTTGCACCCACACAAATCTCTAATTTTCCCAAGTAMATATAACCCATTTGGGGGGAGGTGCTAACAGCAAACCTCTGCACAGCCACCGCAAATTATGGAGCTTCCATCATTATTGAKGTAGTTTTTTGTGCATCTTCTCTCAGCCTTTGAAATTTTGATCAGATTCACACAACCTTTACCCATGTTATGTCTCTACCCATCAGACATCAGTGTCACCATCATTTTTAAACTCCTATTGAGCAGTATGGTCCGTGCACTAAACGCTCCATCCCCGATGGACTTTAATACAAGTGGCACAACTCAACAGTGACAGAGCCTGGTGGCTTTTGGTTCTTCACAAGGGTCTCACTTAGGAGCCACAAGAGGGGACACTGCAGCCCACCAGGGTGGTTCCACTGCTGCTCCCAGGATTTTCACAACTCTCACCCAATTCCTTCACTTTCTTGTAGAGTAGAGCAAAAACAATGGCTGTTCACCTATTTCAGCATCCCAATGACTCCACAGTTGGAATAAAAGACAGCAAGAACGTCCTGGACTTCAGCATAAGACATGTTCAAACAACTGCAATTTTATAATTGATATGGCATGATGCCATGCACATGGGTATTGCAAAGCCAGAATTGCAAAAAATAGTTAGCATAAGGAAGAGGTAAAACCAGTGAAGCAAGCCTGGTTAAGCAGTTAATAAATAACAATAGAATCAAAAGCAAGGCAGTGTTGAAGTGGGTTTTTATCTTCATCTAGCTTACAGAATAATTTCTTCCAAATTTGAACATTTGTTTCAGGAAGTGTAAAATTACAATGCAAATAAAAGAAGACAATTTAAATAAGCAATTCACATTCAACTGCCCTGCAACTTCCASTTATTTTTCCCAGTTACTTGGCAACTTAACCTGCCTTGCTTTCAAGCATTTATTCCTCAGGCAGGTCTTTATAAAAATATTCCTATGAGCACTTCCAGATGTGAATGAGTAACAACAACAACAAAATTAGACCATTCCTTTCTTTGATAAATTAGGATTTTTTTACTGGCCATAAAGTTGGAACAGAATGCCTTCTCTAACAAATCAGCTAGAGAAGTTTACATGAAGACATCTCCTATTATTTTAGAACACACTCCAGGCTACCCTTGGCTTTGGGAAGGTAGCACTGCAGAATTAAGATGAAAAATGAGTCATATGACTTTTCTTCTATTTGCAATTCAGGTAAATTCTGTCTATGTTAAACTGACTGTCCCGTCTATGTTTGAAAATGATAGGCATAAATAGCTAGAAAAACTTGACAAAATCACTAGCTTTCTCAAATATAACACTTAAATATAATTAAACATGAAGGCAGAAAGGAAAACTATGTAAACTGCAGAAAGGAATATATTTATAGTAGAAAGAGTGTCATTTGTGAGTGTGAATTAYATTTGCTTTTTCTCAAATGCTATGGACTGGTTTGTGACTCAGGAGAGTGAGTAAGGGTGACAGTGAAAGGATGGAAATTCAGTAAACTTCATAGATAAACACATAAATGTCACCTTATTGAACACTCAGCAGTTCTCTCAGCCACACTCAGAGCTTTGAGGGAGACACAGATAAGCAAATGGGACAAATAAAATTAAGTGATTGCACAGATAGCACCATACAGTTTAATTACTGAATTTATCAGGTATGCCAATCAGGGAATGTACAAGAGTTACCCAAAAAGTCCTTGGAATAGCCCTGGTGCCCAGAAAATTAATCAAATAACAATTGGCAATTAMCATACTCACCATTCATAAGAGGCAATCTATGCAAATACAAACATAAACATTTTGTGTTCACATGAGAGAGGAATGCTGACTCCAGCATGTACCAACAGCCAGGAGCTCTCTTGCTCTCCTGATGCACTAGTACACAAAAAAGACAAGACAACACTTTTGAGATTTCCAACACTGAAAAGGAGAGAGTTTTTGACCTTGAGATATATATAGAATCTTCACCATGGCCAGGGATTGGAGGATGAAGTTTCCACCTCTCCAATCACACTGATCAAACCACCAGTCCATCAATTTTCTCCTCCCATGAGAAGGAATGCAAAACAACAGAGACAGTTACAGTAACACTTATTGTTTACATGAAAATCTGTGAGAACTCCACTACAAAAATGAAATCATCAGAAGGCTTAGAAAGATGAGGGTGACACTCTCCCTCAGGCCAGGGAGAAATTTTAAATCTAGGGTTATAGGAATAGCTCAGTCCCCAAATGTATCAAGCATGTCCTCATGCTAAGCATGTRAACCACCAAAAATCAATGACTGTTGATAAAAAAATTGGTAAAAGTTTTTCTTAAAAAAAAAGAAGGGAAATCACACTAGGTGCTCCACAGCAAGTGGAAGAGATGTACTGCCATTAAAGGCAGAAGTCTGTACTTCCATAGTTACATAAATTTACTGCTGGAGAACTTTTCATTACAAAGCAAAATTCTACACAAAACCATCCATAACAAACAATTCAGTCCTTTCCCAGATAAATATATTTTTGATTTCCATCACTAAGGCTGCAGTGAAATAATTTGGGTCAAACTCCTGCCAAGTTCCTGGTACTGAAACCTATTTTATAATTCATCTAAGAGAGGTTTACAGTGATTTCTAGATAGTCTGTAACCCCTTTTTAAAGAAGTCATCTTAAATGTCACAGAAAAGCCATTTTGATTTTCTCGACTCACCAATAGTTTACAGTGGCACAAACAGCATAGAAATGTAGGTTGAAAAAAATACCAGARACCAAGATTTGCAACAATTCACAGTGGGAAAAAAACAACCACTAAGAAGATGCTCCTTTTTAACCGTGTTCTGATTGGGCTGAGATATGTTTAATGTCTCCACTCACTCTATCTTCTGATTTTGGATGACCTTCATTACTGCACTGCACTGAAATTTTGTTTAAGTTCAAGAGAGATTTTCTTACTTACAAAAAAAACAAGAATTAATCAGAGAGCCACAACCAAATATTCCTAAAATTAAGCAAGACTGCTCGTGACAGACCACAGGAAAGAAATATGCTCTTACAATGCCATTTTTGGATATTTCAACTAAAAGTAATAGCATATTAATCTGGAGTGCAAACCTAAAAGATATCCACAGAGACAATAATTAGGTCTACTTTAGGGGAGAAAAARTAGGTTTATACACCTAAATTAGTATAGGTGATTGTGGGGAAGGTAATTACATTACTAATATCCACCAAACTCACAATAATGCTAATYTGAGGTATYTTACCAAAAGACTGGTTTTCTCTACGCTTGCAAAGAATCTCCTTTGGTCATTTCTGTGTCCCATAGGAGWAAATTCCTTAGAAGGTCCAGGACAATTCCTACAAAGACCTCAGATATTAAAGAGCTTGTGAAATGCCTTMAGGAGAGTTATTACTGGGAACATAGCTGTGTCATTTCAGTAAAAAGTATGTGACAGGAAAGGAAACAATTGCAGAATTAAAGCTCACAGAGATTTTTTAAAAGATTAAATACTCTTGGACAGGTGCATCCTATTTCATAACAGCACGTGATCCATGGGGTAAGTTTATTTGATTTTCAGAAAGGTGCAAATCMAGCTCTGCTGTCTCACTCAGCTCACTGATGAATCCTGAGTGAGGTCTCTGGTYTGTTTTCTAACACAGCTTGTGGTTTCTCTTGACACCTCTGCAGAATGCTCCTTGTGAATAAAGCCCGGGGGGCAGAGGGAAGGTGACTCTCCAGCCTCACTCTCTCCAAACAGGCTGCTGAAGGACTCAGTGGCAATACAGGACAACTGTTGACTCTGGTAATAGATTCTTTTCATGCTCTGTGACAAAGGATGTAAGCAGACAGTGCCACGTAGGCTGTGGCTGATGAGATAACCCCTCTTTCATTGACAAACCCAGTTCATCAAGAAAAGAGGAGCTGAATAACTGTGCCACTGGATCATGGAAATGAAAAGCTCTTGGAATTCCTTTGTTCAGCAGCCTCCCCATTCCAGCATCAGTGAGGAGCCAAGAKCCTGCTGCTATGCAAGGGAGGGGGCTTCAAGCCCCTTCCATGAATGCAGAGTGCAAAAGAATGAAAAGCTCTGTTACAAAGGAAAAGCACAAGGATTGCATGGATAGCTCAGCTCTCAGGGGAGGTCTTGTCACCTCTGCAATGGATTTTATTAACTGCAGAGTATGTTGGGCCTCAGCAGCAGAACTCRATTGTATGACTGCTTCCCTCAGAACAGCAAGAACAAAGCTAATACTGCTAATACTATATTTACTATGTTTRCAGGTAAAAATCTCTTATTCACAGGGAGATTTGTCTTCTTAATGGTTCAAAGATTAAGGTGAGCCATCATCTCTTCCTATAACGAAAAAGCCAAACATGACTGTTTCATTGCTCATTTGCCCAGCAAACATGAGAGATGTTATTCAAATGCAGAGAAACTGGTTCTCCTAATTTCCTGCTGACTGGCATCTTCTACTTGTTTATCAACTGGACAGAACAAGGTTGGTCATTCTGCATTTGTTTATTTACAAGAGAATGGTGGCAAGGCATGAATTGCACTTTGCACCCTCCAGGAGACTGCCAGATGAATTCCCTGAATTCAAAAAGATTTGGTGGACTGGAGTTTGTTTAAGCACCTTTAAACTTATGTGAAGTCCTAGTCAAAAGTAATTATCAGTGATTTCAGTCAGGAGTATCAGAGATTCAAGGTTTCTATTTAATAATTACATGTAGGCATTTGTTGCTTCTCAGCAAAGACAGAGCAGGTCCCTCTGGCATGACATTTTCTTACTTCTCAAAAATGCTGTAACTTTCAATCCACAGACAGAATTCAGTTTTTAATTGCATAATTCCATGGAAATTACATGAGCTGTCCTTATTTATATTTGTATTKTTTATGTTTCTAGAAAGATTTTTTCCAAATAATTTTATTCTGATTTTTTTCAGAAATTGGGACAGTGCACTGCTRCTTCCTAAAATTTCTGAAAGGAAAACTGCTTCCATGGTCCAGAGTAATTTTGCTGCTTGCTTGTTTTGCTTATGACTGTTTTAAACATTTAAGCTTCTTTAGAAATAGCASAAAACAATGCCTGAAACCACGGGTTCATTAAGCAAACAGAGCAAAACTSTACACAGCTCAGAAGATATTAAACTATCCCACCTGTCACTGGGTTTGAGAATAATATGGAAAATAACACTGAGCTTAGTGAAATGTAATTCAAAAAACTCCATTAGTATAATAATAGGTTTTGTCTACTGGATCTGTTTCCCAGCTACAGTGCATTAAATGTCATTTAACAGTTCCAATAAATTCAGCCTCGTGGGTGCAATTGGTAAGCAGGAGAATGGAATAAACTGGTATAAAAGATAGATCAATAGACAACACAAAGATGTAATGAGCAGTTTATGTATTAAGGATGGAACCAATATAAAAATCATTATTTAGTTAATTGTTCTGAAATTTCAGCATTCAAAAAATGATCTTCTGAATTAATAGTTAATTTMTAGCATGCTGCTGCAAGTCTCTTGATCAATTTCAAATGAGGKACAGCTACAACTTCTTTAGCAAGAGGAATGAAACATTTGCAAACACARAGTTTAAGATATAAACTTGTCAGATATAAACTTGTAACAARATCATTAGTGCAGTGCTTTAAAGAGAAACAGAATATTTCCTGGGATTTTMTGGTTCCCTGAAAGAAAAGRACACAGCAAGAAACTGCCTTGTGWACCRTCAATGTTGATACAGCAGGGAGAGTTTTATAAATCAAGATATTTATATTTTTACAGCTCAYTTGCCTACAAATAAATATTTCCAAATTAAATGTTTTTCGTTGTGTAGTCCAATTTGTTTTCAGAAGAGCTAAGGTCATTAAAAGCAGAATTCCCCTCAGCCAGGGTGCCTGTTGGTGCCTCAGCACACAAACACTGTCCAGCACTCTTGGAGCCACAGCTGCCAGAGCTCCTGTGCTGGATCCTGTGCAGCCTTCAGCAGCAGGGCAGTGTCACACATCCCACTGCTCACCTGCACGGCCCCTGCTGCTGGGGGAACAAGCACTGCACCATGGTTTTCAACCTGCTCTGCTACACCACGGACTAGTCTATGATTTTAATCCTCCTTACAGGCTTCCCCAACCARGTTAGAATTACCTGCTGTTCTTTAGATGAGGGAAAAATCAAGCCTCTGAGAAATTTATTAAAAGCCACCAAAAAATCCAGCTGCCTTGATCAGAGCACGGCACAGAGCTCCCCACTGCAGAGACACTGCTTTATGAGACAGATGCTCTTACTCAAAAATCAAATCACACACCCCACAAGGCAGGTATCAAACAKGCACATGGGCATACTGAGAAACCTGTCCATTTATTGCCATTTCATTTCTGAMAGATAGTACAGCACAAAGAGAGATGAGAATGACAAGAAACTGGAATTTAACAATGGTTCCCACGTACCAATTCCTTAGGCTTAGATTGGAGGGGAGCACTGGATTGAGCAGCAGTGCCTTCTTTTTGCAGCTGAGGCAAGATATTGATGTTATGTCTCCCAAAATGGGATAAAAATTATTTGTTCTGAATATGATTGTGCAAAGGGTTTCTTATGTCCTACAGTGACAACCATAAAGACAAGAATCTGCCTGTTTCCYACTTTTTTGCAGATCTTATTCACTGGAGCAGACTGGGAATGCAACCATGCTGCTGAGACTGTTCTGCTTCCCTCCCTGCAGATGGACAGGCTTGGCCATGGTCTGGACCACAACTTGCCCAGCTACAATAGAAATGTTACTATTTCTGATCATGCTGTCTTCATTGCCAGTGAAGGAATCACTAAGGCCATGAATAAACCTTTTCACATACGTTTAGCCCTTCAAAAATCACACAGTTCACAAAATTTACAAGAGAATTTGTAAATTTAAAAGAGAGAACTGAACTGTGCTTACAAAAAATAATTGAAAAAAGCTATGGAAAATTTGTGTATTTCAAAATTAGGGAAAACAACGAAGCACCACAAGCACAGATACAGGCTGGGSAGAGGAGGGATTGAGAAAGCCCTGAGGAGAAGGACTTGGGGTGTCAGTAGATGAGAAGCTAAACATGATGTGGTACCTTGTACTTGTGGTTCAGAACTGCACCCTGGGCTGCATCACAAGAAGCAYGGCCAGCAGGTCAGGGGAGCAGATTCCCTCTCTACTCCACTCTCATGAGTCCCCCACCTGGAATGYTGCATCSAGGTCTGGGRCCCCTAAAATAAGAATATAGACCTGATGGAGCAAGTCCAGAGGAGAGCCMCAAAGAWSCTCAAAGGGCTGAAAGTGTGCTCTGAAGCCAGGCTGAGAGTTGGAGGTTGYTCAGCCTGGAGAWGAAAGGGCWCCAGGAAAACYTTATTGCAGATTTATTGCAACCTAAATGGCTGGAGAGGGAAATTTTACAAAAGCATGTAATGATAGGACAAGGGGAAATGGCCTCAGTCTGAAAGAGGGTGAGTTTAAATTAGATACCAGRAAGAAATTCTTTACCCAGCAGGTGGTGAAGCACTGGAACAGATTGCCCAAAGCTGTGGATGCCCCATCCCTGGAAGTGTTCAAGGCCAGGATGRATGRGGRTYTGAKCAATCTGGTCTTGTGGAAGGGGGYCCTAYCCATGGCAGGAGGATCAGAACTAGATGATCTTTAAGGTCCATTCCAACCCAGGCCATTCTATGACTTTATAACTTTTTTTTTTTTTCCAAAATAGAACTCATCTGCTCAATAATCTGCTGGACTTAGGCTGTATACCCTGTAAGGAAAGAGCCAGTCTCTTCATTATTTTGCACTTAGCAAAGTGGAATCTTGATTTCCACACCTAAATATCACTACAAAAATTAAAAAAATACCAGTCGTAACAATATTACTTGCAGCTTCTCCTGGACAGCTTTTGAGATTAACTCTTCACTTTGGGAAATCTACACAAGGAAAATGGTAACAAAAATGGCCTGGCATTTCCATTATGGCTAAGTACTTTTCTCAGTCAGAACTATAATCTGTGAACTAGGTAATTATTTCAGGAAGGTCTTTTTCCCCGCACATTTGTTCAGTGAGTGAACAATGCTGAAATAAGTAGGCTTGAGATTAATTATTTTTCTCAGGAGCCCCAGCAGGATACAGTGGGAGGTCTGCTGCACTGATTTTATTAACTGCTTTGAGGATTTTTGGTCTGAATTTACTATTCAGGGTTACCAAAATTGTGAAATATAAGCAACCTTCCACTGCTTTTTAAACCAACGAAGAAAACACATGCAAATTTGGAACCAAATAAGGGGAAGACATACAACTGAGAAGTTGTGTTTCCCTGGATATTTATTTTGTTGAGGCAGAGTCAAATGAAGTGCCCCCCCCCTCTCTGACATTCACACAGTCATTACCTGCACTGAGAGGTTTTTATGAGTGTTTCTATGTACTTTCCAACACAGGAAGAGAAAGTCAAACATGGAAACAGCATGGAAACAGCAGGCACATATGGATGGATGGCATCACTCCTATGCTTCAATGTAAGCATGCCAGCAGGTGCAGCTTCTCATTTTCCCTGGCAGGCACRTGCAATGTCTGTCTTGGCCTTCATATAAAAATTAGCATATGAAACACTAATGATTTTCAAAACATAACCAGAGGCACTGAGTGGCCCAGTCATAGAGCCAAGCTCAATTCCCATTTCTTCCATGTATGGCCTGGCTAGGTCTGTGACCCCAGCTTYGAATCCTGGTTCTGCTACACTTCTTCCAGGAGCCTTGTTGAAATTTATCTTCTGGTATAAGAAAAATTACAAAAAGCAGCAGCTATCAGCAGTCATCTAAATTATTTTGAGTTTGTGATTGCAGTTTCCCCAATCTCTCCTATCTGACTGGAATATTCTCTTCTTTAACTATCCCCAGTGATCCATTAACCCTCTCTTGAAGCATCATCCCCACAATTTAACACACTGCTCCATTTCTCCATTCTTTTAGGAGAAGGATGAAAATTTACATCAGAAAAATCAATCATCAACTGATAGAGCAAATCTTTTTCTGCTTGGAAATATCAGCTAAAGCACAGGATGCTACACAACCCACAAGTGTCATGTTAGAAAGGCATGTGAGAACATGTGCAAAGAGACAACAGGGAATGGCAATWAAATAAGGTGGAATTATGTAAGAAAGAGGCTAATTTACCATAAAGGGAATATTTACAAAGAGTTATAGCTCATCTTTGTTATTGAATTCTGCCACATTTTACATTTGTCTTAGAAATGCACACTTTTGTGCTACTGAGGTCCAACAATACCTCACAAGTCTTTTTATATAAATCACACAAAACAGATGTGGCTTATCTTTTCATTCAGATACAGCATATAAAGTTCAGGTTCCAGGTGCACTTCTCTATGGTAYCTTAAAAAACTAAGACCTAGAAACCTAGGTTTTTAACAGGTCTGAATCTAYTGATTCTGTACTTTCTCAAAACAGTCAAATATGTCCACAGTAGCCAAAGCTTTTGACAGAGAATGCTGGACAGAAAGACTGGAGTCCACACATCCCTGCAGAAAGTCGATCAGCAGATGTTGTTTTCACGGGTTTTTTTTTGAAGGAATCTAAGCAGAAAACATCTCTTTTTTTAGGGAACGCAGCTTTTCCTATCTATGAGATTCCCACTGGTGAGATCTAATTTTTCACCCTTGAGCTGTTAATAATTAATAATCATTCTCATTAMATTTCTGATATACAAATCCTTGGGCACTCACTTTCCTAAGCATATAGAAACTCTTGTCTTACAACACAATTATGAATAAACCCACCACAATCCYAGGTAAGTGTCATTTGTGTTTCAATAACAAATTAGCAGAACAATTTCTTTTTCTCTTCACTTTTCATGAGGAAAGTAAAGCTCCATGTTAAATAAKGATTATTCATTTATAAATCTCCAATTTGACTTCAATAAAGTGACTTGTCAGAGTGATTTACTATATCACTCACACAATRTAAAAATTTTAGTTCAGAAAGCAAAAGTTGACTAATGACTCATTTTACAAAGAAAATTTCTCATCAGCAATCTGTACAGACATAGGTGGGCCTCAGGATATTTCTTTATGTTGCTRCTCTAGGCTTCAAAATAAATACATGCAATAGATATTCTACCATCAGTTACAGCCTTTAGTCRCACAAAAAATTCCTCATTATTTTCAGATGGGACATGCAATGCTCTCAAACATAGTGAAGTTCATTCAAGGGATGTTCTTAAAACAGTARAAGTTGTTAAGGCTTCTCTGAGTAGCAAAGCAGAACTTGTATTTTTATTCAGTGTGATGGACCGAGGTCAGAGTTTCTTTATGTACAGTTTAACTTCTATATATGCTTGATTGCTATTTAAAGTCCATTAAAAGGAAAACARTGCATGTTTTCAGGGCAAGTTACAAATCACACCACAGAACATCAGAAAGAACATGCTGATGTGCTAGCTGTTGCATGCCAAAAGTGTGTGAAAAAAAGCTATTATGAAGATAGAAGATCCTATTTTATTAAATACCAATAGTTTCAAGGTGTTTCAAACTGCTTAAAATTGTCAATATTAAGATGACCATTGCGTAAATAATTTCACAGATGCTACAGGATATGCTGCTCACTATTTAAAGTGATGTGCAACTGCATCATTTCAAGTGCATAATGACAAAACAACCCTTTGATAATGACAAAAAATACTTCATTTTCAAAGTAGAACACAATAGACTGAAAACTTGTCAAAAGTATCAGTGCTCTACTGGATTACATTAAAAAAAATACTGGTTTACAGCTGCTTAAGAAGAAAAGGTTTATACATTAAAGACAAAATTATACCACTCATCAAGTTCTTAAGAAAGATCACCCTGCAAATTGTCAGTGAAAGAGAAAATGCATCTCTGTCTACAGATATCTCTATGTGAGTTATTCCCAGGTACACAAAAATTTCAAGAAGAAGTACAAGCAGCTTAGAACTGCAATGCCTTTGGGACTGTCTGGGGGTGTTTATTCATCCTCACTATGTGCTTGAAACAAGAAGGCTCCCAAACTGTGTCCCACCTGAACCAGCAGCAGATCTACTTCCAGCAGAAGTTCTTATGGTAATGCAGTCATTGCATCACAGCCAAGCAAAGAGAACATGAGAAACTCAGTAAATGACACAAGAAATTGYTGTACAGCAAGAAATAACAGAATGAGAAGATGACAGAAGTTACAGATGGTGCCAAGAAGGATGGTTGAATTGCATGGCTAGCTAAGGGGAAGCTATGTGAAAAATGGCTAAACTTTGATGAGAAGCAGGGAGGAGTAATAGTACCTCTGAAGTGAAGAGTCTTGCAAGGCCAAGAGCACTTAGGTGGCCATAGCAGTAATACCATTTAAGGTTCAGAAGACCCAGATAACACTGTTGGTAACATCAAATTTGGTTATGGATGTGGTGAAACTGAGATTTGCAGGGGAAAATAATTAGGGACAAGTTTTTTATTTGGGAAGGAGACAAATGTATGGGGGGAAAGAACAAGCAGGAAAAATGGAGAGAAGGGGCGATAAAAGAGCCCAGCCATGTGTAACCAAGGTGTCAAGCCCAGCACCTGATCACCTCTTTTCCTTGTCTTATTAAACTCTACACCTCTTTTCTCTGTAACTGTGCTTAAGTGTGTCTTCTGTTCTGTGTGTGAAACATCAGCAAACTTCATGTTGGACTAGCCAATAAGTAGGGTAAAAAAGAAAACTACATAATACCCAAAGATGAGATATATCTTATTCAACACATCCCAACTTGACACCATTTCTTTTTTTCATTTTCTGCCACCTCTCAACCCCCAGCTCTAAAACCACCAGAAGTGTCTTAGCCAAATACTTACTCTGTGAGACAAAATGATATATCTCCCATTTTTAGCCTACCTCTGAATCTAAAGGGAAAAGGTTATATTACTTTCACGACCATATTCCTGTAATGTAGAATTCCTTACTGACCTTCTCCTCTGACCACTTTGACCTCACGCTCAGGCACTCCCTCTTTTCATGGTGCCACACTCACCCCTTTTGGTGTCCCTCATACTTCCCCAAATGGGAAGGTCATGCTTTTGTTTTCTCTTCCTSCTTTATCTGTAATTCAATCCYCTCCTCCCTTGTCAGACACAAAAGCAATTTATCTCCTTAAATGATACCTTAAAGTCTTGTTTTGTCCCTGTTGTTTAATAATAACTTCCTTCTGAAGCATTTTGTTATACTTTGTAAGAATGCCACTATATAATATAATTTATCTTGTTTTTATCTGCKGGAGCTCCATAATAAGTTAAGAGATGCAAATAATCATGCAAACATACACATCATTAAACATTTCCCCTAAAAAAGTAATTTAATTAGAATATTCTCTTCCTAAAAATTGCAAGCATTGAATGCACAGTTGTAACTGAGACAGAATGCAAAATTAAAGCATTTCAATCAATACAGAGGCATAAACACTAAGCTCCAGGCAATRGGGTAGACTATCATATTCCATCTATTATTACAAAGTCAGAGGGGCTTTTTGTTCCTGTTTTAGGTAACTTTTCCTGAAGCTTAGTGTCTCTCAATTACAAGCTGCAGTCTTCTCCAAGCCAGCCATAAAGCTGTATGCACAATTTGTAGCATGCAAGTACAKGAAGGAGAAAATAATTATTCATTTGAATGTTATCAGCTGATAACTCTCTATTCAGAAACACAATTAAGCAAGAAGAAATAAAGAATGAACTGTAAGTGCCAATATTACATCAAGCACTACATGCTGGTTAATTCAAAATACTGCTTGTAAAAGTATATATACAATGCTGAGACATCAGTTATTGAACAAATGTTGCTGTATTCATTTTTTCTTTGCAGGCAGAAATGCACTTCTGTCAAGCCAGCAATTGATRCAGGAACAATGAAAGGAACTTTATGGCTTGCCATGTCCAGCCTGTTGCTAGTGTACTTTTCCCTTAACTGCTTATAGACATATTTTAGCAAATGATGAAATAACAGCTTTCTCTTCCTCAGCTGTTTGCAACTAMGTGGCTCTATGTTAAGAGCCCAATAATCCCAAGACCAGTCCCTAAATAYGAAGTCTTCCACTTTGCACTGTTGCTTTCATTTCTCTCCCTTCAGTCACCCTGCCTTTGATTCGACAATGCCTCCRGGCTTCATMAATCACCACATTTCACAAGTGCTACTTTTGAGGCAAGGTCATCAACATGGGTGCTAAAAGTGGCTCCAAAACCACCCTTTGAGGCACTAGACCAGTAACCTTGTTCTAAGCCTACAATTCCACRTTCAAATACAGCTGCCACCTCCTCTCTCCACCACCTACTCTCACACAGTACTTAGACCTTGGGTAAAAAAAATAAAAAAAATTTAAAAAAAAAAACCCACCAAAATAAACCCAAACATTTTCTGTGCAGAATCTTTGGGTCTTTAACTGTAGGATGATTTTCAAATTTTTAAAAGAGTTTCAAAACTAACTCAACTAAACTCACAGCCTATATTATATGCTTTGGTGATACTTTATGTTTATTCTATCTAGTGAATATCCAAGCCTGAAGCAGCACAATGTACACAGGTAGATTATATCCGCATAACCTGAAGCAGAATTCAGGCTTGAAGACTGGATATAAAGTTTATGGGGTTTTCACTCTACCAAATATTCCAATCAGAACCCCATTAAACTGACACCATCAACACAYTTTTTAGTATTTTTTTAATCTTTAAATATAACAGTTGTTATATTTAAATGACATAAAGCAATTTATTTGAATGAAGAAGCACTTAAAACAACAGGGGCTCCCTCACTGAAGGTATTACTGAAACAATCAGCAATGATATAATACTTGCTCCTACAAGTTTACTAAGATAATGTACAGTATCTATATATACACATGTATAAGTAACTGGAAGTCTTAAACACAGCTACAAGTCAGTGAAAACAACATAGGTTTCAAATCACCTGCTTTTACAGTGTACACRGAATATGTGAAACAGCATTGCATTCATTTAGTTCCCAAGCAGAGTAGAGAGAATTAGTAACACATGAAAGCAAAAGCCATCCATTTGGTTTTACTCAGTTAGGGACCCATCCCTGCTGAACACATTAAACTGCAAATCCTGAAAGAGAGAGASAGTTTTGCAGCAATGTTCTTTGCAATTTAATTGTAAGATCCCTGCAAAAAGCTCACTTGGGTGTTTTGAAATATAGTGACTKCCTTCCAAATACCTAATTTATTTTTTTGTACAAACCCTATTAAAAAAACATGATGTAGGGGTTGAGTAAGCTGGAAATTAGRCCTGCACAAACAGGCTATATTTCAAGAGTTTTGTGATAACCTTAGCAAATTAGAAGGGAAAATATCTACTCACATTGGTAAGCATGATATGGCCACTTTTATTGTGCTGCGACAGAGATAATTCAGCACTTCTTCACATTTCATTTTAATCGTCACAGAATTAGTCATCAAAGACTAATTACAGCTGCTTTCAAAGGAAATGTTAAATCAACAACTGGAAAAAATGTATTTGAATAAATTTTTCCAACAAATGYTAATTCACTTTTATTATCAAGTTTTAGCCTGTGGCATCCTTAACATGCATCAAAAACTATGACCACATAGAAATTAATCTACCTGTCTTGATTTCTAGTTTATCATTTTGCTGGGAGGCTTTTCTCTATGTCACTTTCTGTGTCCTTCCCTTCATCTGCCCCTGAAAGACCCATCAGCAACTGATGGAGCCTGTACCAAGCACAATGGGGTAGCACAACCAAGACCACCAGCCCAGGGCTATTGCTTTTCCAGTGACTCTAACTCACTGAAGGCTGGAGAAAGGAAAAATTCACGAAGCATGAGACTGCTACAGAACAACAGGATCTGACTTTGAGCTGGGTAGAGGAGCACAGTCTGTTGAGGACACGGCCAGCCCCAAACATGCTGTCAGCAAACCAAATGAGGAAGATTTTGTGGTAGAGACCTTTTTAGTGTCTCTTGTGCTGTATGCACAATAGTGTGCACATGGCTTAGACTGCCCTAAGACCCTTCAAGGTGAAATAGCAAAACAGCACACCCACAAGAACTCTGGAGGGATATTCATACCCTCCACAAAGAAAAATTGACTTCCCATCTCATCTTTGATCATGCAGCAACCAGTCAGAGCTCCACATCACAGGAAAGTGCAATATTCCACACACATAAGGACAGGTTCTGAATATTCCTCAGATTCAGTCATCTTGAGATACAGACCTATACACATCCACATTTATACTTGTGGATGCCTGGTGAGCATCCCCAAGCAGAAAACAAGCAGAGACATGACTGTAACAAAGATTTTATAGCAGTCTTATGTAAATAACCTGATTTCAAATTCAAACAGTTCTCTGAGAAAGTAAAATGCAGTGTAAGAYTGACAGGCTGTAAAATACTTTTAAAAACTGAAGTACTACATGGCACCAGAGCAGAAACTAAAGTGAGACTGTTACAAGTCAGACACATAATAAACACATGGGAAGAACAAAAGCAGTTTGACATATCTATCACCCTCTTTTACTTTATAGGTTTCTGCCCTAACAGACACTGTGTATGCCTCTGAATCAAGTCCATCAATACAGTCATAATCCATGATCTTGTCCATACACACATGAAAAGCTCCATCAACTTGAGAAAATCCCAATAAGTAAAGTCAAATCCTCTGTGCTTCTTTGTTGAATGGAACCACCCCAGGACCGGAAAATCATAGAAGACTCATGTCAAGGAGCAAATTACTAAATCCTTTTCCTCACTTTCTGCTGGCATATGTCCATAAATACCGGGAGCTGTCCCACCCTTGAAGGTAGCTGTCTCCTGTTACACAGTGAAATGCTATGGCCATGCCACAAGTGCTCTTGTGTCATTCTCCTGGCACATGCTGTGGGCTGATGCATTCTTACATGTGGCCAGAGTGGAGTGAGCCACGTGCAGATGCATCAAGTCTCTGCACCTCCCAGAGTGGCTTAATGAGAGCAAGACCACTTCTTCAGGAGTGCATTGTAACAGAAAAGGTTCTAATCAAAAGCGAAAATAACAAACAGTATAAAGCAAATAAAAATAAGCCGTACACAAGTGCAGGGAGACCATAGCACCACGTAAAGCACCCCAAAAAAGCCAAGAGAGGCTTTGTGCAGCCCATTAAGTATCTAATGGTTGAGGAGGTGTCCTTGGCAAACTGCCCAACAGAGAACAGCTACATTGCTGAAAGATAGGTAAAGAGACCTATCCATGCCTCTGTCCTGACACAGAGCCAATGGCAGCTTGGGGAGCATAGAAGTTTCTAGGGCTTTTTCTTTTTTGGTCCTAAGGTAAAACTAAAACATATTTTTCCAATAAGGAAAATATCTGCCTGGTCTAAAACTGCATTACTACAGAGGGCCACATGCCTGGAACTGAAACTGTAATACAGAAAGTGAAGGTGCAATCAAAACCTCTTCAGTACAGACAGCCAAATGAGTTGCAAAACATCAGATTTAGGCAAGCAAAGGAAATAATACAGAATGAGATAAGCATAAACTGTAAAAGAATGATACTACAGCTTGTCAGTTGACACCTGTATTTGCATTAAAATTATGTTTTTATTTTTCCTAATTACTACAAGCTCCTTCCTATTCTTTGCCAAAGGAATGCAAGTGAAAACTAGAAATAATTTTTTTTAAAGTGTCTCAGTTACTCTGCAGTGTTGGGGAAAATGGAACAGAACAGCCATATAATTATACCCGGCAAGGGGATTGTGACAATATTAAATCTATAAGCAAGGTAGAAATGAAAGCAACCTTTGACATCTAAGCCAAAAGCGAGTTAATGAATGACTAGGAAACAATAGCTCTGCTGACCACAGGAGAATCCCCTGTGATTAAACAAAACCCTGAGATAGTGAAGGCATTCTCAGAGTYCAAAGATCACAGACTGTAGTAACATGGCAAAAAAGAGGTTTTGGAAGTTGTAAGGTTTAAAGTGTAACAAGTATTGTAATGTAGTAACTCTTACAGGCTATATGTAAATTGTACGGGGCATGTGTCTTCTTTGGATTGGTTATTGTACATTGTAACATTCAACATAGAGAAAGATAAAATGTTTTGGAACAAGCAGGCATGACACATACTTATACACACAGAACTACACGCACACACATACACACACACATACACACAAACACATAAGCTTCTGCCTACCAGCATAACAGACACACACTCACAGACACACAGATTTACACACAACCTCAAGCTCATGCCAGCATGCTTACTTTCTCTGCCTGCTTGCATGTTTCTCCCCTGCTATCCCTCTCTCCCCTCCATCCCTGGGGTTTACGCCTAGCTGGCAGCTTGAGTGAGCCCCCCTTTGTTACCCATGACCCTCGCAAAAAACTGCATGTTCAAAGAGTTGCTCTGGACTTTGGAGATCCCTCATTACCGTCCCAGAACCACCCCACATCAACCCTACATTGCAGCATTTTTTCTATCTTTTAGAAGCAGTAAAAGTTGCTATTAGAAAATGTGACTGTTTTCTTACCTATGTGCTAATAGGTATATTTCTAGGGGTAGAAAAAGAATTTCATCCAGAAGTAAAAGAACTCCAGCAGATTTTATGTAATCTTGGTGGAAAAAAACTGACTTTCTTATTTAACTCAAAATGGTACATACATTTCAGGAAACACCWGTACTGGAGTACCAAATCACTATGACTGTCAATGTAAAAAACAATATGCCACAGTGAAAGTGTAACTACTAAACAGTCACAGTGGRAGCAGCAAACTGCAAAAAGGACCACAACACTGTACAACCAGCATTCTTGTTAAACTTCTAAACAATCTTTCCTCTGATCCCCCCACCCTACAAAATCCTATGACTTCCCCGCCTTTGCAGACTCTGTCACACCTTTTTCACAGACTACACAGACTTCACCTGGCAGGAATATACAGGTAAATACAGCAATACCCTAATGTGGAGCCATTGCAAAATGAAGCAATGTTGTGTTTTTCTGAATGACTGACTGTACTTCAGAAAATACCRTTTCCTTCTGGTTTTGCACACAATCTTTGCCAATACTGGAATCAAGAGTGGATTTGCAGCAGTTATGCTGCTGTGAGTGACTTCTGAGCCTTCTAGCCATGCAAGAGAGACAGAAAACTTCCTAATGTTCTTCAGTGCTTGGTAGGTAGAGAACTTAGACAAAGAATGGCTTACTACAAGGTTGACTACCTGACTTCTCAGATCTGATGAACTGAAWGGATGAATGGACAGAAAGGAACAAGTTTTCCCCACAGAAAGGGAAAAGTGGATACAAAGATTTTAAGACAACATTGGCAGACTAAATYGTTAATAAAAAGCTTTAAATTGGAGACTTTAAGTAAGAAAGTGTAAAAGGCATTCTGTATTCCTATATACACCTTTGTTGTCTTCTCTCATTRCTAAATGAGAGCCCAGAAGGGATAGTTTTTGCAATGCCATGCATATGATTTATGTGTTTTGTGTCCATTCAAGAAACACAGCAGAGAGAACCTATGACTACCCAGCAGACAGCACAAGACAACAAACAGGCTGCTCAGACTGAGGCTCATGAACACTATTTAGCTGTGTTTTCATTTGAAATATTTYCCAAGCATTAAAAAAGGACATTTTCACCACATATTTTTAACTCCAGCACAGGAATTTTGCCWAAGCCAAACTCTTTCYGYAAACACGTGTACTTGTGGAGGTGCSACTGGCAAACCTACTTTTTCAGGAGAAATACAATACCAGAAAATGCCTCATGATCCCTAAGCATATAACACCACATTAAACTTGAGTAGTCTCATGAAGAAACAGCAAACAGCAATAGGGCCCTACTAGCAACTGTAAGCCTCAGAGTGCTGCCATCCCTCCTTGGGTTACCTGCTCCATGTGTAGGACAGCACCCATACCATTTTGGTACAGAGAATGTGCTGTGCTTCCTTCCTGTACCACCTAGGCAGTGATTCCCTCAGGACATGCTAAAAAGAGTCACGAATCAAAAGTTGCAATGGACAAACAAAAGATGTCTGGATTTCTTTGCCCCCAGTGGACATGCCTGAAGATGAGCTGCAAACAAACAAGACTGTATGGTATCTCAC
Source organism: Alauda arvensis (assembly GCA_902810485.1). NCBI lineage: Eukaryota > Metazoa > Chordata > Aves > Passeriformes > Alaudidae > Alauda > Alauda arvensis. Next base: position 199,197 of record CADDXX010000535.1, read on the forward strand.
ATTGCACAGCTCACAGTAGTAAATTTCCACTTCATTTAACTCAGACAGCACACACGAGCACACTTGTGGTTTATCTAGCTGTGCTTCTGTTAACATTAATATCAGTTAGCTCACACAAGACCACACTTTAGTTACTACATGCATTATAATGATACAATCACAGAACTGAAGTTTAAATRTTGCTTCATGAGAAAGGAATACAGGGACTTTTAAAATAAAACCTATAGAAAATCTTTAATAGATTATTCCACATTTCATCAATTATCATTTTCTCATGAATAAACTCACAAAGGAATGATGAGCTTTACCCTTGCTAGAGCAGACTGAGGTAACAAAGTAACCTATTGTGAGAAAAACTGCTTTATGTTGGCATGATACTGAATTGGTGGCTATGTCAGACAGTAAAAAATGTGATTTCAGTTCTGAGTATACTAACTCCATGTCTTCCAGAAAAAAGAAAAAAAAAGAAAAAAAAAAAGAAAACCCTACCCAGCAAAATTATATTTTGGATAGGAGAGGGTTATGAAGGTAGAATAGAACTGGTTAGTTTTGGACATGCATATCAAAGAAAAAGCCATCACCGTAATCTTAGTTCTGCTTTGTCTGTAATAATTACTGGGCTTTCTTTGATGACAGATGAGTGAGAGGGAGGAAGAAAAAAAAAAAAATCAGTGTGTGGTTGTAAAATTCCATTTTGTACACTGGATTTTAACTAAGGAACATATCAGGTCTTCAGCCCTGAACTGCTTTCCAGTAGTAAAAAATTGACTGACAAAGAYAAAATGACTAATTTTTTACCATAGAATGGTTTGGATTTGAAGGCCCTTTAAAGGCCATCTAGTCCAACCCTCCTCCAGTGAGCAGGAACATCAGCTAAGTCAGGTTGCTCAGAGCCTCATGTAACCTGGCCTTGGATTTTTCCAGGGATGGCTCAACCACCACCTCTCTTGGCAATCTGTGTCAGTGTTTCACCACTCTCATTGTAAAAAATTTCTTTCTTATATCTAGTCTGAATTCACCTTATTTTAGTTTAAAATCATAACCCCTACCATACCATAATTGGCCCTTCTAAGAAGTCTGTTCACCCTTTTCTTACAAGCCTTCCTTTAGGTACTGAAAAGCTGCAGTGMGATCTCACTGGAAACTCCTTTCTCCAGGCTGGAGTCCCACAGCTCCCTCACTTTTCTCTCATAGGAAAGGGGCTCCATCCCTTGGATCATTTTTGTGGCCCTCCTCTGGACTCACTCTAGCAGGTTCACATTTGTTTTGTACTTTCTCTGTGGTTTTGATGTATTAYTGTCTAGACTGGAAACCATAGCCTTTAAAATAACAGATAGGTAAACGAACCTTGCTTAGATCAAAACACATGGCTGTGCCAATTAATGACTGAGTAAACAGCAGCATGAAAAATGGTGACCCTTAATTGCAGCCTCAAGTGTAGTGCCAGGCATTCTGCATTTTCTATTTATCCAAAACAAACAGTAAGTAGCTTGCCACATGTTTCTCATGTCTCCAAGGACTAATTAAAACTGGCCATCCCTGTTTCCAGCCACCTGAGTACTGATTAAATCTCCCTGGGTAAACATTGCTTCCAGCCTTCTTTCACGGATGGTCTCTGTGACCCTTTGCTTCTTTTGTGTAGYAGTTCACTATTAAATTTTGCCTGCTAATTCAGCAGAACAGCGCTGAACTGCAGCTGTCCCATTCATTTCAGTAAAGCAGTAACTTACTGAGCTACTGCAGTTCAAGTAACGAGTCCTGCTGATGATTTCTCTGAAGTTTCTGCTAGCAGCCTCAGAATGCTTTCACCTTTGGCTACTGTTATCAACTGCACACTCAGTGGCCTGTGCAAGAATCACAGGTTCCCAAATGTTTCCTGTAGGGCCATGTCTCGAACTGGACCTCCCAAGCTATCCTGCCAGTGAAGTTTCTCCTTAGAAAGAAGCTGGCCCTAGAGAAGCACATCTTTAGTAAGAAACCGCAAGGGTTCTGGCACCCATAGTAATTACTGCTAAGTACCACAACACTCCTAGTTGCAAAGACATGAGTAAAATTATAGAGTCTCCCTGAAATTAAAAAAAAAAAAAAAAAAAAAAAAAAAGAAAGAAAGAAAAAAAGAACAAGCCAGGTTGTTAGAACTACTTAATCATGTGGCCACCAAGAATTCGGATCCAAGGCATCTCAAATTATCCCTTCCAGTGCACATTGTTTTGCATGTATTTATAATGAATCGCTGAGGCTTTCATGACACTGAGTTCCAATCACTCTTTCTCAAGCCAGAATTAAAATGCCCAAATGATTTGCTGTCTGCAAATGTGCTGCAGATGACTGCTAGTCTCTCCCTTCCCCAGCCTACTGGTAAATGTTTCCAGCAGCACCTCATCCAAAGAAGGAATTATGTTATTGCATAGCTGTATCAAAAGCCCTTCAGATGCCACACAGCAAACCTCTATATCCTAAATCATGCAGATTAGACAAATAGTAGTACTAGTAACTACTTCCTCCTGACCGATTTTAATGCTATTGGACAAAAAAAGAGGGCAAAATACGTACAGTGCAGATTAATAATCCTAGATGAAGGCAAAAAAGCTAAAAAAACCCTGTCAATTTAAATATCTTGTAGAGATATATTAATAACACATAACAAGGGACAAACAAAATTATTTTCACATACATATATACTTAATGTCCAGGATAAGGATGAAGTCAGAATCTTTTGGCATCCTGCAAATAAGTTGKTTGTTTTGAAGGACACTAAATCTGGACCATGATGAAAGTCCAACTAATTCCTTTGTATAACAGAAGACAAGGTATTACAGGTAGCATGGGAAGGCTTTTGTTCCCACTGGGATAGAATGCAGACTTTCATACAAGTGATATGAGTTCTTTCCAAGACTGTAACCAGCCAATTTAGTTCCTCCCACAGAGTGGCTAGCACTAGCATGAAAGTCCTCATGGATGCTTTTCCTTTGGACCTTTGTGACATAAGTTCGACTGCCACATTTGAAAACCTAGAGATTTTGATTATTTGGGATTCACATAAAGGAAGATTTTCACATCACACCAAGAAATCTGACAGCTGGGAGTAGGCATCTTCTTGGAAGGGACCAGCATGACTTATAAAATAACTTCTGCCCTAAAAGGAGACTCTCTTTAATTTCATCAGTGAAACTTGTGGACAATTGTATCTAGATAGCCTAACTTTGAAAGCAGTGACAATACTTTCTTTTTAGGAGAATAAATGGGTTAATGGAGGGTCCTCTTAGAGAGGAAGCTCCTTCCCCTTCCACACAAAAATAGGATGGGTGATAGGAAAGGGTGAAGCTCAAGAGACTGAAAGACTTCATTGTGAGACCTTGCTAAGGCCACATAGAAAACAAAAGAGACAGAATAGGAAAGCAAGTGTTTCTATATATACTTCACAGTAGCATCAAGCCCAAAGTAGTCTTTATGTGTTAATCTTCATTCAATATCATCCTATATTGAGATGACGTGGGCTTGTTACTTGGTTTCTAACATTTAATGTATATAATCTATTGTACTACTTATACAGATTTAAATACAAACAATGACAGAATCATATGAAAAAACATGAGTTTTGCAATTAAATAATTTCAGTACATGGTATTGGGCTCCTGTAAAATGACATAAAGTTATTGTTCTTCTCAGTATCATTACAAAAAAGAGCCCATGGTTAATGAACCACAAATTAGCAATACCAAACACCTCTCCTGAATAAAAATGTACATTTATCAAAAGACAATGATATCACTGGGATAGTATTTGCCAGCAGTAAGCAAGTTCAAAGAAATATCAATATCTGTCTACAGAGGAAACAAAGTTCTGAGATCCASGTAACTTTATTTATGAGGAGCAATGATAAAATAAAGTTAATTTGTGTGGAAATACATTGSAAAGGGCTTTCCATCTCTGAATTCATGCCTTGAAAAGGACTGTACATTGATGGCATCCCAATCAATCTCCCTAGGATGTTGGTCTGTTTGCATGGTGGCAGAGGATTTCAGTTTGTGTCATCTGGGCCTGTCTCCTCTGGTAGGAGGCACACAGCTAATCCATCATGAATCCATTTGCTGTGAAACAACAGCGTCTGACAGCTCCTCAGTCTCATTGCTCTATCACACTAAAAACCTCTGCTTGGCAGAAATACCCAGTCAATTACGGGAGATAGCTGCTAGGAACCAAAATGTGAAGGTATTTTTTATCTACAGCTCTCTGCTGGGTCTAAAGAAAGAAATTTAAAATGTTCCGAAGTACTTGACAGTGCTTGTACAAGAGGGCTTCTGAGCAGCCACTTACCGCAGCAATTGCCAACATTTTCACATGTGGAAGATAATTGCCCTTCTAGATCATTTAGGAAACAAGCTTGGCTCTCAGCTTCAAAGCTCCAAACAGTTAGTGTCTAACTTTACTTAGACATTAAATGCCTTTTCTTCTATACCAAAGAAAAACACCAGTAAACAAGTTCTTTATGTTTAGGTGAAAATCCATGCACATCAGCTTCTGCCTATTGCTTCTTGTTCTATTGGCTGGCACCACCAACAAGAGCCAGCTCTGTCCTCTTGACACCCTCCTCTTAGATATTTATACACATGAATGAGRCAACCTTGCAGTCACCTCTTCTTGAGGCTGAACACGCCCAGTTCCATCAGTTTTTGCTCATAAGAGAGATTTTACACACCACTGACCAACCCAGTAGTTCTCTGCTCCAGGAGCTCCATGTCTCTTGTCCTGGGGAGCCCAGAACTGTGCACAACACCCCAGATGAAGGCTCACCAGTGCTGAGGAGAGGGGCAGGATCACCTCCTGCCACCTACTGGCAGTGCCCTTCCTAATGCAGCCCAGGACACCACTGGTCTTCTTGTCCATGAGGGCACAGCTGGCTCATGGACAGATGTTGTCCASCAGCACCCCCAGCTCCTTCTCTGCAGAGCTGCTTTCCAGCAGGTTGGCCCCCAGCCTGTGCTGGTGCATACAAATGCTTCCCCTCATGTACAGGACCCTGCATTTTTCCTTGTTAAACTTTGGAAAGTTCTTCTCTCTGCCCACCTTTTCAGATCATCTCTTCAGAAGACATTGTCCATATTAGTTTTCAATGCTCAGGAAATGGCAGCAGGACCAACATGAACAACAAAGACACTTTCCCTTTGGAATTATTTTGTTTGATAAGTATGGCAAAAAACAAATGGCCTACTTACAACCCTGAAAGACATCCTTCATATCATGCCCATTCAGTAACATCAGTTTTGCCTCTGCCCCAGCTCAGCTAAAACTATTGGTTGGAGTGCTTAGACAAATATGTAATATACATTCTGTATACTTAAAACAATATGTAATTGTTCTGTATAGGTTTTAGTTTCAACTTTTGATTTATTTCAAGCAGTGTGTGCAATACAGAAGGAAAGTATAAATTTTGTTATATTACAGGAAACTAAACTGCTGTCTTTTCTAAAGATTACATGGACATCTAGATATATAGAAAGTATTCTTCCAACATAAAGCACTAATCCTCTTCATGCATTTTAAACCCAATACACATTATCTACTGAAGGTTTAAGATGAAATTTCTATTCATAGCCAATGTTCAGGACATAAAATGCCTACTGACTTTCTAAAAGGCAAGAAGAAATGCAAAGAGCTTATTAAATAGTTTCAAAACTGAAAAAATGAAAACTTGAAAAGTCAAACTAATTTCTTTACAGATGTAAATACSTATTCTAAATAATCAATTTATGCTTGTAACAGGAACAAGTAAATTTTTGGCAAAATAAGGAAATCAATTKGACTCTTTCTAACCTAATTGTTTTCTCCCAAAGGGATAAACACATCTTGTGACAGGGTTTGCTCTTACAGTACTATTTAGATTTATTCTTTATGCATTTCAAACCCAAAGATCAAAAGACATGAAGATGGGAGAAAAAACTCTTAATCTGTGCCCCAAAGCTGCAAATGTGTTAATATTCTCATCTTTCATGTTTGCAAGGTAATTACAGTAGAGCTCCATACTGTATATCTGAGAAGGAACTCCACCTCTGATAATGCTGGGCTTTGAAACAAGAGACAGTTTTCCCCTTATTGCAACAGACTTGTTAGATACTTCCCAAGTTTAAAATTGAAGTCTTTATATCCACTGTGTTTACAAACACTCAAAAATGTTTTATCTTTGGAAAACCAAAAAGCACCTGCTGTTAATTGATTTTGTTACTTTTACAGAATGCAGAGATAAATAATACTAAAACCTTGTGCAATGTATGCTCTTAATTCAATTTAACACAAAACTCTTCTGAAACTTTCAGAAATTCAGATTTGKAATACAAATTTCATCCTTAAGAAATTAACTTCTCCTCACACTCTTTTTCTTATTATAAATAAGAATTATYCTGTTTATATTCAGAAACAAGTTGGGATGACAAATGGGCAAAAACCTTTCTTTACCTTGAAGACTGTTCCAATAAATACACACATGCATTATTATTGCAGATCAATATAAAAACAATTTTGCTCCAATTTTTTTGTATTGAATAAAAAAAAAAAAGAAAATCAGTTTCTTGTTTGGCAATTTTTAACTGTATTAATAAAAGCAAAGACAATTTAAGAACACAGAGCTGGATTAAGTGGTTTTAGATACCATTCACAGAGGACATTAATTAATAACATCTCAWGTAGTACATCTTAATAATTAGAAAACTATATGAACCTAAAGAAAACTCAACTAGAAAAGTTTYCTTGGCCAGATATGGACCTTTCATACATGAAAATTATTTTCAAAGGGCCCACTCCTATATCATGTATTGTCATGCTACAGTCTGCATGGGCCACTAACATTGATGTACAGTTTAAAACACTGAAAACTTCCCATGTRCTACATGACCTGCTTCATTTTTTATATTTGTTTTTATTTCATGTTAAAATGTGTTTAACATTAATTTTAACTGTGTTTAACATTAACATACATGAAATTACGGTAAATTTGACCAAATCTATGCATAGCCTATCTGTGTTTAAAAATACATATATCTCAGTCAGACTGTAAACATTCATTTACTAATATTAAGAAATGTATTCTTAAAACTAAACAGGATCATTTTTGTAATCCATGTCATTTGGAAACTGAATTCTAAATTCTTGGAGTATACTTGATCAGATTTCAGCAGCCAATGTGAATGTTTTGGATTCTTGTCTTGCTGATTTCCTGTATCTGTCAGTGAAAAAAAATTAGTTATAACTTACAGGGCATGTTTAACTGTGATCTTGTTGTTAGAACTACTAAACAGCAGACTGTTTCTTCTCCTWCCTACATTCTGATTTTGTATTTGCATTGGGGGTCATTAATAGCTTCTGCAGATTTCTTCTCTTTTTGTTTTTGCATTTGAATTCTATCTTGACTATTAAAGAGCACAGAAACATGCATTTCAGCTCAATGAAAATTTGTTAATCAAGAAAAGTGTGATGTCCCACGTCACCTATAATCCTCTCATGGCTTTCCAGAGATCAAACAGATGACAATTCATCTAAACAGCAGTCAGCTCTCAAAAGGTTACAGCTACCCGTGTTAGAAAGACAGTAATGATTCCCTGAGAGCACCATAATAATCAATATGTTTTGTCTTGAAAAACATCAGCAGTTGATTTCTGATAAACTACAGAATTAAGCCAGACAATAATACACACTTGGGATACCTCAAGACCACCCACTATTTAAAAAGCATGAAAAATATTTCYTAATTCCCTTCAAATTTTCTTCAATGTTCTAAAATACATGGACATCCACATGYAAGCATACTAAATTCTGTAAAAAGGAAGAAAAAATCTTACACYCTGATGTACATTCTTACCTGACGGCATGTATGGACCACATGGCTGTTATGACTGATCAAGCTTTGTGCTGCACCTCTTGGACTGCAGCACAACAAATAAATCATAAACAATTATGCTTTCATGTAAATCTGCTTTCATTTTTAGGCCTTATTTTCTGCAACCCATAATTGTTCTAAGAACAGGAAACACAGCTGGAAAGGAGCAAAKAATTGTGGGTCCTGCTCTCTGCGTTCACACTGGTGAGCAAGAGACTTGACATGGAATTTGCTTTTGTATATAAAGTATATAAGTAATTGCATAAATAAGTCTACCACAGRCTTCAGAAAAGCAGTTTACATGGTGTTTTAAGGATTAAGAACTAGGCAGTGTGAGTGCTGTGCAAGTACAGCTAAGAAAGAAAAGACTTGCACCTTACGGGTACACCCTGGTGGACAGGAAGCAAGTTATAGTTTACATCGGGTTTCCTCAGGCTAAGGTGGGTTTTTGATGGAATGATGCAATGATTTTGGGTGTTATGAAAGAGCACTCCATGAGAATCATGGGGGAAAGTACATAGATAACATAGGACAGAAGTTCAGAGTAATGGAGGAGCACAGATTCACAGAATGGGTCATCTGGTCATACCATCCTGCTCAAGTGGGGTCATCCCCCCCTTGAGTACATGGCACAGGATTGAGTCCAGAAGGGTCTTGAGTATCTCTAGTGAGGAAAATTCCACAAGCTCCCTGTGTAATCTGTGCCAGTGTTTGGTCATGCACACAGGAAAGAAGTTCTCCCTCATATCTGTCAAATTTCCTCCTCATGTCTTCTCATATCTTACTTCTCATTTCTTGGGAGAGTATCCCAAGGTCAGTCAGAGAAGCAACACCACCCACAGTCCTTCCTTCAGATTCTGAACTAGATTTCACTTCAGTCAAGTTTGCGCTGCCTTTTCATTGCTGCTACATCATTTCTGTTGATTTYGTTTTTTCTCTCATGAGCTCAGAGRAAACATTTAAAGCCCAAACTGATTTCAGTAAACTAGTTTTATGAACTGCTAATCCTGATATTGGATCTATGATCCCCTAAAGATCCACTGTCTTCAAAGGAAACATCTTAAGAATAGGAAACCTACTAGATCRGCAGTTCTAAGATTACAAACTAAAAATGCTGTGAAGATTTTGATGCCAAATTCTGAACCTGATAAACTCTGCATTGTTGGGAATAATTAATGACTATTCCCAACTTCAGCTGCAGCTGCAGTCCTTAGGTCTCCCTTGGCACTTTGAAATGTAATTTTCTGCTTTATGACAATTTTTTTAGAGGGAGGAAGCATTTGATGTCTAGTTCATGCCTAAAGAAATTTRAATCCATGAACTAAGGGGATCTGAAATAGCCTAATTTGGACACTTCAGAGTTTTCACACTTCTTAACATCACATTTTTAGAGCGCTATCCAGCACTTGGTTTTTTTAAAACATCCCGAGGAGTTCCCTGCTTCCTCTCCAGAGCAGTGAGAGCACCTGMCTAGGTAATGGAAGACCAGCTCAATTCCTCCTTCAGCAGTCCAAATGCCAAACCCATTACTCTAAACACTAGCTTGCCTACTAGTCTGACTCCAAGAGTGAGTGTATGAATTGAGAAAAGAAAAAGGATTTGAAGGGGACRGGGAAGGAGGATTATCTGTTTCACTCTGTTTTCAGGGGACAGAGAATAACATARAACCATATTTCAGAGCTTATCAGACCTCCTGGAGCCCAAGGCTCTACTCCAKGCTGATTGCTGTATTTTGCCAATCACTGAAATATATAAGCAGAGCTGAAAGGACATCCAGAACTCTTTTCAGTCTTAACAGACTCATTCATGGCTGACAGGATAATGTATCTTCATGCAATTCTTGGTATCCCTCCAGCACAGTGAATGCCTCAGTGAAAAGTGACCACTTCAGGAGGTGCAGTAAGATCCTCCCAAAAGAGCTTCTGGCAGAGCTGTCCTAGCCAGGGCCTTTCTCTGTCTGAGGAAATCAGTAAGGTCAAACAGTGGCTAATGAGAAAGGAAAGGTCAGTGTAGTTCTTTGTTGCACCACTTTGTCACTCTGGCACGCACAGTAAGATTCAACCATCACTGTTAGGAAACAAAAATAATCCCATGTGATCTAGGCAACTGATCATGTAGTTCTGATATCTGGAACAGCCACCAGGAGTGGTTCCCAAACAGACATGAGCCTGAAATACATCCACATAAATTTCTTACCCTGAATAATGCATACAGATGTAGAGATTCAGATCTGTATGTGCAGAATTTACCTCCACCAACCGGAAGAAAATATGTCTAATGAGTAATGTTATCACCTCCACTACAAACAGCAGGCATCTTCCATGCTGCTYACATTAAACTCTCAGTGAGTAAGGTAAATGATATAACTTCTGCTCCAAGTCAGCACTTCCCCATTACAGAAGAAAAAAGCTCAAATCCTTGCCATTAATCACATCTTTGCTCGTAAGCAGTACCACACCATTACTCCAAGATAGGTTTTCAGTAAGTAATAAAGTACTAACAGGATAATGGCAGTGGAATAGCAAATGAAATCTGTTCTTGCTCACATTTGTTCCACTTCTTTGCACTCACAGTAAAAATACACAGTAAAAATGGGATACTGAAGATATCCATATGCAGTGCGTTAAAATGAAGAGGAAAAAAACACCCYAGTGGATACCACTTTCTCTCATGCATCATCAACTACTTTCTGCCAAAGTCATACTAACCTGCTAAGAAGTAATAAAAAGCTGCAACTGGAGAMCTACAGAAGATTCAGGGAATGTAAACATACACCAGCCTAAAAAAGTAACTGTTTTCATCCATGAAGACATCCCTATTATCCATCTTCTTTTATGTATTTTTCACATCCTCTCAAATGAGAATTTGTATTTAGTCAGTGATTGRATGTTCACCCCAAAACATTTGTAATTTCAGCAGCATGTGAGTTTAGCAATTCATTCCAGAGTTGAAACTTTGCCCTGCCAGTCTACAACCCACTCAACATACTGACTTCCCAAGTTTTTTCCAGCAGACCAATGTGAAGGATGCATTTGCCCTGTGATCACTTTGCATCCCCATAWCCAAATCCATCTGCCTTACTGGGTTGTAGGGAAGCAATCAGCTCAAGAGACCAGTCTGCCATTAATACAACAGGGTTGTGGAGAGATTCCTCCAAGCAGGAATCTGTGTGGAATAACAGCAGACTATATTCATAGTGGCTGTATGAACATCTCTATCCAATGTACTCAGATCTTCAAACACCCAACACTTCATGGTAAGGAAGTTAAAATTTAACACCTCTAAGGGGGTTAAACCCCCCCAACACTTGGAATGTGAATACTATAGCAAGTCAGCAAAGCATGTCACACAGAGAGTAACCATGTGATTATACATTGTATACTACAAACCAACAAGAAAAAATGAACACAAAATTCTGCACATGCTAGCCAATACCCACATGACAGCAAGTAATGGTATGAACCATAAAGKTAATAAATGTGTATATTTGGCAGAAAAGAATAAGGAACTAAAGAGAAAAAAACATATTTATCTTATTCACTTGACTAAAATCAATTTTGGTAAGAAATACAACTACAATTGCTATTACTCATGAAAAAAATGTCTTTATGAAGTCATTCATATTACATCATGACATTTTCATTAGATGCAGTGCTTTTGCTCAAAGAGAACTACAGTACAGTATTAAAATGATTGCCAGCTGCTACCTCTGCTGTCTTGACTTCAATTAAAAAACATGAAAAATCAGCTTTTGGTTTGCAGTGTTTTAAATATTTTCAAAATAAAACTTACAGCAAAAGCAAGAACGTGAGTTCCTTCTTAGCACTACCTGGGACCGTATGCACAACTTTCAGTTACCAAGAAATAGTTTCAAACTACTTGATTTCAACAGTGGAACAGGAATGTAATAATTAATATGCAAATACTAAGTGCATATTAATGTAATTAGTCCAAAGAGATAGCACTTGTCAGATAAAGATTACTCATTTGAATTCTTTTGCAAGTGAGCAGAATTTGGCCATGGTTGGATCTCCATGTACACAGACAGAGCATTGCTTCCTTGCCACAGCTGTAGATCAGATGTAACACCAGCAAGGACTGAATTCACACACCAARAAACATTATAAAATGTAATTGCAGCCTTCAGCTCTTCTCATGTGTTTCACTGTTTATCTATTGCAGTGAATCTCGTCCTATTAAATTTAATTATCACATTCCTGAATCCTTCTGGCTTTATTACTTTGAAGCTGATTATCAAAGTACAACATGCAACGCCTTCTTTCTCCATTCTTCAACTCAAGTGACTTGTGTGCTTGTCCTCAAGGAGGTACAAGAGAAGCAGTATCTAAAATAACAGAGTAGTCATGAATAAACTTGCCTTGGAGTTTTATACCTATCCTAAATGTTCCCTGAAGATCAGTTCCTGAATRACWGTACTGAAAAAATAGTTTGAAAAATAGTATGCATGTCCTTAACTRCACMAGAAGAAAGAGCAATGTATAAACCAACAGGTTTTGTAAGCTGCTTTAAAGACAACTAGTTACAAAGAAATTGGGTCTCTAGTGYCAGCTCAAGTGTTTTGTCTCTATGCTGTCCTTATGTTTGACCAAGTTACACACAGTTCATTCTAATTTTGTCTCACTAAAGAGGATATATGGTGCATTTGTACACCTTATCCTTCCTCAATTTCCACAAATGATAATTCATGCTGGGAACCTGCTCCACACAGAGCAAGGAGAACACAATTCATCTGCAATTTTATGAGTAGTTTGAGCTTCATAAATGTACTCAGCATACCATTTCCAGCTTTTGTTTTGASCTTATTCATAGTTCCTAGTTTATAATCTTCTAATATTGCACTTCTCTCCCACCTGGCTGCTCTGGAAACTTCACTAAAATACAGTGTATAGCYAAAATAAACTCTGTTGTGACATTTCTATTGTTAATAAACATYGTCATTACAACATGAACACTTTTGCTCTGTTAGAACCATGTTAGCAATTGCACAGCTGGTGGTTCAAAAGGCAACAGAAAATGGTTTTCAAAATAATTAGGAATATTTTTTTTGCTTAATTTTATACAGATGATCCTCTACCCGTAAGTAYACAAATAAGCAAAACTAGGGGAAACAGTTTTCTCTTTTTACAGGGTATTCAGTTTTATTCTGAAACAYGGCAATTGTGGTAACACTCTCCATTTTCAATCTCTTCAGAAAGCAGATACAGTCCTTTGATGAAAAAAAAACCATATATATTTTAAAAAAAGGGTGAGGGGAAAAAAGGCTCAGGAAGGTTTGGTCAGGATAGATTTTATGAGAAGCTACTGTCATCACATATCTCAAATCTGCACCTCACTAGTAGGTACAGGCATTTTCCCCATGATGAAGTAACGACTGGTCCTAATCCCAGAAGGCACAAAACTTCAGATAAATTATTCCCATCTCAGCACAGRCAGCACCTGCAGCCAACTGAKCCCTGAAAGTATTTTCATGGGTTTCTGCCACATTTAAACATGCTTTCTGGACATCAGTTGGGCAAAGGTTAGCACAAATTTTCTATTTAGTGAAAGGCAGTGGAGAGAACAGTCAAGTCAAAGGTTTATGGAAGGAAGAAAAGCTATCTGTTTTAGCATGTAGCTGTCATGAGTTATTTTATGGGRTGTATGAAACCTAGCAAATCACATTCACATCAAAAACAAACTACAACCAACACTGACTCAAATACACCCCTTGCTGTTGCTGTAGCCTGAGTCAGACCTTCACATTACATTCAATAGGAGACAGAAAGAATAAGAGCCACATATAGGAGAGAATAATCTATGCAACCTCTTAAAAATAAATATTTGCATGTCCTAAAGAAAACATGAAGAAATAAGAGGTGTATGAAAAATTGTTTATGAGCTCAAACATAAAGAAAGTGTATTTTTTTCATACACTTATAGATTAATTCTTTTGTAGAAAGAATAGGAAGACTATGTGAGCATATATCACACAACACAGAATTCCAACAATTACTTATTTTTTATTTCCGTCTATAAATTTGAAAATGCAATTGCCAGCTGTTTTGGTGCCTACTGTAATTTTCCTGCAGCCACTAGTCTCCAGACAATTTATTATAAGATTGATGCATTAAGTAGAATTAAGAAGTGGTTTCTCTATTTGCCCTTTACRTCACATCCAAAATTTACTTATCTTAACTGAAAATCCCTTTCAGTTAAAATAGGAGTTAATACTTAAAAAGAAAAAGCCCAAGTAAAACTGGTAAGGCATAATAATTGATAGGCTAGAGCTCAGTCTTAGATACACTCTTGAATACATTTAATGTTAGCTCTATGAATCCTGAATTTTGTACCTGTCAATCTAAACAAAACAAAAGAAAACACTAGTTTGTTCTTCAGTACAGGAATCTTTTCCCAATATACCTWTTTAAAGTTCTGAATATACTCAGAATTACAAGCAACCAATCCAGTGACAGCTGAAACTCACATTTCTTTCAGAGGAAGACTTTTTATCCAAAAACATTGATTCAACAGTGATAAAACGAATCCATGAAAATCCATTAACTGTTAGAATCATTTGAAAACAAAACAGGGGGGCTTTCTATAAGTTCAGACCCTCAAATTCCTCATGCCACTGCTCTTCTGGATTGACTTAACAACTTCTCAAGGATTAACTCCTTCCCAAGAGTCAACCTCACATGGAGGTAGGCAGCAGGAAGTAACCAAAAACTGTGTTTGCACAAACACACACACATACACAATTCACACTGATTTATTTTATTTTAGTGACATTCTTCTAAAATACTTCTATTTTCCTGTTCCACATGTGTATGTGCTCATATTTCTAACAGGGATGGCTCAAGTTTCTCTGAAATAATGGTTGTATCACAGATTTCTGAATAAATTAAAATTTTCACATTATGTAAAAATTCTCACATTATGTGAAAATTTGGCTTTTCAGTTTAAAATAGTCAGCATAAAATTCAAACAAAATCAATTTGACAGTGCTGTTTAACGCTTCCTGGAAATTTTTGTGCAGCTTTGTCTCCCTTCTCCTAAATGCTCTTTACTACATCTGTCATTATGCATTAAGACTAGAGATTCATATCATGTGTCAACAGAGAAAAGTATGCCACCTTAATCTAGACATCCATAGAGAAGACTGAAAACACATCAACAGGTGTCAACTCTCAGAGAGGCACCACAGTAGTATTTTTGAATAAAGGTAATGTTCTCTGTGAAAAATCTCCTACTGAAGGGGGTTTTGCCTATCAGAAAAACCCAACCTTTTCTTTTGTTTCTTTATAGTTTTGACTTTTTCAAGTAATACTACACCATTATGTAGTAAAGGAATATATAATATTTCACTCTGTRAGGCAACAGCATCAATAGTTTTAGTTTCCATTAAAAAGAACATTAAAAAGACAAATATTGAGAGATCTGTTATCAGCAGTTCCCAAATATCCTGCTGCTTTTCTAGCTGTAAAACATCTGGCTGAACAATGAACTTGTTTTTCCTATATTAATACTCAGTGGCAATACTGAGCTGTCTCCCAGAGAATATACTTTATTTTAAAGCTAGGAATAGGTATCAAATAATGCAGTCTCTTTTTAAACCAATGTATTAATGGTGGCACTCCACAAATTAATCTATAAGATTTGATCTTTATACCTTACCTTTGCTGATTTAGAATCTTTATTTTGCATACCTTATATGCTTATACAGTTCACAGACTCTTATCTACAGAAGGTGGAAAACATTATGAATTTGATACGGATGTGCCTCAGTGTTCCCTTCTCTTGGTGCCAGATGTTGTTCAAACTAAGAGATTAAGATTTAAGAAGTAAATTGTCAGTTACCTGAAACTGGGCTCTTTGAGCTCCACTGACTGAACAGAATGATCTAAATTACTGGGATGATAAAGRAGAGCACATGCACTCATTTATTACTTTGACCACTTCATGGCTGTTTTTTCAACAGCCAGGAAAGCACCAAATTCACATATGAACCTTTGATCCCAAAGAACCCATAGTTCCAAGTATATTTAACCTGGTGCTTGTTGTGACAGTCCTTGAAACAGCATCACTGTTTGTTTGGCAGGTTCACAGGAAGTGGATGCTGGGTGACACGCTGACCTGAAAGTCATTAACAAGATGCTGGTCYTTTTTACTTGYTTGTAAAGAYRGAACACACCCTGAAAACAAAGAACYAATGATGGTAATTGAAAATACAYCCATATTAGAAACATATTTTGAAACTCCAGTAAGCTTTGATCATTCAAAGAACACCAACAAGTAGAAGGCAATATCAAAATGCTATGATCAATAAGCAGAAAAAAAAATCCTAGAGCCTCCAGCAAATTTGGATACATTATTTTCAAACTGAATAAATTGTGTGACTCAACTTCTTAAAAATTAGGATAAGGCATTAGTGGAAAAAAAAACTTATGAAAATGCTAAGTGCCAAGATTTTCCTTTAGGAATTTACAGCAGATCAGTAAGTCTTAGCATGCTTGCCCCCTATGACAATATAGTATCAGCAATATTCCCAGCTAAATTCCAGCTAAGGGGAAGAGCTCTCTCCWGAAAATTACTTTCTAACACAGTTCTGTGAGGATTTACTACTAGATATTCACTAAGCCACCAAGAGAGGACATTCATTATAAATTGTGTGGTTCCAAAAATATTTATTTAGTAGCCTAAGGTGAGGACAACAAAAAAAAATGCACAGCGCTGAAGATTAATCAAAGTCTGAACTACCACTCAAACCAAGTGTTTTCTCCACATATGTGGGGTTTTCCACTAGCAATATCCACTTTAACCACTCCATTGTTCACTCACCAATTACAGCCACGGGCAAAACAGTCTTGACTTGGTGAAATGAACTTACTACAWGTCAAATCACAGCAGGAAAAAGAGAAGCAGAACTTTTCCTCTCACATATCCTAACCCCTGGATGCAATTCCTTCTGCCCAATAACTTTTTCCCCTTCTTAAATATGTTACTACAGAGGCATTACTACTGTTGCTGACTGATGCAGCCTTGACCACTGGTAGATCCATTTTGTAGCCAGATGGAATTGGCTCTATTAGGCATGGGGGAAGCTTCTGGCAGCTTCTCACTGAAGCCCCCCTTTGTGGCCTCCCTGTTACCAAAATCCTACCATACATAGCAAATATACACATTAAAAAGGAAAAGAACTGGAAATAATTGTCTTACATTGAAAAAAATGAGAATTAAAATGCACTAGGCCTGGATCTAGCAGCACTGTGAATGAACAGCATCTTCATGTCATGCATCCAAAAGCTTTTTATGAGAGAAGGGGATACTTACCCCACCATTCCCAGGTAAATCCATGTCTGCACAAGGCACTGGGACATATTTTATAGTTGTAAGGAAACTTACGCAGCAGAAAGATAAGATTTCAACTAGATGTTTTTTATAAAGGAAGATACACTGATACTGCCCTAAGGCCTCAGTAATGGCTTGCTTCAGTCTTGATGGTTCCTCTAACTTGAGTTCTTACAGAATCATAAAATCATTTAGGTTGGAAAAGTTCTTTAAGATCATCAAATCCAACCATCWACCTAAAACKGCCAAGGCCACCACTAAACCATGTCCTTAAGTATAGGGATAAGTACAAGACGTGGGCATCTATATGTCTTTTTTGAATTACCTTCATGTATGGTGACTCAACCACTTCCCTGGGCAGCCTGTTCCAMTGCCTGACAATTCAGGGAAGACATTTTTCCAAATACCACTTGTTCGGAGAAGAGACTGACCCCCAGCTCACTACAGCCTTCTTTCAAGTAGTCATAAGAGAACAATAAGGTCCCCCCTGGGCCTCCTTTTCTCCAGGCTTAACAGCCCCAGCTCCCTCAGCTGCTCCTTATAGGCTTGTGCTCCAGACCCCTTCACCAGCTCCATTGCCCTTCTCTGGACATGTTCCAGCACTTCAATGTCTTTCTTGTAGTGAAGGGCTCAAAACTGAACACACTTCAGTTTTGAGATATGGACACACTACTTCTGACCCAAGGATGGCGTGGGCCTTCTTGGCCACCTGGGCCACTGGCTCATGTTCAACCGGCTGTTGACCAGCACCCCCAGGTGCTTCTCTTCTGAGCAGCCTTCCAACCACTCTGCCCCCAGTCTGTAGCATAGGATGGGGTTGTTGGGCAGGACTGGGCCTTGATGCCCCATCAAATATCTTAAAATTGGCCACAGYCCATCAATCCAGCCTGTCCAGACCCCTCTGCGGAGCCTTCTTGCCCTCTAGCAGATCAACACTCCTGCCCAACTTGGTGTCATCTGCAAACTGACCGAGGGTGCCCTCRATTGTCTCACCCAGTTGATAAAAATATGAAAAAAGTCAGGCACCAAAGGTGAGACCTGGGTAACCCACTTGTGACCTGCTGCCAGCTGGATTTAGCTCAATTCACCACCACTCCCCAGACCCAGCCATCCAGGCAGTCTTTTACCCAGCACAAAGTGTGCGTGTCCAAGCCACAAGCAGTCAGTCTCTCCAGGAGAACGCTGTGGGAAATGGTGTCAAAAGCTTTAATAAACTCCAGTAAAAAACATCCACAGCCTCTCCTCCATCCACTAGATGGGTCACCTTGTCATAGAAGATCAGGTTGGTCAGCAGCACCTGCCTTTCACAGACTCATGTTGACTGGAATGATTCAATGTGAAATGTGCTCAAAAATGATTCAAAATGAAAAATATCCACTCATTAAATGGCTTTGAGCAGTCTCAGGCATGGTAACCCTTGCATATCCAGTAAATAGCTACAGAGTAACACGTATATGGAAGAAAACTTTCATWAAATCCAAAGACTGAGAAATGCATTTCCAAGTCACCAGCAGATATTCAGGGAACACGGGCCGTTCATCAAGTTTGTGAGAAACCCCAAGCTCTCCAGATCAAAGACAAAGAAGCAGAGAAGATGACCCTAGCAGGCTTACTTATTTTATTTAGAAYCTGAGCAACAAGGAGTACCTAGGGGATCAATTTTTATCAGAGGTCAGCTGATACTTGAAAAGAGTAAGCATATGATACAGCATGATACAGAATAATACAGCAACCAAAACATGATCCTCACATGCAAAAGCAGACATGTATTCTTTTCTCCTGCCATTGCCCTCCTTCCCATCCTTTCAACTGTTTATTTTCTRTCATTATTAGAACCCTTGACAATTACATTTTAAAGCAACAAAATTCATGCATAAAACAAACATATTTGGCCTAATTAATAATTAACAGAAAGTCATTCTGGTAATCAGTGTTCAGATGTTGCACACAATTTTCTGYTTGCCATTGGTGAGGTTCTTGTTCTTCACCAGTTAACTCAATATTTTTAAAGGAAAAAGAGCTGCCTCAAAACTCTGCATGCAATAGTAGCACAGGCAGCTTTCCCATTCATTTGTTAGAATTGACAGCAKTTGAGTATGTTTCTCACTTATGCATAAGCAGGTACTATCCAGTTTATATCACAAAATTGTGCCATAACTGCCCTGTACTTCTATTAGCTAGCTCACATGAAAACTTTAACACCACAGCTATCTGCTCCAGGATGGCAAAGCCCCGATAAGGATAAGGCTGCATCAGTGGATAGATGAGAGCTGTCTTAGCCTAGTTTATACATTTAAAAAGGTGTCATAACAGCCTATAGCAAGAAAGAAAATCCTGTTGACATATGTCATATCTAAACCAAAAGGCTCCTGTAATGAATCTAAGCCAATACTGCTAAGACTGCAGCCCACAAATTGGAAAAAAACCGAAGCAATATGTATTACTACTAAGTTTTTGTTCCATGGTCTTTAGATCTGACTTCTGYTGCAAGTCCTTTGTGGGTTTTAATTCAGCCTGTGCTCTTTTCCTTTCAGCCATTTCTGAAATCAGGGTCAAAAGCAGTCACAAGAGATCATCTGCCTCCAGACAGAATCAACTGTACAAACAATACATTCTTAATCAAACACCCCTGTAAAAGGACCCCTAATCCCTGGGAAATTTATTGTTTTCATAGAAAAGTAAAGATAGAGCAGTGTTTAACCCATATACATACTTTGCATGTAAAAATATTTCCTCAGTGAGAGAGAATGGGGAAAAAGATGCACAATTCAAACCAGAATCATAACCATTTTGCCACAAAATTCAGTGAGAATGTTTCTTTTTTTTTTTTTTCAAGGGAATACAACTAAGCCAAGGCTCTCTTCAAGTGCATAAATGACAAAGTGCACCTGTATCTGAAAACATCTTTAAAACAAGGGTTTGCCTTTCTTGCTGATCCAGGCTGCCCAGGGAAGTTATAAAGACTCCCCCTCTGGAGGGATGGAAAACCCATCTGAATGCATCCTGTGGAACCTGTCCTGGGCAGGTGGTTGGAGAAGATGTTCTCCAGGGGTCCCTTCCAACCCAAACAATCCTGTGACTTCGTGATATTCCCACTTCCCAAGTTCTTACTGATCCTCAAGAGAAGAGCTCAAACTATACATATTTCAAGAATCTTGTCTTACATTATCARAAAGGTGACCACTTACTATATTTTCTTACCTTTACAATTATTTTAGCATGATGCTGTGGAATGTATTGGTTCCAGCCCTGAGTTACAGGTTTTGCTCACAACTCTTCYTTTCTTCTGAAAGGTGAACAACAGCATTAAAAACATGTCTCTCCTCACACCTCTGGAAAGGTCTTTAGACAACAATTCCAGCCACAATAAAGTTTCTACCCTGTCAAGTAAAAGTGCTAAATGTGAAGAATTCTGTTAATGCAATGTTATGATTTAGATTTTCAATAAACCACAGCAGGGGAAGCCTAAATTTTGCCTCTTGCAGCAACTCTAATAAAGCAGAGTTAACCCACACACAACAACACACACCTGCAGAAAATTGTGTACTGCTAAATACAAAACCTGAAATCAGTGTGAATATATTTCACTGATTTCCAAAAGGTTTTGGATCCCATCATTTTGTTGTTTTGGTTTTTTGGTTTTTTTTCCTTCAATATTAAAGAAGGCAATATTATTTCCTGAACATATTTGTGTGTATACTGGCCATATTTTCAACTTCCTTATCATCATCCCTCCATGSTGCTTCAAAGGAGATATAAAAACATGTTCTGGAAAGGTCAGAAGTTACAGACTATCTGAGTTTTCCCTGTAAAAATAGCCTTCTGCTAAAAACTGCGTGAACCTTTACACTATCCAAAATAGGACAAGGATGAATGCAGACAGAGTGGACAAAGACACAAACCCCCTAAAGTAGACATGGGGATGGTGTGAGAAACTACCAGTGACACCATTATAATCTCAAAGCATTTTATTGAAACATGGAGGTAAGAAATATTTTTAAATATATGTTTAATACATTTCAAAGCAATTTTTTCAAATATGTGAAGAATATTTAAAATCAAGTATTCAGCTGTTATCTTTTAAAACTGATATTCAGCAAGGGTAAATGACCAAACCTCCCCCGATGTTAATGGATTTACAGAGGCTAGAGAGCCACAKAAAGTGAGTTTTGAATGCTCTACTAGAAAAAGCAAGGTATACTGACCTCATTTTTACCATCACTAYACACCTTGCTGCTTGTAAACACACCAGCATGACATGACCAAAAATTCCAAGGAAAAAACTGTATTTGTGCTAYGAAAAAGCATGAACATTTTAATTCCCGGGCCATTTTTCCTGAGAATTTGAAAGCATCAGACAAGAAAGGCTTATAAAAGATGAATGGTTATCYTGTGCTTAAGACATGAGCCTGAGTGTTTCCCCTGGCTTTGTCCCAACTTCTCAATGGCCTCAAGCAAGGTCTACTAGCAGCAGTGGCAGTAAAAGGCTATAAACTCACTTTTGAGCATAGCTCTGAGATAGTTCAAAGCTCCCAAAAGATTAAAAATAACTCCCAAGAAGGACAGAAAAAAATAGATTACCTAAGCAGGAGGGGTTATTGGTAAGATTCAATGCCTGTATTAGGATTATTACTGATAAAGCAAAAGTTAATCTGGAAAGTAACGGCATTAAAATGGAACACTTAAAATTATGCCTACATCAGCTATAATAATTAGGGGAAGGTTTATTCTAGGTCCTGTGTACAGTTTTAGRAAACAGAACTCCAGAAATCAAAATAACAAGAGATTTGCAGGGGAACTCTAGAAAGTATGATGCAATTTCCAACACAGTTCTGAGAATCTGCTCCCGAGCTGAGCCTCAGCCATGGGGGAACAAAGGCAGAACCATTTCAGATGACCCTGGCCATTAGCAGTGGGTTATTAATGCAGCACTGAGATTCTTTTGGTGTACTTCTCCACCATGGGAGCTCTCTAACTCTCTCTGCTAGCTAACTTCACTGTTCCTAGGTGCACACTGGCTTCCCTCCRGCCATCTCCAAGCAGAACAAACTTGTCACTGCCTCCATCAACTTGTGTAAGCAAACACAACACTACTTCTCTAACTTAAGAGTTCTTTGAATTCTTTATGCATGCCAAATAACAACCATTATAGGAGAAAGTCTCACATTRTCATGCAACCAATATTTCTAATGCAAAACTGGAATTGTGTATGAATATGCACTCACATAGCAAAAARGGGAAATATTTTTTAAAAAACAGTGTATGAGGCTTAAAGACATCATTATGTAAGAAAATGGCCTCCAAATCTGATGTATTTTCTTGCTTATTCAGATATCAGCATACATTAACTTCTGACATTTGGAAAGCTTTTGTTCACAACTAATAGAATGAGAGCAGAACAGACCTTAAAAGCATCTTAAAGTAATGGAAGATTTAATAAGAAAATAATATACTTTGAGCCTAGCAAAAAATGTGAGCATATTAATAATAGATGACCAGCACTACTCAGCACGATGTAGGGATCCMTGAAATGGTACAAGGCTAAGTCTCCTGCTGGTGAAATGCTGGCTGGTAACCCTGATAGAGCCACTATGTGTGAAAGAAAGCTTYCCTTGAGGATGTCCAGTGGGTATATTCTCAACCACAACACTTTTCAGGTTAGAAGAGGGTACTCATTTTTGCAGGCTTCCTAATGGTTCTGTGACTTCATCTAATGGCACCCTCTAATAGTGCTTGCACTTTCCAAGCCCAGTCAGTAGCACAGCTGCCTCAGTTACAGCTCAATCCTTCTGAGCAGTGATGCCATTGAGTGAGGATGCCAGCACCTGCAGCTCCTGCTGYTCTCTGTGGGAGATGAGGTTACTTACTCAGATAGAGGAGGTGCCCAGCACTTAGYACACAGTCAGACTGGTGTGCCTCTGATAGTTTATGTTCTTTAAAGTCACAGAGATTGCCCCTTAAACACCAGCATAATTTATTGTTTCCTTTTTAGAGGAAGAGAATTGGATGTGAATAGGCTGCCTTGGAAATTACTCTTCTGCCTAGATARCTGGGATTCGATGTGCATTCGTCATTCAGATAAAAGGCAACAATTAAGGTTTGCCACCCAGGAGACTTGCATTTCTTCTTCCTATTGCAGTGAATGTCCTGTAATTTTTTAGCCAATTCCAGTCACCAAAAACTGGATTGAGCAAATGMGTTGACAAAGTACCATAACAAGAAAACCACGAACTCACAATCCTTCTAGTAAAAATTGAACAGCGATTCAATCAACAGAAACAAAACTCCTCCCTGACTTAAAACTGCCTTCCTTGTACACAGATGGCCAGTTCCAGTATTTTGGGGATGCTTGTTTATTTTCCTGTTCTCCAGAATRTTCTTAAGAGACTGGCTCTTGTCTTCCCCAAGTGCCAGAGGCCAGAGGTGACAATACACAGGGGCATGCCCGAAGAAGCATCCCATCAGTGCAGATGTAGGTATTTGCAAGTCTCGTTCTACAGGAAAGCTAATTGTGCAGGGATCAGCTGAAACCTGTTACCTCCTGAAAATAACCTTTCCAGAATAGAATCCATGCTTACTACATTCCTCCTGAAACAGAAGGAGATTTTTGTCCTCTATTTTAGCACCTCTAAACTACTTTGCAAACAGTACACAAATAAAAAAAAATGTGTTTGCCAAATTATGAGCCCACCCAAATACAGTGAACTTGCATRYTGAAATGTTAATRTGCTCACAGTCACATGTGGCCAATATAAAAAAAGGAATAATCATAACTGTGTGCAGAAACATGAAGAATCACCACGCATAAAACCAGCCTGAACTACGACTCCAGAGACTTTCTGTAGAGCAWAAAGAAAAACTTTTGCATGCTTCTTTTTCTGACTCCATTACTTGTTTTGGTTTGTGAGTGCTTGAGGCAGGTTGTATCTCAGACACACATCCTATTGCTGAACCAACCTCATCTGCAGAGTGCTTCAAATGATCTCCAGAAGGGCAAACCCAGCCCWGAACTTGGGGCATTATTTACTTCAGCTTCTCAACAGATGAATGCACACAGTGAAACCCCAGCAGTACTGGAGCCCTCCAGAGCAACTGGCATGTGGACCAAGTAAAGCCCAGCCTAGAAAACTAAGATATTCATGTGGCCAAGAATTTCACGGGTCAGATAGACCAAGAGAACCAAAACCATAATAAACCTAAAAATTAAACAATTAAATTAATACAACTCCAATGAAGATATCAGAATCTCAGTTCAGTGAGATCTTGGGTTAACCTAGACACTCTTTTGGCCAGAAGGCACTGCACAAACACTTCCTCAGCTTTCAGTGCAAGTATCACATACTGAGTTAAACACTGAGACCTAGAACCCTTCATGGATACAAAAATTACAATGAAATTATCTGATGTCACCTTCTTCCCCACCCCTACAKGACCCAGGTTTGTTAAATGTGACCAGAAGATGTTACAGGTTGCATTGCTTTCCAACAATCATGCATGACACTTCTTTTAAAAACACAGAGTGTACAGAAAATTTCAGCAGATGAGGGGCATACAGATTTAGTACCTGCCCCTCAACAGAACAAGCAATAAGGTTCATGTACCTGTGTGATGGATGTCAGTACCATCCTGTTTCACACCCTGCATTACCACTGTGCAAGGCAGCACACCACATCTCAGCTGCACAGGMTACACTTTGGAAGAGGCATCAGTGTATTCAACTATTTACAGTTGTACAGATCAACAAATGTAACCAGTTATAATTAAAATGTAAACACACTTACCTTCATGATGTCTAACTCAGGAAAAAAACTTATTAGAGAAATGATAYAGATGAAGGCCTTCATAATTCAATTTAAATAAAACAATTTAAATAAACTTTGACACCTTGTGGTTACTTCTGGCACAACTCAGTCAGCTTTGGCTTTCATGGTGGCTTTCAACCACTGTGACTGAATTATCTATTAGTAATATACAACTTAAAGCCATTCATGGTATCTAATATATTTCAATGTACTTAAAACTCTTTTCTGACATTTGAATGAAGTTTGGATATAGGCTACTGCTGTTCATATGTCTAATTTTTCACTGTAAATCCAGGCTTGGAAGCATTTTTTTCAGTCCCTCCTAAAACTCCCATCCCAAGTGTTCAAATAACTGCATTACAATTAATGACACCACTTGTTCATCTGYCTGTTATCACCAGTTCACATTCCCTTCTTTTCTGAATTAACCAGACATTTTCAKAATGCTGTGAAACCAACATCATGTGAAGAACCACAAATAACTGTGGCAACTAYACAACTAAAGAAAACTTACGTTGCATAGTTGCAAAACACTCAGATAAGAACAASAGGTGGGGCCCATTTAGACACAAATGAATTTTAACAGTCTTGACTGGTTTGGGGAAYAGGGCCTGAATCCTGCTATGACAGATGAAGATTAGAATTTGGATGTTGTTCTGAAATAACTGGGAGGAGAGAGGGAGGAAATAATTTGGCTCTAGAAGGGGAAAAAAAAAAAAAAAGTGGAAGTGGAAATAGTGTATCATTTCATAGCTAGGCACTGGAGCCAAGATTTCCTGTGATGTGAACAGAAATGGTTTATCAGAAGAGGAATGAGGCTGAGCACAAATCTGTGACTACCAACATAAGAACTGGAAACAGAGGTAATTAAGAAAAATGCCTCCCAAATTTGGGCTTTTTTTAGGCTTCCTGAATGCCCATTGTGGTGAACACACCAAAACAGGTATTTTAMAAATGTACTCCCTGACTACAGTCTGATTAAAGAATCTGCAGTAGCTCAGGGGATCTCCATGGGAAGACCWTCTATCCTCAAGAGTAGCTCCATCTGCATTAGAGGAGGCAGAGGCTTTTCAGCAATACGATGCAAATTATTCAATCAGTAGGAGCAGCAAAGCTTCTGTTCCAGTTAAAACATAAACATACTTACCCTGGTGATGTCTACTTAATTCCTGAAGCAAATACATGTTAGAGAAATTAAACACCCTGCTTACTCTGCAATAGAAAGATGCAGCAAACTTTTAGCAGGAAAAATAAATGGCTCACGGGCCAGAAGCAAATGATATATTGTTGTGATGTTATTCTTGTATTATAATGCCCTAAAGTTTCCAGCTTTAGAATTCTTCAGCTTTTTATTCATAGATTGTGGAGACTAATCTTCCAGAAGAATGTTTTTCTATGTGCTCCATTTTACCAGAATTCTGTTTCCAAAATGCATTTAGACATGAGCTCTTTTCAGTCCCTTTAAGAAGCTGCACTGACCTGAGTGSGTTTTTTGGGAGGTTTGGTTTGGTTTTGTTTTCTAGGCTGATATGGATTTACATGTCTGCTCATTCCACTGTGGCTTGTGCTGAGCTTCACTTGCACACTTCTAAGCCCCAGGAGCACTTTGCTCACAGGAGATTCCTGGAACTGCAGGGCAGTGAAGTTGCAGCATTCCCAGGACAACACAGAGTATTCAAGGCTCAACCAAAGACAAAAACTTGGGCTGGATGAGAAACATGGCAGTCATTCCAATCTCCCTAGAAAACATTATTATCATCAACATATGATTTTGCTTCCCATTGCATTTTTTATTCAAAGGGTCTGACACTAACACAGGAACTTGACAACAGAATAGTGAGAAACTGGCTTAGCAGCAGTAYGTCAGAAAAGATAAATAAAAATTTTTTCCTTAAGACCTTATTTTCAGTGAAACCTTAGGCAGGAATTCCTCCCACACACAAAGAAAACTTTCATCTCTCTGATGAAGAGGGCTTCCACATCCCACTTTTTTAACACTCATCTAAATACACCTTTCTGTACTTTTCATCCYATGCTCCCACATAATCTCCTTAACTATAAAAGCATTTCAGGATCTTCCTGCTCATGCTTCATCTCCTAAGTATAATTCTATTCTGCTATAGCTGTAGTTTCTTTGGTGTGTGTCAAAACCCTCCTCAGAGAATTCCATTGGGCTCATTGTCAAGCATATACTCTTTTACATATATTTATATACTTACTCTCAGCCTAAACTTCTGTACTGACAAAATTTAAAAAAAAAAAAAAAAAAAAAGAGACCTGTGGAACAACCAAGCCTGATTATTCAAGATTAATTCTCAACATAAATAATTGGTTTACATTTATCTTCCTTCCGCATTTCACAAAATTTTCAATTTTGTTTCTTTGCTGCATTCACTTCTGTAATATTGCTGGCTGAAACTGTCTGCTGTATTAGGTAGAAAATTTTCCTTTTTTCCTTTTCTTTTACTGTACTACTGGCATTCACCAGGTGGAAGGGTTTCACTGCTGCCTTTGCTTGAACCTACCATTATAAAGAGCCTATATGTAAAAGAATGACTTTCAGCAACTTTAATGAGAGCTGTAGGGCATTCAGCAACTTGTAAGAACWAGTCCCAAATCACCACAGCATTAAAAAATCCATCTGAGTTGAGATTGCATGCAAGATAGGGCTGTGTTTGAAGAAAGACAAGATAAGGAAGTATAGTAAAAAGTAAAAGGTCTAAAATAAAATCTTTTACTACCCTTTCATTACCAGGGTCTTAAGCACTCTGTATGTTCCTGAGATCAGAGTACAGTGATAATGCTGCTTACCACTGTCCTTTACAGACCTATCAAAGGCACAGATCCATAGCAAGACTACAAGGATTTCACTGGTCACACATAGAAGAAAAGAAAGAAAAAAAAAAAGAAAAAAAAGCCCATGACACAGTAAAACCYGTCAGTGCTGCTGGCACAGCTGTGTCAAGGAATTGCAAGTCTCACTCAGCGTAGGAGTGTCTGATCCAAAACCTGCTGGCATACCCTTCAGGAAGTCATGCATTAACTGCTCATGAAAGATGAGAAGAAAACTTTCATCTTGGACAAAACTGAGCTGCTTCAAGATTCAAAGTGAGACACTTTCYATTTGCTACTGCCTGAATTTTGTCTTCAAGACAAATTGTACTAAATAAAAAGCAGTAAGAAATGTTCTTTCTGACCAATGAAAAAGATTAAATTTACACAAAAACAATGTGATTAACATTATTTTTCATTTCAATCTAATGTCAGTTATAAAGCTTRCAAAGATATCATGTCTAGTATGAGCTAAGGCAGTGGTGCACACTGCATTGCACTGGCATGCTACCAACTCCTCTTCAGCTGACCTGAAGGAAACTTTTGCAAAACCATCACTTTGGTATCCATCCTGCTCACCAACCTTCACCCTTCCTGTATAACACTAAAGGTGAAAATTAGGATCAATCTCTATATTAAAATGACATTTTTATACTGAGGCTATAGCAAGACCAGTATCATTTAATATAAACATCTCATAATGACATTTGCCCTCATCTAWCCTGCAGTGAATTTCAAAATATGACCTAGAGGTGAAAAACTGTGTCATGTTTTCAGCTTCCTGAACCCCACAATCACTTATTACTGTTCCTTTATATTAGTCATCTAAAACCAAAAATGTGCAGTTCATTTCCCTGCACAGACAGAAATAACAGGCTTTTTGGCACAGAATGACTGCATAATAATTAATTTCAAGACTGACTGAATGAAATATATTTTGCTTCAATATTAATGAGTTCAAAAGATCTGATATACTACATTGCATCACAGCATTGTTACTCATGGAATAATAAATCTCAAGGAAATCACAGGTACTTCTCATTTACTTAAACAGCAAAGTTTGACACCAAGAGATATAACAGAATACTAGAATTGTTATTGCCATATCAAGCCTATTTCCACTGCATTATAAACACAAGAACTTAAGAAATAGATTATTTCAAAAGAACTCAAATTACTGTGTACGTTAAATACCCTCCTAACAAAGAATTGAAGACCTTTATTCCTTATGCYCTGATAAGATCATATAATCACAGGATAACCTAAGTTGCATGGCATCTTTAGAGGTCATCTGGTAAAACCTTTATTCATAGCTGGGCCAAATTTGACATCACATGAACTTCAGTTAGATCAGGTTTTTGAGACCTATGTTTAGCTTAATTTGAATTTATTYAAAGATGGAGTTTCCAAAATTTCTTTTAAAAATATGATCCAATAATCCCACTATGATTTTGTTCTAGTATTCAATCAATTTCCCCCCTGTGGCATCCCAAGTCCTTTGCCTCTCAGCTTCACCGAGCACGTCCAAGAAATGATCATCTTAGCAAGTATGGAATGCATTAATTTRCTCTAGTTCTAATCAAGTGAAGTACAAAACCTCCATTCACTTTTCTTGTACAACATCAGGGCCAATGATTAGTGTGACTGGTTTGACTCTCTTTGGTCATTTAATCAATTAAATTCAGATAATAGGAGGACCAAAATGCAACACTTTTACCTGAAAACTGAAGAGATTGTGATTTTATTACTTATTTGTCAATTTACCAAATTGATCTTAAAACTAAAAAGGCCTCTTTGTACCTAAAAGATCCAAGTAAGATACAGATTGAAAATATAAGCTAAGATTAACTAGTTTTACAAGTTTTTATTTCAGATCCAAACCTCACAAAATTGGTAATATTTAAACATCACCTAAACAACTGCAATTGCAATCGGTCCCATATGATCTCCAAAAATAAACCTACGAAGTGCTCAAGTTCTGTAAGTCCCACCCAAATTCCATTTAGATCCAACAATACTAYCCTGAATTCCAATAACTTTCCAAACCACAATATTTGTTTCTTAGTCCCAAAAATGGGGTCTATGCAGAATGCAGCAGATCTTGAAATAGAAGCAGATCAACAGCATATCTGAATGTTCTTAAAATAACTATTTACAAAACTTACTGGTCTTATAGATAGGAAGAGTAGCTATATAATTCACAATTTTCAGTGTAATAATTGTCATTATTGTCATTGAAATCTTAACTCTTTCCCTTTATCACTATGAATATATCCATTAAATGTTTATATGACAATTATCTTCCTTCAGTCAAAGAGCAGTCAGGAATTGTAGAAAAATAGCCAGCTGTGGTAGATGGAGCCAAAAACTAAGCAAGAGCTGCACGATTCCTTTCAGAAATTTTCCCAATTCAGAAATTTCAGAGGGCTCTGAAAGTTCATGTGTCCTCAAGTTTTGAATTTCTACCTTTGGAACCCTGAACAGAAGAACTCTTACATGCAGCTTTGACAGAAAGGGATTTCATTTCTGAAGCTGAATTTTTGATGCATGGAGAGGTTAAATCCTACAGTGTTGATGAGCTCAAACCAGTAATTTTGAAAACTAAAACAAAAACACAAAGTGGAAAACAGTGTTAGCTTTTACTCTCTGCTCCTGATGAGAGAGATCCTAAAGCATATATAATATCATGTATTTTTGCAYTGGGAATATTTAACTCAAGTAGTTCTACTGGATGCAGCATATTACTTCCAATGTTAAGGTGAAATGCAACACATTACAAGTGTATCAGCCTCTTAGGTATAGCCACCAGCAATGGTTACACGTTTTGGGAATGTCATTTGAGTTATCAGAGGAAAACACCATTCCCACCTCAGCTGCTATAACAGAAAGTGCAACATCCTGCAACCAGGGCATTGTTCAGGGCTAAAACCCCAAGCTTTCTCCATCCTTGCTAGTAGAAGAGGCACTCCCTCAACTTCTTCCTCTTTTATCAGTGGACAGATGCTTCATCTCCAGATCAATGGGCTGGTGATTCTTTTAACAGCATAAAAAGTGCAGCAATTTATTGGTTCAAAGACTTTACTTTCGCAAATTTATCAATTCCCTTGAATCCCTGAGCTGTAAACTGAGTAACTGGTATCTGTCAGTTCTAACATACAAGCATCAAGAGTCAAAGTTACAGTGTGTCCAGCTCTATAAAGTATTTAAAAATGAGATTAAAATCTATGCATGATATATACATGTATCATTTCCCCACATAACTGCTAAAATTCTATTATGTCCAGTAACAAATAATGAAACAATAGTGTTCATTCTAATGGATACAGTCTCAACTCCAAATGTAAGGATTTACATACATCAATATAATTAATGTTAATGGCAATCATAAATATACATCTTCTGAATATAAAGGCTGTTAAAATGACCAGTTGCACTTCCCAAACAAACACGAGTCAAATCAAGAGTACACAGAAGTTGTGTTTCCACTGGAATAATTTTTCAGTGTGACCTGTTGACACTTGAATTATTTGGAAAGTAACAGGTTAAGTAGGGAACAGACTATTTCACACTAGCTATAACTGGATAAAGCATACACTTCTAAATCAGGATCTATAGAATGAACACAGTGCAGAAGAGCCCAAGGATAAGCACATGAAATGAGACTGTCAAAGCCATGAAGGGACTGTCAAAGCCATGAAGGGACTGTCAAAGACATGAAGTCACACACTTTCCATCAACTGTTCCTTCACCACTTAGAAAATCTCATTCACCATCTCTGTATTTAGAGTTCTTTGTTTATCTGTCTACTTCTAGGTCCCAAAAACTTCCACTTACTGTAAGTGTTGAAACAACATTATCCTGCTAAGATRGTTTCCCAGAAACACATTTTCAAAGCAGCATGAAGGTTTTCACTGCGTGACATTCATTAACACCAATTGGATTCACACAGCTAAATCTTGCTGCAATTCATTGCCAATTTACCCCTTCCAGAATTTAATATTTTTTGAATTTKTTTTATTTTCCAAACATTTTCATCTTTCAGCATTTTATGGCATGGTGTCTGCAATAGCACAGGCACAATCTCTGCCAGCTGGTTTAATTTCTTACTACAGACACGGCCAATGTCTCAGACTTCTAGTGGCACCAGTAAGAATTATGGCTGTAATCCAAAGGATTCATAGATCCTGATGATATATTTTCCCAATGTATACATWGTTTCTAATAATCTTAATGACATATTTATGCACAAAAAGATACACATACACTTCATTGTTCTCTGCTCAGACATCTTTGGCAATGGCATATGACAATGCTTCAGTCAGGAAGAACAAAACAGTGGAAGATCAGGGAGGAGTGGTGTRGCAAGATACAGTTCTCCTGACACAAAATTTCCTTGGTTTTCAGAAGCAAAATCCACATCAAGAGGTTCAATGAAACCCTGAAAGTGATCAACAGCTTTTCCTGAACTTGTGCCACCTACACTTCCATCTCAATGATTTTTTCCCAGAATTCTCTATTACACATAATGATATGGATTCCCATTTACAAATGAAGTTATTATTAAATTATAGAAGACTAATTACAGACTGTCCTTAGCATTACTGAATAAAACATTTAAATGTATCCATTATAAAAAAGTAAAAGGCATCAGCCAAAAACCTCCACTTTCACGGATTAAAGCATAACTGAAAATCACTATTATTGCCATTTTATGTCRAAATCTCCTGACAAACTGGACTGAAAATTACAAGCAAATCTTGCAGTTAATGCACCTAATGGGTTAACATTAGAAAAAGGGTATTTTATTCACAGTAATGCAATAACTATTCTCCTCTTCACTTTTGCCTAGGCTGTTGGTTTATATGTTGCTGGGATAAAGAAGGTAAAAGTTAGAGAAGACAAAAGTTTTAAAGACTCAAGAAACTGTGCTTTGACAACACTGAACAGTGCACTTGTCTTTAGAACAAGAAGCAAACCTTGTTTATGAATGTGTCTTCAGGGATTTAGCTTTTTTGCTTTCCATCTTATACAGAAGAGAATCTACAAAGGAAATGCTTGCTATAAAAGGTGTTGCCAACTGTATTTAATTAGAAACTTCTTTCTCAGGTAATGTCTAGAGGCTAATCCTAAGGCTAAGCCTAMRTTGTTCCCAGGCCCTTCTCTACACSACCAAGAACATGACTAACTGTTCTTGCAACTTTAAAAGAAGTAAACAACTTTTTTAAAAATATYCTTTTTAAAGTTTTTCCTCAAGTCATACAAATAATCAATATTTCTGAAATTCTACAAGATAGCACTACAAGTGCTTGGATTTTGCAAGATTTAATCTAAATATTGCCTACAATACCRAGTATCTCTTTCACCCCTCCATAAGTGGATGCAAAGTAAAATAAATTTCAATAAGACTAATGTCCAGGGATGCAGTTTTGCTGCATATGTTTTATATTCATGACCTCTAAGATATTGGAAAAAGATTTAAACTCTCTGTGGTGTTAACTTGTACGTAGATAAACTGAACACTACCACCACTGAGATCATGGACAGCATCTGAGCTTTAAGTTCCTGTGTCGTYRTTTAGGAACGATACTCCCCAATTTAGTTCTCCCACWGAKWCTCTCCAGAYGATGCTGCCACTTGCTCCTCCCTCTCCCYTTCTCCTTTCCCYCTACAGGTGCCTGGAGAGGAGAATTAGAGGCACAAAAGGCAAAGACCATGGGTTGAGGTAAGAACCATTTACTGGAAACAGCAATGAGATAAGAAAAGGAACAGTAAGRGTGGCAATATTAATAACAAAAGCGTGCTAAAGAGAGAGTGGTTGACATGCAAAATGCTCACCCCAGCCCCACCAGACCGCAGTCATGCAGCCATGGCCCTGCTTGGGGCCAGGGCCACCCCATCGCTCTGTCCAGCCTGGGCTGCTGCCACCCTACCCCAAACAGAAGGAGCCCATTCTCCCTGGAAGACAGTCCTTTTCCTCCACCCCTGGCAATGGTGTGAGGCAGCATAGAATAACCTCCAGGTTCCTAGCCATGTTCCCTCCAGGCTACTGAAAAAAATCCCTTGGCTGGAATTAGCCTTCCTGTTTGGAACCAGGACATAATATCTACTAGATTACTTCTTGAATATAAAGAAAAACTTCTATATTAAAATGAAAATAAATGAAAATGACAGCATTTTGCATCCAGTCATTTATCAGTACCTGAAATACATASGTATGACAGTGGAACATCACTGTAAAACAGGTAAGAACAGCCGAAAAAATGGTGTATTGAAGTAATTTTTGAAAGTTGTTATATCGTCTGATAGGTCTTTGATAAAGCACAACTCTTTTCCTGAAAGACTTTTTATGCATTTCTCTGCAGATTATGGTGGCCATTCACACTTTACTTCAATTTTTATAGCCTCCCAGTAATTCCACAGAATAGTAAAKACAGTTATTATAATCCTCACAACTGGCAAAGAGATATATTTGAAGAAATAGGGTTTGTTTCCCCTCCCACATGCATGATGTAAATCAGGAGCAATTCTGTTGCAGTCGTTAGCACAAAATTGATACAAAACAAGAAATAAAAAATAACAGCAATGTATACAGAACACTTTCCTTACACTAAGAGTACAAATCATTTCCCTCCTCTGGCTTTTGGCAAGAWCATGCCGTTGAGTTGCTTATACCACACTAAGCCCATCACTCTGTTCACGTGTGAATAAGGTCCAGGCTCACACTGGAGACAATGGAGACACACCAGTTTACACAGGCTAAGAACSTGGCACAAAGCCTTGAAAATGAAAGGGGATTCTCAAATAAATGCAATATGTACAATTACTTCTGGAGTATTACCTCTGAAACAGAAGCGCGATTTCAAAGTGTTGTAAGAGAAAACTAGAAAGATCGCAAAGGATTACTGATCCAAACAAATAACCCCTACACACACACACTAAATGCATCCCCACTTTTCTTCTTTACAGACACACACACACAAGGAACACCACTCATTTTAAGAGAGATCATGTGGCAAAATGATGACACTGAGCCACTAGAAAAGAGAAAAAATCTTTTAAAACACTCTTGGGACCAGGGACTACCGTTAAGGGGAGAGTATTATTTTATCATCCTGCTAATGAGCCAGCTGAAGGATTATTGTTGTTTGGYGGTGATTTATCTCAACAACTGTTTTCTCTAAAATAAATATGCCAACTCCACTAAACAAAGAGAAGAAGCGGCAYCGTTCTCTGTTGTTTCAATTGCACGCGGAGAAATACTTAAGCAGAGGAAAGGAACCCCAACAAAAGTCACGGGACTGGGSCGGCACACGCCGCTTTTACATGGGTTAAGGAAAATAGAAAAAGAAAGAGGCGGCGATGCCGGTCCCCGCATCTTCTCACCGCGCCGGCAGCGCCCAGCAGCGTCCGGCCCCGCCGCCGCCCCGCGGGTACTGACCGGGGTCACCGTCAGCGCCGTTCTTCCCCTCGGCCTCTACTTTGAGCAGTCGGGGGAAGCCCCTGCCCGGAATCTCCGGGGAGTGACACCTTCTCGAAACGACACCAGGGCGGGGAAGCCGCTCTCCCGCAGGCAGAGAGCGCTGACAGCCGCCCGGGCTGGGGCGCCGCGGCACCCGCCCCGGGAATCCGACCCTCCCAGTCCCGCAGCCGCTCTGGGGCCGCTCTGCCCGCGTTGCACCGCCGAACTCACGGGTCGGGGCGCGGGGGAGCGGGGCGGACGCGCCGTCGGGGCGGTGGGCGCGGACAGCTCCGCGGCCGGGTCAGCGCCGCTCCGCGCCCCCGGCGGCCGTGCCCGGGGCGGGGGAGACAGCGCCCGTCCCTGCCCAACCCCGCCAAGCCGAAGCGTGCCCCGGCACTCACCAGCTGCAGCGAGCAGAGGAAGATCAGCGTGCAGCGCCCCGTGCAGCAGCCCATGGTGGCAGCCGGAGAGCCGCCGCTGCTCCGTTTCTTCCCTCCCGCACTGACGCGCACCGGAGGCGAGGCGGGGGGCTCACCGCATCCGGACGGAGCGGCCGGGCGTGCGTGTATCCCCCGGCAGCCTCCTGCTGCCTCGCTCCTTTGTGGAGGGGCTTCTCTCCGGCGGCGGGAAGGAGCGCGCAGARGGCGGTGTGGCCCCGGGGCTGGGAGCCGGCGGTGGCGGAGGGCTCTGCCCGGGTCTGGCTCTGGGGAAGGGGCAG